>JAJFZO010000882.1:1800000-2110000 GCA_021397835.1 Moringa oleifera | reverse complement strand
TGCTTTTGAGGGATTTGTAATAGCTAAAGATTTTATATTGTTCAAGGAAAAGCAATTTAAGGAGGTGGGTGTGAAAGCTGATGTTGGAATATTTAGGGTGGTAGAAATCAAGAAAAGTATTTTGCAAGTATAAGACGAATGAATTTACAACTGAAATGTGAGCTGGAAAATGTGGGGGGAAATGAGACTTGAAGGAAAGAAAGTAAAGGAAAATTAGCTACTTTGGTGGTTAGTGTGTTGTGATTCTAGATGTAGATAATTGCTGAGATTAAGTAGGATAACCTAGTTGAGTTGAGTTTATCTGTATGTGAGTAAAAATTTTGTTGATCGGTGATCTGAGTAAAGTAGATTGTTATTAAGTCCCTTCTCCAGCCGAATTAAAGTGAGTAAACAAGTAACTTCTGTAATATCTTTTGTGTAATGCACTTTGCTGTTTCATGTGGTTTCCTTATAATTACTGATTATCTTTTATGTTTTATTTCAAGTTGTTTCTATGTTTATCGGTTGTCATTTAGACATTCTTTGTTGAAGCTGAGAATGCACAGTTGTTTTACTTCTATATTTACTTTAGAATCTAGCTGTGTTTACTTGTCAGTATTAATTTGGAGATGGCCTGAGATCCTAAAAAACTGGATTTGAGGACTGACAGAAGAAATTAACCAATTATTTCCCTGTCTGATTCACATAAGTTTCTTGTTCTTACCGAGATCTTGCTAGAGGACTTGAATGCTCCACCTGCACCTGCAATGTGACATGAAGGAGAGGCTAAGAATGATAAGGTTGTGAAGAAATGAAAATCTCTTCTGAAGGAACACACAAGCACAATGTTTAAAGAACTTTGAAGGTGGTTTCCATGTGAGCCAAAATTTAGAAAAATGGGAGAATGGGGAGCTCAATACCATCTGAGATTGTCCACTGCTGTGCTGTCAGCTTGTCACGAAACTCTTCTTTGCCTCTTCTAGTATAGAAGAATTAGTGGAATGATAGAGAAGGCTTTAGTGAGCACTAACTGCCATTGGCTTAAAATAGCCAGGTAATCCTGAGTTCATAGTTGGAAGAGTAGGTGATGCAATAAAGAAACCAGGCTTTTCTCTAGTGCTTCCTCCACTATGACTTTCTGGGCTTAATGTATATGCACCTTTTGAGCTGCTTGTTTCAATATAAATCCTGAAGTTTTAGCATTGTATTGACAAAATGGAAGCTCCAATGAAGCAAACTTGCTTTCTGGTGTTTTTCCTTATTCTAGGCATTGCTGGGTTGAGAGGAGTCCATGGAGCTGGTGAATGTGGGAAAACTTCCCCTGACAGAGAAGCCTGGAAATTGGCTCCTTGTGCCATGGCAGCACAGGATGAAAATGCTCAAGTTTCTGAGAGTTGCTGCACTCAGGTGAAGAAAATAGGCCAGAACCCAAGCTGCCTTTGCGCTGTTATGCTTTCTAATACAGCAAAAAATTCTGGAATCAAGCCAGAAATTGCAGTAACAATCCCCAAAAGGTGCAACATTGCTGATCGTCCTGTGGGTTACAAGTGCGGAGGTATGCTCTTCTTTTTTCTGCCACTTATCAACTCATTCCCATTTTTCTCTGTTTCTATATAGTGCTCATAGCTTACAGCTTCACTTTCCTTATTTGGCTTGCATCTCTTTGAACTGTTATTTTTATCCTGCAGCTTACACATTGCCTTGAAGGATGGTTACAATGGTGCATGTAGTTGTAAATCAACTACCTACTGTTAGCAGAACTGGTCTGCTTGGTCTAGCATCCTTTAATGTACCACCCAGCTTTCTGAGTAATAAATAAATAAAACTGTTCCTCTTTCGATCAGATTTCTGTTTCTTCTTGTTGCTTACTGTGTTCTTGCTCAGCACCCAGTTTTTAATCATTTGAGAATGGTCATTATATTAGTGGCTGAATTAAAGCCCACATAGAGAGAGAGAGAGAGAGAATTAAGCTTTATATCAGTCTGAAGCTACATATTTAAACTACACTGGGAAAAGAAACATGGAAAATACAGAATCCAGGGGTGAGTTGAGTTCCATATCAGCTCACTCAGACAGGCTTGCTCTGGTTGGGAGAAAAAGAACCCAGACATATTCTCTGCTATTCCTAACTGTATCAAACTCGACTTGCTTTATTACTACTGTAAACATTACCTAATCTTATTTCTTATGGCCTGAATATCAGCTCATGAGTGTCAAGATTCCTGTGAAATAAGTGATCCAACAGTGTCTCTGTCACCTGGATGAAAGACAAACAGTCTCTGTCAAAATGAAAACAAACCAATACAAGAAGAGGAACATTGAAACAGAGAAAATGAGTTTTTCTTCTGATTGATACTCTTAAGAAGGTGAAACTTGAAGTAACACAGGAGAAAGTAGATAGACAGAATAAGGATCCATAAACTACTCAATCAGATTGTTTTCAAATACCTTAGTATGTAGATGGTGAAGTGGGATTATGTGAGGGCAAGGAGTTAGTAATAAAGGGAACCTGCAGGAAGAAAAGTTGAATGCTTAGCTGTTTAAGCTTTATTAAATGGTATTATTATTCTGCAAGTCTACAGTAGTCATACCCTGCCACCAGTTTCCTCTTGAAGCACTGTTAGAATTGCTTCCATTTGGATCATCATCTCCTCCATCTTTCTTGAACTGATTGAAAAATCAACCATATCAGTTTCGGTCATTTGAGGAAAAGTTGCTGTTGTTGTTGTATAGTTTCTCTTCTATGAATATTGACACACATGGAAAACTTACAATCTGATGAGATTCAGCTGCTTGGGTTCTTGGAGAATAATTCTCCTGCCCTCCATAGTAGATTGATGAGCTTAAATAGCAAGGTTCTGTTGATTCATTTTGGTAAACGGAGCTCCTGCCTCTGTTGCGGCTTTCACCTTTCAGGCCACCGGCAACATCATCTGAAAACACCCAGATGAAGAAGGTTATACATTCCATATCCTTGAAATCTCTTCATAATCCAGCAAAGAAAGGATGCAAGGGAGCAGCATTTAATCTAGTGATAAGATTTAGCAACTTCTGTGTTGGTAAGTTGAAATTGATCATGATGGACAAGAAGCTTGGACAAACCTGGAGTTTGATATTTGCCATGCCCAGCTTGACCCGGAAAATCTTGCTTCCTTCCAAGGACCTAACATGACAGAAAAGTGAAGGATTAAGAAGATTTTCTTCAGAAAAGCAGAAGAACTAAGAAGAAATTTTCTTCAAGATTTGCAAGAACTCTATCATGTAATTTCAAGTTCCTTAATCACGCAGTAGGTGAGGGAGTAACATCAAATGCTGCAACATATCTACAAAGACAGAAGGCATATTTGACAACTTGGATTGTGCTTGATTCCTGTGATGTCACATATAGTCATCAATCCCCACAATATAATTTGGGTTCCATTGTCCACAATCCCAAAAGCACCAACATGGAATATGCAGACACGACCTACATTTTCGTGTCTACCCTTCTCTCTTTTCGTTTGTCAAGTGGCAAAATATCACAAAGTTCTTAAGCTTATGCTAAAGTTATGTCCAAAAGACTCCCATTCAGGCAGCTGATGAACAAACTCAGCAGGAATCAGACTAGTTTGTGGGAATCTTTCATCATCTACCAATCTTTCAACTGGACAAATACATCTGATTTCAAGTTGTTTCCATCAAAGAAAAGCAAAATAAAGAGAGTAAAGAGACAAACTGCTGAAGAGAGATTATGTTAAAATCTTAGATTCATGGAAAATGAGTATCATGTATCGGAATAAAACTGATCTTAACATGAAACACCAAAAGAATCCAATCCCTCTTCAATCTCAATCTGATCCCGCTAATTTGTCTGAGCTTTTCAAGTATAACATCCAAACAGAAAAGCAGGAGAAGCAAAGGGTCTCTCAGAGAAAATGAATGAATTTCATGGAGTTATCAACTTTATATATGTATAGCTAATGTGGGTAAGAGAGAGTACCGTAGATGGTGGTGGGAAAATGGACCCAAATATCCCAGTAGAGGAGGATGAAGAAGATGAAGAGGGATCCTTGGGACCAAAGAGATGATCCAGAGAAACAGATGAAGAAGAAGAAGAAGCAGCCACTTGCTTCTTGTGATCCATGAAAGTTAATTAAGTAGGATTAATCACTTGCAGGTGATGATTGATTTAAGTTTCTTTGTCAGCCAACGAACAAAACTACTCCTGGATAGATATCACCTCTTAACGACAAAGACAAAGAGAGACACCCCAAGAAAAGAGGGCAGTGGATAAGATTTGCAGAGACTCAGACAGACAGATAACTAGGAGGCAGCTGACAAAACGAAAGAGAGAGATTGGGATACGAAAGAACACGTGAAGATTTGCAGATGTGGAGATATTGTGCCAACGGCCTTAGCTATTTTATAAGCCCTAAAAGTCGGCTTCTTGCAGCGCTGCTGCATGCAGTCTCCTCCATGTGACATGTACATGTACTTCAGACACATGGGCAGCATCATCTTCACCCAAGTGGACATGTGTCCTAACCCATCCCCTTCTCGCCACGTGTCCCGTTTGACCTCTCTTCTTTTCTGCTTCATCTCCCCACCATAGCACTTCACAGAGAGAGAGAGAGAGAGAGAGAGAGAGAGAGGTGGGCACAGCTGTCAATGGCTGAAGAGGATAAACAGATAAGGTGAGAGGGTGGGTCAAGTGGCACTCTTGGGGAATGGGGATATGCCTTTCTTACAGAGCAACCAGTTGACTGTTCCTCACTGTATCCCCACATCTTCTTTTTCTTGTCTCATGAAATCAAAGAAGATACCATCACACAATGCACCGAATTAGAGATTACATATACCCATAATTTGTTGCAAATCTTTGAAGAATCAAAGACAGAATATATGATCCTCTCTATAGAGATCATGAGAAAAAAGTATACCTTTCCTTTTCCTTTCCCATCAGGAGTTGCTGAAAGATATCAATTTTTTTAATCTTAATTTCCATCCAAAATTGAGTTATTCAATATGTTATCAAGAGTTGGTCACTACTGAATTCAAAAGCCTACTCAAATTATGTCTTGTTAAACAAATTTACTTTGTGAAGATTTCATCTCGTGTCTCTCTTTTTTTTTTAAAAAAACTTACTTTAATATATGTAAAATGACATGTAAAAATTTAATCGATGATATTATTTAATTAATTATATTAAATTAAAAAATTTAAATTGACAAAATTATATTTTAATAAACACGTCATCAGTTTAAATTTAATTTAAAACTTTTACATTGCTTAACTCTTACAAAATCATTCAAATAAAATAAATCGATTCAGATTTCACTTAAAGATATTTTTTTAATAGTTATTTATCTATTAATTATTTATAAAAAAATTAATGTTTATTATTTTTATTAAATATTAATTTAAACTTTAAAACTTTTTTATGTTATAAATTTTTTAAAATTTTAATTTATCATCTAGTATCTTTAAAGTGATATTACCATCAATTACCATTATTAGTATGTTCTACGAATTCATTATGTTTTGACTTGAACATTTGAAACCAAAAAGAGAAAAGAACAAAATAAACTTAAGTATTATGGATTAATTTGGGATCTTGAAGCTATAAGCAAAGAGATATTCATCGATCAAAATAATGTTAATGCACACCTAATCTTCGAAAGGCCAATGGATTAATTAATATGTTAATTTTTGTTGTTTTCAATGTTGACAAGAACATGATTAGTAAGAAAGATAAGGCCTTGTTTATAGATAAGGGTATATTCTCTTTGTGTTGAAAGAAAGTTAATTAACAAAAGATGATCCTCCATTAAATCCATATCTTAGGCAAATCATACCCATTAAAGAAAATCTTATCATCTAACACAGTAAATTGGGTTTTATCAAGATTTGCCTCTTCCATAATTGGCAAAGAAAATCTCATTTTGCTCGAGAAGATTCGAGGGTATTTTAACCTTTTCTTTGTCTTTCATACGGGTAGAAATAATAAACAAGTTAGCTCATTTATAGATAGTATAGATGCTTGGTAAAAGGCTAATTATGATATGGGGTGTCCCTAATTATTGAGGAAGGTACCCATGCAAAAAGACGCATATGGAGGATTATATTGGGAAGAAGATAAAATGGCTCAAGAATTTTCTTTGATTTGATTCCCTTAGGTTCCTTTTGGATAGCTTAGGATAAGTATTGCATGCATGATCAATGAACCTTTTCATGAATGTGACATTACTCCGCCCATGTTTTAATTCTTCTAAGCTTTCTAGGGTATGTGCCCCACAATTTTAATTAGGGTATGTGCATGGCATCATTTCCACCTTGAAAAAAAATAAAAATAAATGCCTGTTTTCATTAAAAAAAAAAAAGAAGAAGGAAATTCAAGAGAAAGATCGAGGTTGAAGATTTGAAAATTTTGAAGTTCATTGATGACCAATTGTATTAAATGCTACCCATGTGATTACTTCAACTTATGTCGTCATAGTCATCAAACTACTCGGATGATCAATTCCATAAGTTTGATTAATTTTAGCTCTCATGTTTTGGTTTAATTAACATGATCCACAGAAAAATCTTAATTAGAACCCTAATTAATGTCGAATTAATTGGCTTCCGGTTTCATAAATTAAGAAATTTAATTTGTTCATTTTTTAGGGAAATTTAGTTGGTTTTTGGTTGAAATTAAGTGCCAACCCTTTAATTACATCATGTAGCTTTGAATATTAAAATATTTTCTAAAGTAACTCATTAAATTAGTTATTAATTAAGAAAAAAATACCAAAAACATTTCTTTTCTTGAAATATAACATCTAGAACTTTAGAAATGTCAATTTCATAATTTCTAGAAATTCCTCTTGGGAAATCAAATCATTCAAAAAAATCATAAATGTTAATGCGAAAGATTCTAAATTAATTTGATCTCAACAAAACCTTATCTAACAAATTCAAAGATTTTTTTTTCCAACCGATGTTCTAGAAATACTTGTAAATTCATGAATTTAAATTTTTTTAATATATTTAATTTTAAAAACTTATTTTTTAATTAAAAAATTTATTGACTTAACTTTGGTATAGGGAGATATGACGGGCCACTAGTCAAATTGCAACTATATAGAACATTCTTAGAATTTAGGAATCTAACCCAATTGCTAAATATGTAATTTTCGTCTTTATTAATTTCTACCGACCTAGCTAGCCTTTAACATAATCGATATTCGTATCTTTCCCGTTTTAATTTGAGTTGAAAAGTAGAGTTGTTGATAATGAAATTAATATTTTTTGACATTTTATTTTTTATTTTGCTCAACGTGTGACACACATTTTACTAATAGGTCAATTCCCTTGGAATTCAATAAAAACTACAAATATATATATATATATATATATATGATATTAGATTTTTTTTAAATGTTCAGATTTATTTTTTGAATAAATACAAAATAGAGTATATTAAATATTAATTTTATTATATTAATTGATTCAATTTTACACGAATTTTCCATTTGAATTATATTGTATCATGCTTTCAAACATTTGAATAGTTTTATAATTACATTGAAGCGGTTATTTATATTTTAGTATTTTTTAATATGAAATTCTTATTTAATAAATTTTAATTAATTTTAAAATACATGATTTTTTATCTTATAAAATGTGAGTTTTTTTTTTTGCTTTAATTAACTATTGATATAATTAACAATACATAATATAATATAAGATACAAATTATGCGGCAAAAACATGAACCTTCATCCATTAATCTTTAACACACATTAACGCATAATTTAATCAATTAGTGAATAGGTGAAAATTAACTTTTTTTTTTCTTTTTCCTTTTTTAACGTTGGCATGAAACATTAGTTTTTCACGAAATTAAACCGGAAAATCCACGATGACATTCAAGAGTATCTATAATTTGTCTTCTCAATGCTCAACCATATCATATATATATATTAAATAAATAATTAATTATAACTTAATCTTTTACGTTCTTCCATTAATTTATTCCATTACAGCACTCTTGCTATAAGCTAATAAATCTTAATTAATATATTTAATTAGAAGCATCTAATTATAACCCTAATTCTATGATAAAATCATTCAATTCTTGGTAGGTATCTTTGATTGGGTGAACAGAGAATGACTACAAAATCAGAGAAACTTCCATGGATGGCATTGAAGTTTTTTGCAGGCTGCATCCCATTTGCTTCTGCATGCACCTTCTTCTCCATCGCAGCACTTGCAGACAACTCCCAAGGTCTCAAACGTCGTCTTCGAATGCCCTAATCATCAAATCACAAATATTAACCCTTAAATCTGTTATATAATGAAGTAAAGAAAGAAAGAAGAAGCCATGAACCGGGAAACTTGTCTAGTCACCTTGTTGATGACGAGAGAAGTTAGAGAACTGAAGTGGCCTTGCTTCTGCCTCTGTTGGGTATTGAGAGATTGCAGGAAACACCATTAAAAGCAAAACGAATAACCCAGAAAGCTTCAGCGAAGACATGTCTGATTAGCACAGAGAGAGAGAGAGAGAGGAGGAGGGGGGGAGAGAGAGATTGGTGTTTGGGTTGATGCATTGATACGCTGCCGTTTTTATATCCTCTGGGAGCCTGAGTGATAATCTTGACCGATAGCCGACAGGTACGCGGTTTAAGTTAACCTCAGTTAAGTTTTCTCTCGGTGGGGCCAGGTGGGTCCCTTCGGTCAAGGTTTCTTGTTGGTCCGTCAGATTTTTGATGATCATATGAATTTTGTCTTGGCCTTTGCTTTCTTCTCACCTTCTCTTCTGTCTTGTTATGATTTACCCGGAAATGATTCATTTTTATAATTTTCTGATGCTAATAAAACATACATATTTTATTTTATTTTTACGCATTAATATATTTTTAAAAGATTGAGAGAATTAATTAGACACATTTATAATTAATATATAAATAGTACAATTAAAACCAAAGTTTTTTTAAAAATATTTATTTTAAAGTTATTTTTATAGTAAATTTTTTTTTGTGATTTTATTATATATTCATATGCAATACATGTACTTATCAAACGTGTTAACTGGATTATTGTTACCAAATTGTACGTTCTTATTTATTTATATAACTAAAATTCAATGTATTTGTTAATTAATTAAAAAATTTAAATTTTTTTCATGATTTTTATTATTCATATACCATAAAGTCCAATATGATTAGCCAACAATTTGCAACATAGACTTTGACTAAATTTGATTGAGAGAATAATAATGACTTCATACTTTACACATGCTTCCTTTATGTGACATCTTGAAAAGGGACATGTCAATATTTTCCCTTAGTCAAGAAAATTTGGACTAATTTCTTCTTCTTCAAAGAAAATATCAACTTTAGTTCCTTTATCATATGTATTTAATTAAAAGCTTAATACAAATTAAAAGCGTGAATGTTAGGTTATGGCGTGTGGACTACGACGCGTTGAATTCCATAGGGTGAAAAATTAACTTAATTAGATTAATCCTTTATGCTTTATATATATATATATATATATGGGTCAATTTCTTTTTCAATCCTCTTGGGAAAGATCAATTTCTTGAGGTTTTCTTTGCAATTTCATAAGAAACAATTGTACCGTAGAGAAAGGAATAATATGATTTTGTAAGATCTTAGCTCTATACTATTTCACACGGGTACGTAGTTCTTACTCCAAAATAAGTTCGTGCAATAGTTATAGTCACGGTAAGACAAAAATTAATAGATATATATTATATATATATATTTTAAAAATTAAGCCTAAATGTTATTATATTCATGAAAACAAGATTTTTTTTTTGAAAAATATTAAACCCAATAACATAATTCACAGATGTTTAAATAATAAATCATAAAAATATTAAGTTTAATATTATTTATGATGAATTATAAATAATTATAATATATAAAAAATAAATAAAGTAATGGTTCGAAAGGGTAAAGAGTTATATGCAGTTATTATTTCAAAAAATAAAGAATCATATGTAATTACAAAAATTATAATAATTACATTTAATAAATTGTAACTTCATTTCCATAAAAAAGAATGCGGGAAAAGTGAAAAACTTTCTTTGTATTATTGCAAAACCATCATTCACTGTTTGTATAATCCTATTAAATATATAAATATGTTATTTTGAAATATATTTATTATTTTATAATATAAATCAAAGATGTTCACATTTATTAAATTTTTTAAATTTATAATAATATATAATCAATTTTAAAATATTAAAAAATTAAAATCTAAAAGCTAAATGATATATATACGGTATTTGCTTAATTAAAAAATTTTGAACCTGAAGTGGATTAAAATATGTAGATTTGTTTTAAATTCGTTTAAAAAATTAATTTTAATATTTAAATATTAAATCTATACATTAATTATCTATTTATTATATTTATATAATAAATATATTTTATGAGTTTAACAAAGTAATGAGTATTTTATCTATTAAATATTTATTTGATTTAATTTAATTTTAAAAATAAATAAAAAATTATATAATATTTTATTAATAAAGATTAAAATTTATTAATAAACTTTTAAAATTGAAAGTGCAATATAATCAAATTTTAAAGTCAACATAATCAATTTAAAAAATTTAATAAAATTAAATTCAAAATACAAAGTTCAATACACTCAAATTTAAAATAAAATTCAAATAGGTTATCCAAAAGTCTGAACTTGAACCCTAATCTGATTAGAGTATTAAATTTTAAATTTCAACCGCTCAAATCCATTTAAAAATTACCAGAACCTATCCTACCATGAAGATTTAGTCTATAAATCATCCCAAGATGTATAGTATTTTCATCATATCAGATTATCAATTGAGTTTTATAATCTAGTTTGGAGAGGTTCAAATTTCTCAATGATCTAATTTATGTCGATTTTTTTTAAACATGTAAAATATATTTATAATTTGTAATATTAACATAAAAATAAAAATACATACATTCTCTAATATTTTATTGCATTAAATATCACGAATTATCATCTCTTTCAAAATTCAATACAGATGATATAATTAAAAATCCTACCCTCTCATAGAAACCCAATTGGCAAATTAAGAATAACCCAATGGAAGCTTTAAAAAAAAAGAATGAAGAACCCAATTGGTTGCCTATGAGCATAAGGCAAACAAGCCAGTGTCTCCCCATGAGATGCACCCTTCTCAATGTTATGTAACCTTTCCATGCCTGCCAATTTTTGGTCCAAAAGACTGTTAACATTACTCAAGAAAATGGAGGCTTAATCAAACTGAAGTACTTGGTAAACAAAATATTACATAAACTAGCTAGCTAGAGATGGAACAGGATACAGCCTGTTGCAGTACCCACTTATTTGAACTCTAAAACAAAGCAAATGGAATTAAGTAGACAAAACCCAAATCAAGAAGTAACTTAGTGATCATCTCCTGTATATTCTTATTACTTTCTGATGGAACCTGGATTGATTCAGGGTGCAATGCTTTCTCCTGGAGACTCCAGGTTTTTTGATTTGCTGATGGATCCTGTTTGGGCGCCAGCTGGGATGGGATCCTCACTGTAAACCTGGTTGGGAAAAACTTTAAGAACACCTTCCATGCCTGCAGTTCATTAGTTTAATTTCTCTTGTCAGTTCCACCTTTGGAAGTTTGAATCAGATTTTTTTTTTCTGATCTGAGGATGTCTTTAAGCTTTTTAAAAATAAAATAAAATAGTATTTTCATATTTTATTATATATGTTAATTTGAAAAGAATTAAAAAAATCATAATTATATCATTTCTTCAAAAACTCAATACAATTTAACAAAAAAATATTGATTTTTTAAAACCTATATTGATTAATCAGAAAGAAAAATAGATTGATGCATGCACGCACAGAGAAGTGATGACTTTTGATACATAAAATGATCAACTTAGCCTTACTTTTTAGCTTTTCTGCCTCTCTTTCAGTGAGCATGGCTGAAAATCCATTCATGACATTGTAATATCCATAAAGAAAAGACCTGGCAGGAGCACTGCTGAATTGCAATGCCATTTAGAAGGAAAAAGATTAAAAAGATAGACATCATCAGTAATTAATCAATCAAATAACTTATGTTAATTAAACTCATCATATAACATATGAATTTTACCCGGTTTCAAGCACTTTCTTCAGAAGATCAAGATAAGCTGCTTCAGTGTGTATGGAGGAATCAGTAACAACTATATAGATCTGCGTTAATCAATGTCAAAGATCAAACACAAGTAATCAACAAAGAAAAAATGCAAAAAAAAATAAAAAAATAAAAATCGTGCCTTTTTATTCTCTTCCATGGCTGCATAGCAAGAACTACTAATAACAAGTGCCAAAGAGATCATTGTAAGGAATATTGGTGTTGAGATCGCCATTACTGAGAATATGTTGCTGTGATAAGTTCTGGTGAATTTATAGCATTTAGGAGACAAAACGTTCATGTATTCAGGGGAGCAGTTTCTGTGTTTAATTTCGTAGGCATAATCAAGTTTAAAATTAATGTGATCAATCTCTTAATTAATGTGATCAATCTCTTAATAGGTGATAAGAGTAAACGCGATACACAACTTAACTAAATTTATTTAGTTAGTTGTGTATATTAATATTCATTTATTCTTTGAATCGTTACTATCTAGAAGATATATTAGAAACTCCAATTGTTCTTTATAAATCAAAAATTTCAATTTTTTAAAAAGTATTTATAGATTAAAATTATATAAATATTATTTTTATAAGATTTTAAGATCTATTAATATTAAAAAATTTCTAAACAATTTTAAATGTAATGGTTTTCAATCTTGATAATAATATGAATTTGTTGTTAAATTTAAAATTATTAATTTATAGATTATCAATTTAATTTTAAATCAATTTATAGATAATATTATGTTTGGTTGTAATCTTAAAGAAAATTCATTTTAAAATATTAATTTTAAATTTATTATTTTGATAATATCATCTTAATATTTGAGTTTAAAACACTATAAATTCATCAAATATATTTATTTTATTTACTTAATCATGATTAGTAATTATTTAATAATTATTTTATAAAATATATGAATATAATCTTAAATTATTTTTATGTGATAAATCTCATAATTAATTAATTAATATTTTAATTTGATCATCACTCGTTTCCTACGAGAGATGTAATAATTAGAAAAAAACATATTATACATTTTACATTAAAAAAGTTTTAAAATGTTAAAATTGAAGGGTAAATAACACAACTTCAATTTTACAACATTCCTTATAAATATATAAAACTTGAAAAATAAATAGTAAAATATTAAAAAAAAGTTTCACATCATTATTTAATATAATACATTTAAAGCTAAAATAAAGCGGAACATAAAATTTTCCCAATCTAATGAAAATCAAAGACGAAAAAACAAACCAATAAGCAAGCAATTAAACTGAACTTGTTTTGAGTTAAATGGTTGGTTTACATATAGTAATTATAATTTTAAAATTAAAAAGTTATCATTAAATTTGAATTTGAATTATGACCATGAAATCAACCTGAAAACTCCGCCATTTTAAATTAGATTTATCTTTGAGAACAAATATTACAAAAGAAATTTAAATTTGTTGCTTAAATAAATTGGATTTTTTAATTAGCTTTGCAATATAAAACATATATACTTTTATATTTTATCCAAATAAAATGCCCATTTACAGTTATTTGTACCCAAATCAAATTCTACTTTCAAACTCAAAGAAGAAAAAATGAAAAATAACTCTGAAATATTGTAGAACAAAGCCCTTGCATGCATGCATGCATTTTAATCATTGGTGGCTTTATTTCCTTCAAAACTGCATGCCTGTTGGTGACTGTACCCTGTCAAACAGCTGAGTGATAGAGCTTCTGCGGGATGCAGACAGAAGGAAGGAAGGAAGGATGGAAGGAAGGAAGGGTTATTCAGATCCCACACTGCTCCATTGTTTGCCCCAGAACAGGTCCTATTGTCTTCTGCTGTAACAAGTTGAAGATTCTCATTGCTGTATCCTTGTCCACATATAAGAATTTAACATAATTAATCTCTCAAGCATCATATGCCAAACCAGGGATAATGACCCTGGAAGGATTTATATGGCCTGATCCGTATGCAAGTTCAGCATCAACGTTGTCTGTAGAAGTCATGGGATATTATATTACATGAAAAATCAGACAGCAGGTTCACACTACAAGAAACTGATCATGACCCTTTTCTTAATGCTACTTTCTGAGAAGAATTGAATTAGTAGTCTTTCTCTTACCTGTTGCCATTAGAGCAGACTTAGCAGCAGCAGGAGACCCAGTTGCATGTGGGGAAGACATTGCTGTACCAGAGATTATATTGAAGGTCGCTTGATCAATGCTCGATCATGATGATTTTATAGTGTTTAGGAGCCAAAAAAGAAATGTATTCAAGGGCGAGATTTCCTAAGGAGTGATAAGTTTAAAATTAGTCTGATCTAAACAATTTCAAATTTTAAATGTAATGGTATTTATCTATAAATTTTAATCTTGATAATATGATAGATTTGTTCTTAAATTTAAAAATATTAATTTATAGATATCTATTTTTCATTTTTAATCAATTTATAGATAATATTATCTAACTCTCGTTTCTAATTGATTGAATTAAAATAAATTTTATTTTTAAATATGAATTTAAAATTTATTATTTTGATAACGTTTCTAGTTATTATGATGATATTATAAATTAATAACTGTTTACACATTTCATCATATATGTAAATGTAATTTCAAATTTTATTATTATTTTTTGTGTTATAAATTTCATAATTGATTAATTAATATTTTTGTTTGATTAATTATTTTTTTGCCATCAAATGAGAGTTCTTGTTGTCATTAGTGAATTTTGTGACATTTCTTATAAACACATTAAATTTAAATAATAAACAATAAATATTAAAAAAATGTTACATCATCATCTAATAAATAAATTTATAAAATTATAATAAAGTAAAATATAAAATATTCTAATTATTAAAGACGAAAAAATAAATCTAATAAGCAAGCAAATTAAATTTGTTTTGAGCTTTGGTCTATATATAGTAATTAGTATTTTAAGAATTTAAAATTTGAATTATGAATTATTATCAATCTAAAAACTTTACCATCTTAAGTTAATTAGTTTTTAAAAAATATTACAAATTGATGAGAAAATTAAATTTTTTTAGATAAATATCACTAAATTTAAAATTTGAAATTTTATGGATAAATATTATCAATAATAATATATTATTAAAATATAAAAATATAAAATAATTAATATTGATATTTTAAAAAATGTTAATATACTGCCATGTGCCTTAAAGTGCATTTAAGTCAAGTAAAGTCAATTTTGGGATATTTTGTACAAAATATATAAAATCATTAGATTTTGTTCAATTCATGAAATTAAAGTTTAATTATTACTATTGATAATTGGAACTTAATTTATGTTGTTGAAATACATAATAAATATCTTAGGTAAATGAAATATTATTTGTTTTTTATTTTATTATGTTACATATTAATTTTCTTCATAAATTTATATATTTTAGATTTAATGATTGAATCTGATAATTTAATTAGTTTTTCAATTCAATTTTTACAATTTTAAATCTTAAATAATTAAAAAAATTAAAATTAATTCAAATAAATGATGATAATAATATTTATTATTAACAGATAAATTAATATGATAAAATAATTTCATACATTGCACTAATTCTAAACAAATCATTTAAATGATAGAACATAAAGTGTTGAAATTTAAAAAAAAGGAAAAAAATAAAAGAAGATCTTTTTGCTAATTGCTAAGCTTTTCAAGGAAAAAATATTTTTATAATTTATCCAAATAAAATACTTATTAGCAAATTCTTTCTTACATTTATTTGCATGCAATTCAAATTCTAATTTCAATCGTAAGGAAAAAAAAGGCAAAAGAAGTAAAGGACGATTGTTGCATAGATTTAAATTTAAATAATAAGGTTTAAATTAAAAATAGTTCAAAGTTTAAATTTTTATTTTTGATATTTATCTTTTATTATTATTAACTAAATTAATATTTTTTTATATGAGAAAAAAATCTTGTGCATTGTGCGGCTTCTAAAGTAATGATGGTATATAGAGCATCAACACGATGTTGAGGACGTTTGTTGCATTGATAGATTGAATAAAGATTTTTTTTTTGCTAATTTAAATTAATATTGAATTTTTTAATGTTAAAAATACTTCTATTTTATATTAATCCAAATAAAATACCCATTAGCAAAGTCTTCTAATTTACATTATTTGTACGTAAATCAAATTATACTTTTAAATGTAAGAGAAAAAAAAAAAGTAAAGGTGATTTAAAATATTAGTTTATTTATTTTTTATTTAAATTTTATTTAAATAAATTTTAATTTATTAATTTTATTTAAATTAAATCTTAATTTAAAATGATAGTAAAAAAATGATGATATTTTCATCGTTAAAATATTAAAAACATTACTCAAATATAAACTTTGTATTATATTTTTATTTTAATTTTTAAATTTAAATAATTTTTTATTTAATTTTTTGTAAATTTAAAAAAAATTTAATGATAATTTTTTAGAAAAACACTAAACTAAAATATTATAAAACAAAATCCTTGGATCGGCAGAGTCATTCATGCTTGTTTATTTCCTTGAAAAGCGAAAAAATAACACAACTGTCACGGATCAACAACAGGCGCGACGACTCTCAGCCTGCTGTAACAATAGGCATGCCTGTTATTAATAATCACTTGGAGGAACAAACGCAACAATGGGACTCCTGACCACATGCACCCCATCCTTCCAGACCAAGGACCCGGTGGCCATACTGGAGGTATCAAGCTTTGCATTAACAGTCACAGTGAAGGAGATCTTCTGCCCAAGAGACTTAAAAGAAAGGGTACTCGGCTGAACTTGAATCTCTAGGGCAGGATCACTCCACACTGCTGCCTGGTATGTGGAAACAGCTGAGCCAACGTTGGTGACTGTCCTCTGAAACACCCGAGTGATAGAGCTTCCGCTGGATGCAGACAGAGCGAAGGAAGGGTAATTTAGATCCCACACTGTTCCATTGGTTGCCTCAGAACAGGTGCTGTTGTCTCCGGTAACAAGTTGAAGATTCGTGGTGCTGTATCCTTGTCCACATAAGAATTTAACATAATCAATCTCTCCGGCATCGTATACCAAACCAGGGGTAATGGCCGACGAAGGATTTATATGGCCTGATCCGTAAGCAAATTCAGCATCAACGTTGTCTGTAGGACTCATCGGATAAGCTGCATGCAGTTTACATGAAAAATCAGACAGGGCCCGCCACCACTAAAGGAACTTAACTTACCCTTTTCTTAATACTACTGGTTAAATTGGTTTCTGATCAGAAGGATTGAATTTGTAGTGTCATACCTGTTGTCATTAGAGCAGACTTGATAGCAGCAGGGGACCATGTTGGATGAAATGACTTCACGTAGGCTGCCGCCGCAGTTGCATGTGGGCAAGACATAGAGGTACCGGAGATTATATTGTAGGGAACCACTCTATCATCACCTTCAATGCCTGTGACAGTGGTACCCTGTGACCAAGCTGCCAGAATGTCTACGCCTGGAGCTGTTAGGTCAGGCTGCAAAGAACATGCAAGATTTGATTAATAACTGAGGATGATAAAGGATCAAGATTTTATTGAACTGAATTATACTGAGCTCAGATCAGCAGAGAATCCTCATAGGCATGGATAAAAAGTAAAGAAAAGTTAATTTATTTAATTTGATAATCCACGTACTTTGAGTATGTCAAGTGTAATAGGGTTAGGCCCTCTTGATGAAAATGAAACTACATTGGGGGCCAATTCATCCTTTTTCTCTA
Organism: Moringa oleifera; assembly: GCA_021397835.1. Classification (NCBI taxonomy): domain Eukaryota; kingdom Viridiplantae; phylum Streptophyta; class Magnoliopsida; order Brassicales; family Moringaceae; genus Moringa; species Moringa oleifera. The sequence continues at coordinate 2,092,139 of JAJFZO010000882.1, read as the reverse complement.
TGCTTTTGAGTATCACTGCAGATGGTGAACTACAGAAATTTATATAACAATGCAGATGAAGTTAGTAATAATGGAGAACTTTTAAATCATTAAGGAGAAATTATATTAAAGAAGAATATATACCTGGTTGAGTTGTAGTAGACAGAGATTTCAGTGCCATTATCAAAGGTTAACACAGAGACAGGTAAGGGAAAATTGGAAGCAAAATCACTTAAGAATTCATCCTGCATTATAGCACCAGCTGCTCCTGCCCTTAAGGGTCCAATCCCTCTAATCAAGGCATCGCAAAGAACGATTTTTCCTTCCACCAAGCTCTTGTCCAACGAGCCCTGTAAGCAGAACCTGCATTTCATGATACATTTTCACACTTTAAAAACTTTTCCAGTGTTCATCACAGCTCAGATCAGCAGGTATTGATCCCTTGGATATTTTCTTTACCTGGAATCGGATCCATTGTAGCCTGCTGTTTTGTTTGGGGCATCTCCGCCATAGATGAGAGGGAACATCTGGTTTTCTGGGTCAAAAGTATTTATAGAGACTCCCTATATGTGAAAAGCAGAAAAAATGTTTACATATTCGTATATTTGCACAAGTTTTTAATGGCCTAGCCTGCATATCTAATTAAGTTAACGAACAAGTTTTAATCTAAGAACTCGTTTACTAGTTTGCTTACCTCGTAAAGCCCTCCATTACCCAATTTCACCTGAGTCACAAACTTTCTGTCAATGGTACTAGCAGCTACTGAGAGAGACCATGGTGAGAAGTTTGTGATTGATGCAGGATCTGGGCCTGAATTGCCTGCAGAATTGGATGTAAGTATACCATTCTTCATCGCATGGAATGCTCCGATGGCAATGGTGTCGTTCAGATAATCCAGAGGAAAGAACCCTCCAACTGAAAGGGAGATTATGTCAACTCCATCTGCAATTGCATCGTCAAATGCTGCAAGAATGTCAGCATCTGAGCAGCCATCAGACCAGCATATCTTGTAAACTGCAATCCTCGCAGAGGGGACTCCTCCCCGAGCAGTTCCTTCTCCAAGGCCTAGCATGCTTGCTGCGGTGACTAAGTTTCCGGCTGCTGTGGATGCAGTGTGACTTCCATGTCCTTCTGAATCTCTGGGTGAGTTGATATCAGTTGGACCTTGTTCTCCATCAGTCCGATAGTAACGAGCTCCGATTATTTTACTGCAAGAAACTCCCTAGTGAGCATGATCTGTGATTTATAATATGGTTTTACACATACAGTACTGGAGCTATGATTTCTTATATTTACTTGTTGCAAGTGAAATTAGAAGACGATTGGCAAGTTCCCTTCCATTTCTGGGGGGGTGGACCGAAATCTTCATCACTGAAACTCTCAGATTCCGGCCATATCCCGGTGTCGAGCATTCCGACGATGATATCACTCTCAATAGCTGATCTCGTAACGTGTTGAGAGAAACCCATGAAGTCCCATGATCTTGTTGTGTGGAGTTGTTTCTTCTCACTAGGGAACACAGACACCACTCCTTTCATGGCTGAAATTAAGAATCCAATGCCATAATTATACATTAATAGCAACATCTCTATATTACTGAGTAATCTCACAGAAGATCAAACCAGAGTTTTATACCCACCAGCCAGTTTTTGAGCCTCGTTGTGTGTCAACTTTGCGACAAATCCATTGAAGCTCCTCCTGTAGCTGTACAGCAAAGACTTGGATGCAGCGCTGTTGAATCGAATTAGAAATGGAAATTAAGTTAGATCTTCTTGCTTAAATCTCAACTCCATGATCAGAAAGCTAAAGTGTACGTGGATGACCTGCCAATGGCTCGTCGTAGCATGCTGGAGTGATGAGTTGATGCAGAAAATTCACCCTTTGGACGATCGCCCATGTAAACGACGTATACCTGCTTAGACAAAATGATTAGAACTCCCATAAACCAAGAAATATTGAATTTCCAAATCAAACAATAAATCCTGAAGAGAATCATGCATATTATTTTTTCTTGCTAAAAACTAAGTGCACCCTAAACACTACATAGACTCATGGATCGATGCCCATTTGATGAGCTCAGCTTGTCCTCCTGCAACTAAGCCTGTGAATGTTCAATCATATAACCAGAAAACTTGCCTTCCGATCATCAATGGGAGCTCCACTGCAGGAAACAAGCCAAGTGCAGAGAACGCTGGTCAACATAAGCCATGTGAAGGCGGAGGTATGCATGGCCATTGTTGAAGAACTCTGCTGGTGTTACAATGCTGATTTAATGCAGAAGGTGGGGCATTTTATATAGGCAAGAAATGAGCTTTAAACTTAATTACTACTGTGAACATTGGTTTCTCAGTAGTTATTGTTAAACCCGCCAACAAAGACTACCGTCTGAAGCCGGCTTCTTTCTCTCTTATTTTAAGTGATAATCTATTTGACATCGTCAATGGATGCCATTACAGAAGCTACTGGCATTGATCAGAAGTCATAACTTCAAGTTTAGGGTTTTATAATCAAGTTCTCTGCAGATTCATTGATCTTAAATCTGATCTGATTTTGCGCATAAGCTCATGATTTCCTATACCTTCCTTAAGAAATTATCCTCATGATATACTCCACCGATCATCATGATCCATAATTAATTCTTGTTTATTAAGGATGGATTAACATTCTAATAAGAATCAGATTACAGGTTAGATAATTTGTGCAGCAGCTTCACATGCGGAAACTAGTTCTTGCAGCCTACACTGCACTTAGATGGTTCTGGATTTAAAAATTAATCATATATTTTTTATATTCTCATATTGAATATTGATCCATCAAGATGTAATATAATAAATTAAAATATCATTTTTTAATTAGATAAAACTATATAATTATATTTAAAATAAATAATAAGATACAAAAGTTATATAAAACTTTGATATCAAACTTCTATGTTAAAAAAATAACAAATTAAACCATGATCTATTAATTTGAATTAAATTAAACTTTATTAAAAAATAATTTAAATTAAAAATCTTATACAAACGAATTTTGACTGTAAAAAAATATTTAATTTATTATCTTTTTTGAATATTAAAAATTTATTTTATCAAAATTTTAAAAGATTTATAAAAAATAAATATTATATAAAATATTATTTAAATTTGAGAGATGAATTTAAAATAGAATGAAAACCTTATTTAAATCACTTTTAAGATATTTTAACAATAAAAATATAATTAATTTTTAAATACTATTTAAGTTAAAGTCTAATTTATATTAAATTAGTAGAATAAATAAAATAAATATTAAAATTTTATAAAAGCTTTTATCGTAAATAATATCTTCTGAGATATCAACCAGATTTATGTTTATGATTCTGCAAATATTAAAATTTTCAATTTTAGTCAACCCATCTCCAGAGCTGGTTAGAATTTCCCTTTTTTCTTGAGTATATTTTTTAAAATTTTAAAAAATTGAAAATGACTAAAATAGTCTGAAAATAAGAGATTTTCTTTTAGAAAATGATGAGATTTTTGGGGGTGGGATTCTGCATGATAGCCGTTTAAATTGCCGTATAGCTCGTTGTTGTATTTGGCTGTGTCTTTGATTGTGAAAGAAAACTTGCCACCTCTGTCTCCTCTCCCTTCTCTCCTACCGTGAACCTCTCTTTGTTCCTACAAACAACAGAATTCGAATTAATCAATAATGAAGGCAACTATTTTTTTATGGTTAGTTTCTCCTCTTTCTCTTCTCTTTGTCGCTTTTTCCTCCCTGAAATGAACTGAGAAAGAAAAGGAAAAGAAAATGCCTTTCGAAATCCAGGGTTGACCTGATCTGCCAATGGTGGGTCAGTGTCTTCCTCGTTACCCAGAAAGAAAAAACCATTCTTTTCTTTTTCTTTTAGTTTCTGCCATTCTCGCGGGAAAAGAGGGAGTTCTAACTTTTGGTTTTACAATTGTTTGATGGGTTTCTTTTCTTTTCTTTTCTTTTGGTGGTGACTTCTGTGAATGGTTTTTGTAGGTTTGTGGTGTTGTTATAAGAGAGAAAAAGAGTAAATGGCGTACAAGGTGGATCAGGAATACGATTATCTCTTCAAGATTGTATTGATTGGAGACTCTGGTGTGGGCAAATCCAACATTCTTTCTCGGTTTACACGAAACGAGTTCTGTTTGGAGTCCAAATCCACCATTGGTGTTGAGTTTGCAACAAGGACTCTTCAGGTTTGCTTTCTGAAGATTCTGAATCCTGATCTGCTCCATTCATCCAAACCAAAGTAACCCTTTTTTTTCTCCAGGAAATGCACATTAAGTTCTGGTGTATGATCATTCATACACTATTGCCTTTCTTGTGAAAATGCGAAAGTATTGGATCTTCATAGCATGTTCATGCAATCATTTTCCTTTGATTTCTGTTTTATGGTAGCGTGAGAAGATTGAATGTTTTATCCTGTGAGAAGCACACACATCCATTGAATTCAATTTGGCAACTCTGAAGAAGGAACATAACCACTTGCTTGCAGATGCAAATGCACACACGAGTGCTTACTGCTGTTGTACCCAGTTAATGTCATGATTGGTAGATGAGATACAGATAGGCTGCAGCAAGAACAAAATGATTTTGGTTATAACAAAATGATTAGAAGCAAGAGAACTCCTTAGATCAACATTTAAATTGTTTATTCAGTTCTAGGTGTAATTCCCAATCGTGATAGAAACAAAGGGTCATGTTATTTCTTCTTGCTGAACAACTGCGTAGCACGTTTCTGAGCTAGTTTTTTTTGATGATTCAGGTAGAAGGGAAGACGGTTAAGGCACAGATATGGGATACGGCTGGTCAAGAGAGATACAGAGCCATCACCAGTGCTTACTACAGGGGTGCTGTTGGTGCCCTTCTTGTTTACGACATAACTAAGAGGCAAACCTTTGACAATGTTCAGAGGTGGCTGCGTGAACTGAGGGATCATGCAGACTCCAACATTGTCATCATGTTGGCTGGAAACAAGTCTGATCTCAATCATCTGAGAGCTGTCTCATCTGACGACGCTCAAAGTTTGGCTGAAAAGGAAGGCCTCTCGTTTCTTGAGACATCAGCATTGGAAGCATTCAATGTGGAGCCAGCATTTCATACCATTTTATTGGATATTTACCACATAATAAGCAAGAAGGCCCTGGCAGCACAGGAAGCTGCTTCCGCCACAGGGCTTCCTCAAGGCACTACCATTAACATCAGCAATTTGTCAGCTAACAACAAGAGAGCATGCTGTTCAACTTAACACGACATTCCTCTGTATGACTGAAAAGAAAAAAGCTAGCAAGCATTCATGAATTGGGACAGACATGAAAAATACTGTCTTCAGCCGTATATATTACTCTAGCGGCCATGTGGAAGGGAGACATTTGGTTCCTTAAAGGCCATAGATTAAGGTTAACACAATGAGGTTAGTACGGGTGGGGAAACTGTTGTCTTGAAGCATAGACAGGGGTAGATGAAAGAGGCATTGTAAGTGTAGCTTCATTGTTATTGCTTTCTTTTGACCTTGTTTATGTTTCTTCTTTTTACCATTTAATAAATCTTTTTATTGATCCTTCTGTGATCTCTTCCAATCTTTACAAGTACTCAAATGTTCATGTTGCAATTTAACAGTGAAGTTCTAAATGCAAAAATGTGTTGAATTGTGGGTTCTCCTCTATGTTAACTGATGAGAAATGGTAACAGAGTTCTTCATTTGTGAAGCTTGAAGAGTCTACTCAGACAACCATTGAGCAATAAGTTACTGGAACATTTCAGGGGATGGGTCTGATCCTTCCAGGCAGCATCTAAATGCAAAGAAATTGCCATTTACATAATCAGAAAGCTGCAGCAAAAGCCTGTGTATGTGTATCTATATTCCATTTTAATTAATTGAAACAGATCATATCAGCCTACCAGGCTTCCTGAATTCGCAGACACGATTGATGTTTCTGAAATTTTTCTTCAGACTCAGCAATTTACAGTGCTTTGGTAACATCATGTTAAGTTGTAATCGATATAAAATGGAAAAAGAGCATCATGTTAAGTTGTAATCGATATAAAATGGAAAAAGAGCATCATGTCAAGGAGGAATCACCATCCTCTCTTCTCTGGTCTTTTTCTTTTCTTTTTCAATTCATCATTCATTTGTAACATGTTTGGTTCTAAAACTTGCTTTCCATACACATATATCATCTAAAAGTTGAATTGACATGAGATGCAAATGCTTGCATAGTGTGGAGATTGAAAGTGTCTACAAGCTTAGTTTAAAAACTGGCATACCCACTATCTCAATATTCTATAAAGCAGAAGAATCTCAGTTTCTGGCTTTACATTGAAGCCAACTAGATGAAGGAAATGTTAAACAAGGACAGTCAAGGAAGAGAACATATGTAATCCGACCTTATCTGCACATGGTGTATTACAACATGCACAAAGGGGACTCCAAGCATCTGCTTAAAAGAAGTGTATTGCTTTGTGCTTTATATATGTAAGATTCTTATTAGGATTATGTTATTGTTGTTAAGCTTACAGAACCTAGCAAGAACTCCTCAAATTTGCGATTTTAGGCTTTTCAACATCTGCTTTTGCCGCAACTTTGAATATATGCCATTAAAAGAGAACCACTTTTTTTACCACAGACCAACTTTGTGTGGTAAATGTCTCAACTTTGACCTCATACTGTTGAAGTTTTTAGCACTTTGGATCATCCTGTAAGTAGATATCTTTTGGTTGGAATCATCTTTACTGTCAGGCTCTCTCTTCCTTCCACCCTGTACCTGCAACTCAATCTTGGCCTAACACTAGCAGTGAGTCCTAGAAGCTGTTCTTGAGCATTGGATGACTAGAAAGCATCAAAATAGGGACAAAAATTAGATGCTAAATGAATCTTGGTTGGTAAGGTTGTAAGAAATTAATGAGCTCAAGAACTGATAAATAGATTGGTGATCACTGCATGGTTTCTCTAACCATGCCAACCTCAAGTGCTTGTGGTCTGTAAAACACCATAACTGTATGATAAACTTCAAAATGCTTAAATCTTTATAAGAATTGGACTTGGGTACTGCAAGCATATAATGGGTTTCCTTCTTCTTTTCTCTGATATCATCAGCTCATGCCCTACTTGCCTGGGTTGTTTCTGTACCTCCATTAAAAGAGGAGAAAGATACCACTAAGCTATACAAAAGAATAATATACTGTGGAGACTTGAAATCTTAGAATCTTCAACGAAAATAATATAAACTTTACATCTGTAGTACACTTTTATTGACTCCATGGTTAGTGGGATGCTTTACAGCAGCATCACTTTCTAAAGTACTAATAGCTTCCCCATTGATCTATCTATAGACTATTGCATTCTTAAAGCAAAAACAACAAGAGATTACTTTAGTTTAAGGTTTCTATCAGGTGTCCTTTCCCCATCACTAACTCTTCCATGAGTGCAAGAGCTAGATCACTTTCATATGACCCACTTTTGGATATGAACACATGACAATTGTTGATTATGGTCAGTCATTGAAAAAGAGAAATAGTGTATTTGGAGCTTCAGGAATCACTAGTTAAGTCAAATAACATCTAAGTTGATGAGCTTGAATAATTACAGTCTGGAAAGGAACATCAACGGCCAATGAATTATTTGATCGTTTATCTAAATCTATAACTTAACTTCCATTAAAATGTAATGGAGAACCTATGCCTAACCACCTGCAAAGAATCCTCCAACCGCGGAAAGCACTGCAAAATGTATCAACTACTTACCCTCAGAGTGCTCTCTTTCATATAAAATGTAAATCATTCTCTTGACAGTGCATCTTCTTAGCTTGAGCTCGGTTTAAGTAACAGGTGGTTTAGGAACTATGGAGCAAGATATGGAGATGAAAATGGAAGGTGATCAAGCAGGAGGAAGTGATGAAGAGAAGTGGGTTCATGATTCATCTGTTGATCATAAAGGAGGAGTTCCACTCCGAACTTCAACTGGTGTATGGAGAGCCTCTCTCTTTATCATCAGTAAGTATCTTCATGCAGCTTAACAATTCACCAAAATTTTGTTCTCTGAACTGTTTCACTCTCATCACTTAATATTTTCCACTTTCAACTCAGTTTCATGAACTGAGAAACTCTGATCATGTTGAGGGTAGTTGTCCTCATCAGAGAGAGAGAGAGAGGGGTGATAAGTGTCTGCCTCTGCAAAAAGTTTGCCAGCATAGTTGCTGGCTGAAAGTGCATTGCTTTCTGTAAAGAAGGCAAAAAAGATCACTTAATAGTGCCTATACAAAGGTCTCTTACATGTCAGTCTGTAGTTGCTTTGGTTTCTGACAAGATTGATGAAAACAAGTAAAGAATATCTTAAATAAAACGGGAAGACAAAGACGGAACAAATAGTATCATCGAAAGCTTGCTCTTGTACATCACATTTTCATACTAAGTTCTTATATATAGTTCACTAATTTCTTAGTGATTTTATGCATTCATGTGTCATTTGTGTTAAAGACAAAAATATTTTTAATTAACTCAACATGATTATGTTCATCCACTGTTCTCTACGTGAGCAGCAATTGAATTCAGTGGGAGGCTGAGTTACTTTGGGATAGCAACAAATCTCATTTCATATCTCACCAAAGTGCTGCATCAAGACCTTGAAATTGCAGCCAAGAATGTGAACTTCTGGACAGGAGTAACAACAATGATGCCTCTGATTGGAGGATTCTTGGCAGATGCCTACACAGGCAGATTCATTATGGTCCTGGTTTCTTCTCTTGTTTATCTTATGGTAAATTAAACATCTCAACTTAAAAACTTGGCATGCACTTCTATTCTTGCAGCTGAAATATAGTCATAGTTCTATGAGTAGAAACAGAAATGACCATCAAAGTTAATGGTAGGATTCAGGCATTTTAGATTAATGAAGTACTATTGTGTATCTCTGTTTGCTGTGAAAACCAGGGCTTGATCCTCTTGACCATGTCCCAGTTCATCCCAAGTTTGAGGCCATGCGATACAGGAATGTGTGAAGAACCAAGGAAAATTCACGAAGTGGTTTTTTTCCTGGCAATGTACTCTATCTCTCTTGGAACTGGAGGACACAAGCCCTGCCTGGAGAGCTTTGGAGCTGATCAATTTGATGATGATCGCCAGGAAGAAAGGAAGAAGAAGATGTCTTACTTCAACTGGTGGAACTTTGCCCTGTGTTGTGGTAATTTGCTTGGAGTGACAATCATAGTTTATGTTCAGGACAACTCTGGCTGGGGCTATGCAGATCTTATTCTCACTATCACCATGGCTGTAACCATTGGAACCTTTTACATGGGGAAACCTTATTACAGATACAGAATACCAGAAGGGAGCCCTTTAACGCCAATATTGCAGGTTATGGTTGCAGCCATAAAGAAGAGAAAACTACCTTATCCTTCCAATCCTTCTCTTCTGCATGAAATTCCTACATCAGTGAAGCTTCGAGGAAGACTTCTTGGTCATACAAGTAGGCTCAGGTAATTGCACGCAAAATATGATCATATAAGTTAATCTTTACTAGCAACTGGACAAATTCAAGTTCATTTTGATGCTCAGGTTTCTGGACAAAGCTGCAATAATTGGAGACAAGGAAAGCGTATCAGTTCAGAAGAATCCGTGGAGATTATCAACAGTGACAGAAGTTGAGGAGGTTAAGCTTGTGCTAAGCACGATCCCCATATGGCTTACTTCATTAGCATTTGGAGTTTCTCTTGCTCAAGCACCAACTTTCTTCGTTAAACAAGCCACTACAATGAACCGGAACATCATCAGCAACCACTTTGAGATCCCTGCGGCTTCCATTTCATGTCTTGGTGCTGTAGGAATGATAACTTCTGTGACCATCTATGAAAAACTTCTCGTTCCATTCCTAAGGAGAATCACCGGTGACGAAAGAGGCATCAAAATTCTTCAAAGGATTGGTATTGGCATGATCATCTCAGTCTTATCAATGTCTTGTGCAGCATTGATAGAAAGGGAGAGGCTAAGAGTTGCAGAGAAAGAGCTTGCAGGAGGAAGAGCCAATGGAGCATTGCCTATGAGTGTCTTCTGGTTAGCTCCCCAGTACATCATTCATGGCCTAGGAGATGGGTTCACATTGGTTGGCTTGCAGGAGTATTTCTATGACCAAGTTCCTGATTCAATGAGAAGTTTAGGCATAGCTTTCTACCTTAGCGTGATTGGAATGGGGAGCTTCTTCAGCAGTTTTCTGATCACCATTGTCGATCATTTCACACGGAAGAATGGCAATGGATGGATTGGCAAGGACTTGAATACAAGCCGGCTGGACAATTTCTACTGGCTACTTGCAGCCTTAAATGGATTGATTCTATGTGTTTATGTGCCCTTGGCAAGGGGGTACACCTACAAGAATGTTGAGAGAAGGGCTGCTTGTATCTAATTGCCATAGGAAGTTCTAAGCAAGAGTGTCATATAAATGTTTTCTGCGTTTGTCACTGAAAACAATTGTTTATCTTTGGAATGATAACAAGACAGTCAGCCATAGATAGCCTGCAAGTTTTTTAATTTCTTGGAGGATTGGCTTCTGCAAACAAGTTGTCATCGGTTTATTAAATATTATCTGTTTTAATTATAATAATTGATCTGATAAAATTATATGATTATAATTAAAATAAATTTATTTAAGATTTTGAATATGGATATTGAGGGTCATGCAAGTAAGATTATGTTACATTTTACTGTAATTTTACGTTACTATAATTCAATGCTTCTTAACAATCAGTTTTCAAGTTATTCAAATTATACCCAGATGCTAATCTTGTTTCAGATTTCGAATTCTACAGGTTTCTTTTTTTTTAAAAAAAAAAAAAAATCTTCCATAGAGGAAAAGAGTCTTAATTCTGTCAATCAGATTTAACACAAAAGTGTGTTGCAGCACTGGTTACAGTAGTAGCATTTCACGTTTGTGCTCAACGTCAAAAGGGTAACGTCCACGCATATTGTGAGTCAGTCTCACCTCTCTCTCTCTCTCTGCTTTCATTATTTCTTTCTTTCTCCCTCCCTCCTGTCTGTGTTAAAACTGCAAACCACCCTGTACATACAGAAAGACACGAGCTTTTTTATCATAGTCTCTTCATTTCTTTCACCAACCTCTCTCTCTCTCTCTCTCTCAGAGGCTCAGAAGCTTCACCAATGGCGGAAAACATGGAGCCATTTCACGTGCCACAACAAAACAGAAAAAACAAGCTCAGGGTGATCATCCAAGACAACCAAGCACCGACCTTATCTACTCTGCAAACACCCATAAGCTCTTCACCATCTTCGTCTTCCTCATTGCAATCTGCATACCCTCAAAACCTGAGAGACTTCAACTACCAGTGCTTTAGTGCCCAGGGTAATCTATCATTGTCTCTCTCTGTTCACCAAAGTCACCTCCTGAACCTGAGTGCACAGAAAAAGTTTGCTTTTTTGGGAGACAACTGGAAGCAGAACAGTGAAATGAGAAGTTCAGTTCCTCTCGGCCCCTTTACAGGGTATGCCTCAATATTGAAGCACACACGGTTTCTGAAGCCTGCACAGCAGATTCTTGATGAGCTTTTCGGTGTTGATTTTGAAGTTTCTGGTTCTCCATTGAAGAACTTCACCAGTGCTGCCATTGACAAAGAACCCATCTCCTGCACTGATGGATTTGCCCATCCATGGCAGAATTCAAAGCTAATAATGATGCTAGATGAGGTATACGTGTTTGCCTTTAATGTTCCCTTTGAACATGACATTCTATCCTTTAGCTTTTTTTTTGTTTAGTGAGAAAAAGAACATCAAGGAAGGAAATGGGATACTTTTATACTGTTCTTAATTGGATGAAGGTAGACATGCAAGAGGACAAATATGGGTATTGGGGGTTCTCTTTGTTTCTTTGAATTCATTGAAATAAGCTTATGATTTGATTGTTTCTGGCAAAGAATCAATATCTCGGGTTAAGTGATATGATTTATTTACTAGTCATGGCAAAAAGATGTCTTGTCTTATCACACTAAATCATTTCACTGTTCCTCTTTTGTTGTTTCTGCAATTTTTTTTCCTTTTCCCTTTCCAATTTTCTTGCTTGGTTTGTTCCCTCTTTTCTCAGTTTTCTGCTTTAATATCTGAATAAACTGCAGCTGCTACATACTGTCAGGATGATAAACAATTAGGACTAAATAGCTTCTTATGACCCTTTCATGGATAGTTAAAGTTCTGTCTGGAGGCATTGCTCTTCTGTGTCTGTTGTCTATAGTGTTTATAGCATCACACACCATGAAGGGTAGCTAAGATTCCACAAGTAAAAGATTTGAGTACCTGGAAGAAATTCAGATCTCATTTTGAGTTTGTTGTTCTTCTGCATCATCTACATTAGGTATACAGGAGGTACAAGCTCTGCTGCCAGCAGATGCAATCAGTTGTGGCATCATTCAAGACTGTTTCAGGCCTTGCTAATGCTGCTCCTTACATATCTTTTGCTTTCAAAGTCATTGCCAAGCATTTCAGTTATCTGAAAAATGCCATCCTGGACCAGATTCAGCTCACAGACAGGACGTCCAATGACAACAGCATTGGAAGAGACAATACTGCAAGGGCTTGGTCAGCTAAACAAGGCCTCAACAGCCAAAATAATCCTGTTCAGAACCTGACCTTTCTTCAGCATCCAGTTTGGCGATCACAAAGAGGATTACCTGATCATGCAGTGGCTGTGCTCAAGACATGGCTGTTCGAGAACTTTCTGCACCCGTGAGTATTAGTTTTTGTACCCTTTTGACATCTTATCTTAGGGCAGCATCTGTTTCTAGTTTTCTCTGATTAAAGTTGTTGAAATTGGTGATTGTTCATGTCAGTTATCCTACTGATTCAGAAAAGCAAATGCTGGCTCTACAAACAGGTCTATCCAGGACTCAGGTGAGCTCTGTTGCCTTTCTGATTCTCTACTTCTGATTCAATTCCAGGCTTTAGTACCCAAAAATGTAATATTAAAGAAATGGAATCCATCCGGGAACTTAAACAGGTTTCCAATTGGTTTATCAATGCAAGAGTAAGACTGTGGAAGCCGATGGTGGAAGAGATTCACATGCTTGATCTAGGAAGAGCTCAAGCGCCAGCAAACCCTGTAAGCCAAGACACTAACATGTCATCTAACAAGCTTCATTTAGCAGACAGACTTCTTTCAACCATGCAGAGCCAGAGACCTCAGGGCATCCGAGCTAAACGATCACTAGCTGAAATATATGAGCAGAGCAGGGAACAGAGGTATGAGCTCACTGGTGTTGGTGGAAGCAGCAATGTGAGTCTGCAATTGGGTCTCCATGGAAATTCTGCAACTCAGTTGTTGCAACCATTCCATGCACACATGCAACAACCTTTAAATCTGGAAACAAGTGGTAGAATGAACACTGGAACTGGGTTTGGAGCTGAAGGTCAACATCTGGGGAAGGATTTAGAAGGGAAGCAGTTTCATAATTACAATGACTGAAAACTTCAGCTTTGCTTGGTTGCCTCGAATTTGAAGGTTAATATTTAGCAGAATCTGGATTGGGCAAGTCTTGTCTTGTAGAATTCGTTGACAGGAATCTAGAAGGTAGCATTGGCATTAGCCGTGTATGTACTTAAGTTTCCTCATTGAAACAGTGGTTTCTACTTACGAATAGTTTGATTTGAGCCCTGGGAATCGGTAAACCACATGGATGGATGGTTGGTTGGTTAGTTAGTTAGATAAAAAGAATTGAACGCAAGGACAAACATCCAAAATATATAAAAATAATAATCAAGCCAGTGAGCATCACAATCCGTTGTCGTCCAGCGGTTAGGATATCTGGCTTTCACCCAGGAGACCCGGGTTCGATTCCCGGCAACGGAATTTTGATATTCTGTTTTTTATGTATCAGCTGACACCGAGCCCATCAGGTTAGGGCAATCATTTGTCCCAGAAGCAGACGGGCCCATACATTGTACCCAGGTGCAACCAGATAGATATAAAAGCAGTGGGCTTTGACTGTTATTGTTTTCCGCCTCCGTAGGTTCAGAATATAGAAGACTACTGAATAGATGAAGTGTCATCAATTTACAAGAGTACATGACAAAGCGAACTCAATCAAAATTTTGCACAACTATAAGGAGAAGGAACCGTTCACAAATACTATATACGACTTGTAAGGATTGGTACAGAATGAGAGGGATGAGCAGTGAACTACTTCTTTATGAATGGATTGATGAGCACGGATCAGAATGATCAGTTCTAAGCCCGAAGAATATGAATGCATGCTTTGGTATGGTATTTTCACTTCCCAATTCCGAGTTCTTTCGTGATGTCTCTTGTCAGGCTGAATTGCAAGGAGTTTTGCCATGGAAACAAGGTGCGAGTGATTGGAAGTCTCCTCCGAAGATCCTGCATCAAAATCAGAAGCGTTTAAGAGCTACATCTTTTTCTGGCCAGGGATGTTAAAGGGTTCTAGACAGAAAGAATTATATTCATTGCCAGAAAAAGAGCAAGGATTATCTCTTGCACCAGCAGAACCCATAGAAAGAAGTTGGAGAGCAATGCCTAAAATGAACAGATTCAGATACAAGCAGCATCCCTTATGTAAGAAAGAGATGGGCTGCAGCTGATATTCACCACTGCATTACCTTTAAACAATTCAGTTTTTCTTCCTAGAAAATGAAAGTTCTATTAACAGCTAAACTTAATGATATCAACATACAATAACTTCCACACACCTTGAAAGTATTATCGGGCAACTTTGAATACGATGCCTGTAATGCACAACTGTCAGCAGAGACCTCTAAGCATCCAACATATGAAAATTAAAAGAGGCATATTAAGAACCTGAAGTGATGCCAGGTACTCTGTCTCATGATGGCGAACAATGTTGGTAATGGAAATTGCACAATCATCAGGGGACTGAAACAATACAAGAACTGTCAGCATAATGAGATGAATTGTTGAAAAATAAGAAAGAAACAAGAAATCAAAACAGGTTCATGCTTCAGTTACATGAATGAAATACAACTGGCTTGTCATTAGGAGCTTAATAGTCATTAATAAATGCAAGTCAACTGAAGCTGGTGAGAAAAGTAAAGTTTAAAATCCACTGGATGTAATTATTTTGAAAACTTATTTCATTCTCTGAAGAATACTTTTTCCTTGGCAATTTACTGTACATGGTACGATTAAATCTTGCAACCAATAACTTCCTTCCCTTGAGTGTCTTAAGCCTTAGTATTTGTAGCAGCATTTGCTTTAACTGCAATTTGTGCTTCATGATAGATAGGATAAAGGCACCCAACTACCAGTTCCTAGATCCAAGTTTAAACTAACTGAACACCAATGACAGAAGTCTGCTAGTTGAGTCACCAGCATGGCATTAACAATCTCCAAGAAGAACACCAAGCTAGCAGAGTTATGAACTGTTGCTATTATCAATTCTAGCAACTTCTAGTTTACGTGATTCCACATAAACATTAAAATACTTGGGTGGTCAGTATCTCGTTGCTAAGTAATTGTTCAAATATTAAATGGGAGAAAACATAAGCAAAAGGAAATCTTCTATTATGAAGAAGGAGGCAAAATTACAATTTTAAGATGTATCTAAATTTTGCAATAACCTGAAATAGTGTAGAATCTTTGCACTCATGTTTTGCATCTAACTGCACATTTCCCTCTTCAAAGTAATGAGCATCCACCTGAAAAAAGAAGAATAATAATGATAATAGGATGACTGTAGATTTTGGGCATATTGAAGCAGTCTAGGACCAAGACAAAACAGACCAGAGAAAGTGAGATAACTGTCATGCATCATATTCATTACCTGCAATTTTCCTTGTAGTTCCATCATTTGTAATTCATCCTTGAACTCAATGTTCCATATTGATCGCCAACTTCCATTACTACAAGACACACCAAAAGAATTATAAGAATGGATAGACAACATCTAAAATCTACATGTTGCAATTTTCAATTGACAACAACCAATAATGTCGGTGGACAATGGCAGACATAAAACATCCGCATAAGCAGGTAGTTGCACCATAATTCCAGAAAGAGCAATAAAACAATTGTTGCTTATGATATGATCTTACGCACCAAAAATTTTGTGGGCTAAGTCTAGCAGCAGCAATCACCACAACAAGCTCAAAATCAGATCCTGGCCCCTCCACATCTTTCCCGTTAATACAGTAAACTGAACATACACCTTTCGGATAAGCTTCACCAACATATCTTAGCATTTCTGCATCCAGAGCACATCTGTCATGGGAAAAACAGCCTAGTTAACATTTAAATGACTACCAAAGTAGGTCTGATGTATTGACTTAAGTAGAAATCCAAAAATAGGTTGGGAAAGTCAGACAACTCATCAAATACAAACAATTACAGTACATAAAAGCAGCTCAACTTTAGCATGCTACAGCACCTCAGCATTTTACAGAGGGTTTCTTTTCCCCTACCATACCTGAGAAAGTCAAATTCTAATTCCATTTTATTAAAGCATCAGAATAATTTTTTTCACGATGGATTTTAAACAGTTGATAGCAATGAAAGAGTGTCTTTAAATTCTTAAGAGAAAAATATAGATCAATATGACCATTAACATGAACTTAATTGGCCAAAACAGAGCTGGCAGACAACACAGCACACAGATTCAGCGCTCTAGGGTCATAATACTTTTCTGATTTTTGTTGAGTATGCCTAAAAATGATCAAAAATTTTTTTATGAATAAATTCACCAGAATTTTCTAAATTACAACCTACGAGGTGCTAATGTAGATCCTGATACTGATGGAAATAGGTAAGCAAGATGCAAATTACTAGTACTGATATTATCTCTTATTGAAACAGACCTCAACTTTGAGTTTGTCATGTGTGTGAGTGTAAGTGTGTGTGTGTGTGTCTGTGGCCTGTGTGATAGATAGAGGAAGAGGTTCCTTGCAGTTCAAATGGAATTCCTTGAGCTCATAATGAAAAACATTTACATACCGGAATTCCTCAATATATGGAGATGGAAGTTCCTCGTCATTTGCAGGCCTCACCTCTTTACAAACCTGAATGAATTCAGCACACCATGTTATATGCTTTGACATATTAACCTACAAGTGATTTAGTATTTTCTTTGAGAAAACAAAAAGTACCATTATCTCCATGAGAAATAAAGATCAGAATTTACCTGTTTAACATGATCCACTATGGCAACCTGTGCAGTCCTAGGATCAAGGTACTCATTCTCATTAAGCTCACCATATGATGTAACCAGCACCTGGAAACACAATTTTAAGATAGATAATTTAAGAGAAAACTGTTATGGCAGTGTCTAAATGAATGAGCTTCTCAATGACTATTTTTAACCAAGTCTTTAGAGAGTGTATCAATAAAAATTTCATGATTGATTTGAACATTGAACCTCCTAGTATGACCAAATTTCGTTGACAACAGTCTATATAGAGTCAGTCTTCATCAAACATTCAAAACAAAAAATGCACATTTCATCATTACAAACAACCATTACAACACTTTAAAACACTTCCCAACCAAAGCTATTACTCCACAAGGACAGGCTCAAAAGTTTATAATAAACCGTAATATGGAAGGAGCTAATTATATTGAACACAAAAGTACAAATTTAGTCCAAAATTACAACTTACATCTCCAATTCTACCAGGCATTTCAAGGCAAATCATCTGAGATTTGTTATAAACAGGAAATGCCTCCATAGCCGCCTCTTTGTACACATCTTCATCATTCAAAATCGTTTTCAAATCTGCAAAAGGAAATACATACGAAAAGAAACAATCGAATTGACAAAATCGCAATCAGATCTATTGATCCAAAAAGAACAAACAGAATGCCAATAGTAAACTCAACATTTCCAATACATTATATACATTAATACGTATATTTACGTATAAGTAGACAGACCTTTGGCAACGTATTGGATTTCACCAACCGGAGAGTTGAGGAGGAACCACTTGGCAATTTCTTTCTTTTGCTCATCGCTTACCTCTACTTCTTGGCAATCTTCTTCCTCGTCAGCCATCGCTTTCTCTCTCTTACCAAAAGTATCTCACTCTCCCTTCAGAAACTTGAGGGAAATATTGCAGTTGCAATTCAAAGGAAAATGGAAGAAACAAAGAGGAAGACAGAGAGAAAAGGAGAGAGTATGCACATGTGTTGTATCATGATCTGTAAAGACAATTTGGATGATGATTATTCAGTCTGATTGAATCGGGGCCGTCCGTTCACAAGAGAGTAATGACAAGGCATTTCTAACGACGTCGTTTTTAGCGCTGAAAAGGAAAAGAAAACCAAGAACCCTATTAACAGTGATAGTCTTATTTCTGCATCCCCATTTTTTGGCTGCTCTTGAACTCAGAATCGACTGAGAGGTAAATGAAAGCCTTCCTTTTTTTTTTTTTTTAATAAGTTCTTCTCTTCAAATTTTATGTACTACATACCCTGTTGTTGCAATTCTATTTGTATTTTGGTCCTGTATTCATGTATCTCAACTTATTTTTCTATTTTATTCATGACTGATGAATATGAATGCTTGATTGATCACAAAATTTGAAATGGAGACCTGTTTTCTACCATCTTCTGAGTTCAACAAGGTGAGCGGCTCCTAAACGCCATAGTTGTCTCAATGTGGCTAGGCTAGGGGTCCCTGTGTTTTGTGTCGCAATACGTTTTGTGAAATGTGTATTCTCTTATTAAGAGGATGCATGCCAATCTTAGCAGGAAGGTGACTCATGAGTATAAGATAAAGGAACTTCGAGAATTGGTTATGTGCTGTATTGTGTCTCAGTTTATAGAAAAAGGTCATTTGTGATTTCATGGGTTTTTGTTTTGTGGATCCTAATTTGATATGTGGCTTGAAAAGAAGAGGATTGAAAGGGAGCAAGCAAAAAGGGTTGAGTTGTTGAGGGAGAAATAATGTCAAAAGAATGTTTCTGCTTGTTCTTGCTGGGATTTATTACACAATTTAATTTAAAAAGTATTTCACTAAAGCTGTCTCTCAGTTTATGCATGCATCTCTGTTGCTTGATAAGTGATAGATACTACTAATTTAGCTGTTGAATGAAGCTTGTCTTCGTGGGTGGTTCTGCGTGTTAATATTGTGTGATTTTATAATGTCGTGAAATATGTTGAAAGAATAGAACTATGCTCAAAGCAGCGATTTTGATCATTTATCACTTCGATCCTTTTCTATAAATTGTTCCTGTCAGTGATAACATGGATGCTTTCACTATGCATGGGTTAAATGTCAGTCCTTTGAATTATGTTCGGATCAGGGTACTTTTAATCTACTTTACCTTTTGAAGAGATAACTAAGGACAGAGATCACTTCCCTTCGTATTTTGTTTTCTAGGGTTGTCTTTTGAACCACTTTCTTTTTCCTTAGATAATGTCACTTGAGCTAATTATGGAATTGTCTACTTCTTGAAGCTTTCCTAGCAAATAGAGAGACCTCCAAAGAAGGCCTTGAACAGGAACACATCATCGCTTGATGCATGTGATGTAAGTACCATTTTTCTCAGCCTTGCTTTATTGTCTTTAGTTCCCCAGTGTCCACCTAATAGTTATTACTATTTGGTTTTCATTTTCCCTTTCATAGGGGATGATTACCATTTGAATGACTGCTCATATTTTGATATCAGGACATAATTTTGGTGATAGAATTTACTTTAACTGTGATGGAGGCCAAATTCTTTCGCTTTCTGAAGATTGTGGGAGTCGGGTACAAAGCCAGAGCTGAAGCTGAAGGACGCCTCTTGTTTCTCAAATTGGGATACAGTCATGAGGTTGAACTGACTGTTCCTCCTGCTGTCCGTGTTTTCTGCTTCAAGAACAATGTGGTTTGCTGTACTGGAATCGACAAGCAAAGGGTGCACCAGTTTGCTGCTACCGTTCGCAGTTGCAAGCCTCCCGAAGTTTACAAAGGCAAAGGTATAATGTACATTGATGAAGTTATCAAAAAGAAACAAGGCAAGAAGTCGAAATGACCACAGGTACGCCTGATGCTGATTGCAACATGTTCCCAATATATTTGTGGCTTGCGCATACAATGCCTCATCTTGTAACACTCAAAATTTTAGGATTTTTGCAATGCGAAAGGATTCTGATATTGTTCTGAGCACTATACAATTTCAAGCAGATTGTTGAATAAATTAGCTAGAAGGTTCGCATTTTTCCCTATTTTAGATTGGCTGATGCAAATTCTGCTTGGGTTTTCGGTGGTTTCATTTGTAGAGTTGTTTAGATTATGGAGATTGGAGAGTCAGAGTAGCTGTTAGTGTCAAGTTTTGTTGATTTGTTCACTTAGTTGAATGAGTTTTAGGATATCCATGATAGTTGGGGAGAAATCAAAAACCAGGTTATTCTGAGGCCCTGGAGAGAGCTTATGGCTCTGGTAAGTGTAGACGTCCAGTCTTGATTTTCCAATGCCATGGCAATGCATTGTAATCTGAAGTGACCTGTCACCACTTTGTGGTGTAAAGCTCAAAAAAGATAATATTGTATGGGATAAAGATTTTTTGGCAGATTTTTGTTGAATTTTTAATAATAAATTTGAATAATATTTTTATAATTTATAATAATAATAATAATATAAAAAGTAAAAAAATTAAAAAAATATTAATTATTGATGTTAAGGTAAACATTATGTAAAAGTTTGAAGTTCATTCTCTCTTTTCAAATAATTTTGATTTTTAAATAAATTTTATTTTTTAATTATGTACAGATTGAATATTGAATCAAAGTGGCAGTTGAAATATCTAAAAATGGGTTATATAAATTTTATTTTTTAAAATTTTTTGATGATATGATATATTTAAAAAATTATTGAAAAAATTTGTGATAATAATTTGAATATTTTTAAAAGTAAAATTAGTTTTAAAATACTCTTCTAATTTAGGTATATTTAATTTTAAATTTTTTTAATAAGATTTAATTTGATATAATTAAATTGTTAGATAATTTTTTTAAAATAAAAGTTTGTTTGAAGATAAAAGGTAAATCTTATAGTTTAATATGATTTTTATTTTTGATTTTCTTTTATTATTATATGTGAGCATAATTCTGATGGATGGAGAATTTTGATCTTATTTTGTGTGTGATTGTTTTGATGGTTGATAGCATGTACATTACGAATCAAAGAGGATAATTAATATTGCAAGCCAAGAGTAGGGTAGAGACGTGGACCGATAACGTAATTATAGAATGAAAAGAGGGATTAAATGGACAATGGAGCCTTGATTGTTGTCACGTGTTCTTTTAATTTGAATGAGGGACCAGGATGGCCCATGGAGGAGCAGCAGCTGATTTATCTGGTAAAAGACAGAGAGACTGCAGCATAAGTGACACGTGGCAATAGCGCACTTTAAAACACTGGGATTACAGCTTCACCACCTGGCATAATCGATTCCGGAGAATATTCGGAATCAAACACGATTGGAGTTTAGTAGCGGCACTCACTAAGGAATCAGCTACTCCGCTGTCATACGATTAAAAGGTAGACCGCCGAGACAAACCGTCGGACCACATATAAAGTAGTCGTGGAGCTGATTGCAGGGGAGTGTAGAAGTCGGTATCATTGTGGTGAGAGAGACGATAACGCGAAACATAAAAAGAAGTCAATTTTTTAAACAAAGTTCCAAGCTTCGAACGGTGCCGTTTATCTTCAAGGTGCTTGGCAAAGGCTCGCTGCGTGTCCCGTTCGAATCAAAAGCAAAGGGAAGCAAAGCAAAGGATACGAAGCTGCAGCCTGCAGCCCTGAACCGAAGGAAAAGGACCAGAAAATTCCTGGACTTTGCGTTTTAAACCTGTGGGCGACCGTTTCCGGCATTTTTAGATAGAGAAAGCGTGAAAGACCAAACTTGATAGAGAGAGACGGAGATCCTTGGAGATGCAGACAGAGGCAAGGGTGGGGGTGGTGGTAGAAGGAGGGCAGAGAGGATTGAGCTCAGGCCATGGTGATGTTTCTGTTGATAAAGCACCGCGTAAGTTGGCACCGCAACAAGCGCAGATCGGTACGGTATCTCAGCTTTTGGCAGGAGGGATTGCGGGCGCTCTGAGCAAGACCTGCACGGCACCTCTGGCTCGACTCACAATACTCTTCCAGGTTTGTTTTTAACCTCAGTTCCCCTTTTTGGGACTACTTTTTCTTCCCACGTTGGGTTCGGTAGTGATTTTTGGATGTGTCCTTGTTAATTTATTGTGGTTGAATTTGCCTAGTATGTAAAATAGTTGGTTAAAGATAGGCCTTTCGGGTTATAGTCGTCATTTATGTTCTTTGGTACAATCTTTTTTTTTTTCCCCCTACGAAGATGCTGAGTGCTTATGGTGGTAGTAGTATTGGTCTAATTAATTGTTATCTTGGGGCTTTGTTAATGGTCGATGAAGAATGTTTTCTGCGTCGCATTTGAGAATGGTCTTTTCTTTTAGTGTTTGCTTAAGCAGGAAGCTTTTGGCATAAGAAGTTAATTTGATATCGTTCTTAGTAAAGTTTGAACATGCTTGGTGAGGTTGTTCAAGGTGTGCTCAGGAATCCTACCAGTATTATGTAAGAAAGTTATAATTAGCAGTCAGCCTCTATGGTAGAGGAATGCAAGGGAATGTGGCTTGAAATATGTAGAGTTGAGTTAATGTGTTGGCTGTGGTCTTTGGTTGGGACTGAAAGAAAGCAGAGGAAAAGAGTTAGATGGTATCGAATGATTTAGATCATTGCAATCTAATTTATTCATAGTGATCGGCTGGCAATGTGAAACACATTATGCTGAAAGACTTTGGACTCACAAGTCAGTTGAGAAGATGAAGTTTGAAGGAGCAAAGATGTAGAACATGGCTGTTCACGATGGTTAAAAACTGGCTGTTGATAATAGAGATTAGCCTTTTGAACCCTGTGTTAGGTTGTAGAGGTGTGAATTGGGTTTGGGGAATCAGGTTGTATAGAAGTGATTATTGACACCAGAAGTTTTATTTATTTATTTATTTTTGCAAGACAAAACGAAGGTAGGATTCTAAGAAAAGTCGTGATTACCTTATTTTGAGCTTTTTAGGTTTGCATTGATAATCTAGCATAATGAGAAGAGATTTTGGTATTATAAAGTAAAATAAGGTCATTTGTGTACTTTGTGCTGCTCATGATTTTTGTAGACCACGCACAAAATCTGTAAATATGAAGTCAGCAATAAGAAAAGTAAAATTAATGTGATAGGTTGGAGGTGAATTGAAGTAATCATATAATTTGGGTATATGGGTACAAGTCCTTATTTACTAGAGAGCAAAGTTTTATCTCATACTATTTTTGGGATATGATTGGAGTTAAATTCATGTTGCATGGTAAAGGTCTTGGGTTGCTGACTCTGATGTGTGGGTTCAATTACTGAGAGCAGCCACTTCTTTCGTTTAATATGGCTATGCAAATCCTTTCCAACCTTACTTTTTTAGTTCGTTCCCTTGGTCTTCTTCCAACTTTTTTTTTAATTCCTGCACCAGGGGGTGGTGATGAGGTGGTATGGATGTAAGTTCATGATGTTTCAGCTAATGCTTCAATCCAATAACACCTAATGTTTAGTTAAATTGTTGATTTATGCCACTTTATATGCAGTGTCAATGACCTTGTTGATTTTTTCATAGGTGCAAGGAATGCACTCTGATGCTGCAACTTTGAGAAAGGCCAGCATATGGCATGAGGCTTCCCGCATTGTTAGGGAAGAAGGATTTAGAGCATTTTGGAAAGGGAATTTGGTTACAATTGCTCATCGTCTACCATATTCTGCAGTCAACTTCTATGCATATGAGCACTACAAAAAGGTTACTAAAAAAGTTTCTATACCTTTTCATGTTTTAAAGCATGCCCATGGCTTGTATTTTGTAATAATAGTTCCTCATAGTTTAATCGTTGATCAGTTATATATTACATGTTTCAGTTCCTACATATGATACCAGGACTCGAAACTCATAAGGAAAATATAACTGCAAACCTCTGCGTACATTTTGTAGCTGGTGGTTTTGCTGGAATAACAGCTGCATCCACTACATATCCTTTGGATCTTGTAAGAACACGCCTTGCTGCTCAGGTAAGAATAACTATGCTTAGAGAGATATGGTCAGCATGGCTCTGCACTTTAGCTTCTGATTCCAAACTTGCTGCTCAAGCTAGTGACATCTCAGTTCTTTTTCTGCATTTTGCTTCTCTTTCAACTCATATAGTTCCATAATCGCAGACAAATGTAATGTACTATCGAGGCATATGGCATACTTTACAAACTATTACCAAAGAGGAAGGTGTCTTGGGTCTCTACAAGGGACTTGGAGCAACACTTCTGGTATGCTTCTATTATAAACTATATGCTTATTTGAGCAATGGGTTTGTAGCTACATGCTTGACTCTGCTTTTAATGTATATAGGGTGTTGGGCCAAACATTGCAATTAGCTTCTCAGTCTACGAAACTTTGAGAACTTTCTGGCAGTCACGGAGGTGATCAATCCCATAATATACTTTTGCAAGTTTCTGTCTTACATATGTGATATTAAAATGATCTACCTCCTAATTTAAAGCTTAAAATTGACTATTTGTTGTTTTCACATCAGGCCTGATGATTCTACTGTCATGGTCAGTCTGGCTTGTGGCAGTGTTTCTGGAATTGCCTCCTCAACAGGTGAGTAGTCTTAAAACTGCCAGTTATGAATGTCCAACGCAGTATGTTTACGGGGGTCTTTTCTTTTACTATTGATTATGAATTTTCCCTGAATGGTTTTCCTTCTGGTATAGTTTTATGCCTGTTCTGCACTTCCAGGAAACTGAAAACCAACTGTTTGATTAGCAGTCAAGTCCAAAATCTACAGATTAACAGTGATTCTTGCGGGGTTCACCTCAAGTTTAACTATCACATTAAGCATTAATGAGCTGCATTTAGTCAGTCTTTGCATTTGTTTGATTAGAGAACATGAGTACCTAACACAAAAAGTTAATACATGTAGCTGTTTACTATGCTTTTGATGCAGAGAAAGCCAGGTGTGCTGCAGGCTCTGCATTAAGCATCTAACCAGACTGACCCCAAGGCTGGAGTTGGTTTTTATGTGGCATGTGAGATCTTAGTAAGGGATGACAAAAAACAAAAAAAACAAAAAAATTATCCTTTTATGTCATATATATGCCTTCGTTTATAATTAATTTAATGTGATCCGGGCGTTGCTTCAGTAACTTGTCTCTCCTAGCATTGCAGTTGGTTTCATTGTAGGGTGGCACTACTCTCAGGTGAACCTATACTGTTCTCTCAGTTATCAAATGTGAGAGCTGTCCTCGTTGAGGTATGCTTCTCACTTACGCTTCCTTTCCATTTGTTAATGGATTGGAGATGTACAAGCCTTGCTGCTGCATTCCTCAGGAAACCACCTGCTCACTTATATAAGATCTGGATCGACACAAATTCATGCATAAGAACATCAAACTGGAAACTTATTTTATAGTAAAAACCTGTTGATCGTGTCAAAACCATGCAATCAGATGATGGGTAGGCTGTAAAGTAACCTGACATGCATCTGTTTCCATGTCGCATGCCTTTGTTGCACGAGAACAATGCACAGTTGTTTTCATAGTTCTCTCTGTATATAACCTGCAGCTACATTTCCCCTGGATCTGGTGAGGAGACGCAAGCAACTGGAAGGGGCTGGAGGTCGAGCCCGTGTTTACTCAACAAGCCTTTGTGGTACATTTAGGCACATAATCCAGACTGAAGGAATGCGTGGATTGTACAGGGGGATTCTGCCTGAGTACTACAAAGTAGTGCCTAGTGTTGGCATATGCTTCATGTCTTATGAAACACTGAAGATGCTTTTGGCAGATGTTACTGCCAGAATATAGTTGCAGGCAGCACCTGTGATTCATCGAAACTGAAAGGACAAGGTATTTGGACCATAACAGAGTAGGATATTAAGATCCAGTGTTCTCATGGTGGTTGAAATGCTAGGCTTCTGTGAGAATTATATTTTTCCGTGTATAGATAGGCCACACAGGATGACATTTCCAGTGTAACTCAAACACTTACTCGTTAAATTGGTAAAGATGTTGATTTCATTTTACGATCTTTTTTGTGTTCCTTCTGTCTCATCTGCCATTTTCTCTTCCTGGCAATTTTCTTATGTTTCCCATGTTTTTGCTATGTTTTGTCCTTCAGTTCTTGAAGGCCGCCAGCAAAGCATATTAGCATCTTTGTTCTTAGCTTTTATGATACATAGTGCTTAGATGCTCCAGGGAAGAAAGTAATCAAACAGACAGGATTTCCTTGAATGAGTAGCTCTAATGGAAGAAAAGAATCAGACAGGCAGGATTTCCCTGAATGAGACACGAAACAAAATAAGAATATTATTATATACCCTGAAGAGTTATTTTTTAAAAAAAATAAGATGGGATGGGCATTCAAGGTAGAAGCTCTCCCAGCTTCTGTTATCTGCTTTTTCTCAGAGGAGTGAAAAAATATCTCCAATGGGCGTGAAGGGAAGTAATACGAGTCATCCAGGGCAACTGTTAGTGTTACAAGGGGAAACTTCCGGTCAGGTGAATGTGATCAAGAGTACGACGCAAACCATACTTGTTAACAGCAGCATTTGCAGCCCTGAATCCTTCCCCGTATGCTGGAGAAGCATCGTGTGAGATTTGATGCATGAAGAACTCGCCCAGTTTTTTCTCAACTTCGGATTTTCCTCCTTTCTTGTAAGAAGATGAAGAGGATGATGATGAAGCAGTTGATATAGATGCCATGTTTCTGGATCCTGGCAATACTTCTGATTCAAGCCACATGTATGAAAGCACTTGACAGATGCCTTCCTCTACCTCTGGAAGAAGATTACGGTAGCCTAATGAAGAAAATGAAATTTTAGTTCTGTCAGAAGGATTGTTTCCTAGTTAAGGATTGACATGAGCATCTACTTGCCTCTCAGGCGTAACCATCCATGCATCAGTTCGTGGGCAAGAATTGCTCCTGTTAGTAATCTGGATCCCAGCAACAATGACAAAACAGTCCGAATTTATACAAGAAATGCCAAGAAGTTAGATTTTCAGACATGACTTCTACTGTACTATAAATTCAGTGAGGTGAATCTCCATTCAGACATGACTTCTACTGTACTATAAATTCAGTGAGGTGAATCTCCATATGCGGGGAAGTAATAACTTTTACCATCTCTGAATGAAAGGATGAGATTTAATTTTGACCTAATTCATTGCTTCTCTTCTGTCTTCCCTGTGTCTCCTAGTAAAGAGTAGAAGAATTAAGATTGAACATTACCTTGGAAGACCATAAAGAACAAGAATGGCTGTAACTTCACACTTCCGGGTAAGTTTCTGAGGTTGAGTTCTCATGCCTACAAGGCGATGTCCTCCTATTTTTGGCCTCTTTTGTATCTGGATGCAATCAATTACAAGACACAGGAAACACTTAGAATACTTCGGGTAATAAACTGATTGCAAACAAAACCACCAAGTACAGTTGTGTCATGTCATACACTGGTGACAGTCTGCTCTTCAGACAGACATAAGCCTCTTGTCTCAGGCATGTGGTGGTGGCCCTGGAAAAACCTCAGATCCAGTCAGAGCAGTTTCACAAGCTCACAACCCTCAAACACAGAGCAAGAAATGGTACATTACATTTTTCTCCCCGACAATAGCTTCGTTAAGTGCTTGTCTCTCAACAAGAAGCATCGGAATCTGTTGATCCAGTCTCATATTCATCCCTTCGTAATAGTCTCTGATTGCATGGTAAAGGGGCTGGCAGTCACCGGTGTCCATAATAGCAGATTCCATGCACTCTAAGCACAAGCTTCGTCCATCTTCCAACGCGTAATATCTTGCATCCCAAGACTTCACGAAGAAAGAATATGACACAAACACAGAAAACTATGAGTAGGCGACCTCGGTGACAATGCCTCTACTGTTCTTCTATGATGTTTAAGGACATTTTGGTACTGGAGAAAGAAGAATTTGCAGTATTAGACCGGATCAATACCTCCAAACGTTCGCAACTACAGCAGCGAGCTGTGTTATCAATCTCGTGCGCTGGACAATACTTCTGGGACCAAAATGGATGGCACCGGTACTCAATCAGACCAGCTTCATTTGTAGGAATCTGAAAGGTAATGAATGGAAGAACTGAGTATCAGAAGTTACATGATTTCGACAGACAGCAGTCAAAGTTCAAGAGATGGAAATGCAGAATACGAAATAGTCAATATGCACAGAAAAAATTCCGGTACTGGGTGACAGAGAAGAGATCTTTCAGCAAGTAATATGGTTGAGAAGCAGCAAGCTATCCTTTCTTACAAATTGGTGACAGACTTCACATTTCGGATGGGTCAGCTCTTTGAAACAAGACTTGTGATATGGGTCCTTCCCTGACAATGAAAACTTGGATCAACAGAAAAGGAAAACAGTTAAGAAACCAGAAAAAACATGAGTCTTAAAATTAATGGATGCAACCTATGCAGGAAAAAGAAAAGAGAAAACTCAGAATTAGCTGGGGAAAGTGATGAGCAGGCTAACAATATGCTGAGGTACTGAAGAAGAAGACTACCTCATGCTCTGTGATTGGATAACCACAGAAATGACAGCGGAAGCACTCTGGATGAAAGAACGTTCCCATACACCCCAAGTAATTCCCATATCCAATGTCACGGTGACATCCACCACATAATCTGCGAGTTCCGGGCACAAGCATATATGAAACTATCAAGTGGAAGCTTGGAGATTGATTGCATTCAGACAGGCATTTCGTTTTATTTTATTTTTTCTCTTTTTCTGTTTTTCAGATGGGCAAGATGGCAGAAGAGATAGATCATGCTGATAAACAACAGTTTCATAGTGAACTAACTCACCATGAATACAGAAAACTTGTCAAAGCTAGAAAAAATTAAACAGTTTAAGATACATTTTATTTGATAGATGGAGAAAAGTTCCGGGTAATTTCTTGTTGGCAAGCTCATTTGATATCTGAAATCAGCTTTCCAGCCATATGTGGTTTGCCAAGTTTTACCTGTATCCCCTTGGATAATAATTGGTGGGGACATAAGGAGGATATGCAGATGAGTTCAGGCTATCCTGCAGTGCCCTTGCTAGGTTTTCATCATTATTTGTTCGCGGTCTATATCCTGAAAATCAAGCCTCAGAATTCAACATAACAGAGAACAGAGAGAAAGAAGACAGGATGTAATGGTGGATGTAATTCAGATATTAAGCATTAGAAATATACCATTTGGTCTCTTCATATCATCAGACATTGAAAGAGCAATTGCACGATCTAACTCCTCTTTCTCCCTCTCAGCTCTTGGTCGATCATCCTGATGGCATTCAAACACTGTCAAAAGAAACGATTCTTGCTTGCCAGACTAACCAGAATATAGAAATTTCAGTCTGTCATTCTATGACCCAAATGAAAATATAGATCCTTTCAGCCCTGGAAGGGAACCCTTTTGCCAGTTTAGTTACCATGTATCAAGAGAGAAAAAAATGAGTAACAGATACAATAAACCACAGAATCCCGTCAGCTTAGCTAGTATAATCTTTTTTGATGATCTTATCGAAGGCCTGGAATCAAATCCTATCTTCACAGGAAGCGAGGAGGTTATGGGAACTGGACCCGGAAAAGAACCAGAAGGGAAAGCTCCTTGTGATCCATCGTGAACTCATCATCTGATGAGAATTGTGAGTATAACCCAGAACAGAAATTGCGAGCACTTATTAAACACTAATGAATTTTTCTTTCGAAAATGGAGGGAGGAGGAGAAGAATATTGTTACCAAGGATCTAGCAGGTGCGCGCCACAACATGTTTTCCTCTCCTAGAAACTGGGGATGATGACTACCACCACCACCACAGCTACCAGCACCACCACCAACACCAGCTCTGCGACTAGAACCACCCTTGAAGAGCTTACTCAACCATTTCATTAACCTTGATTTCCTTTCTGAAACAAAGTCCCCTGCTTATGGTAGAAATTTCAGTACACAAACCCCACACACACCACAACCATGAGTAATACTAACAATAGTAAGAAATAACCCATCATTATTTCACCAATCAAACAATAGTTTTTGGAGTAGCAGAAGAACACTTTAAGCATTAAGAAACTAATTTGAAGAATAATACAATAATCAAAATGAACCAATAGGTGCAAGTGTGTCGAAGTTAGAAGGCTTTTATCAGAAGAAACCTTGGAAGCCATGGAAGGAGGTTATCATATTAATGCAGCTTATAAATTAACCATATGGATCTAAAACTGGTTTTATACATTGATTGCGTTATTTATTGAAGGAAAATAAAAAACAGAGGCGTACCATAAACACAAGGATTAGAGATATGGTTGACACCTGAAGGAGGAGCCATGGAGGTTCCTGCTATGTATAGCTTTGGGCGGTGTTATCAACGAACGGCTGCCGAGGAGAAGAAAATGACAGCGGAGATAGAGAGAGAGAAGAGAGGGGAGCGGGAAAGCGAGGGACAAGGCAATAGGCATCGTTAAAAGAGGCTGAAAAGGGGAGAAGAGGGGAGAAGAAGAGAGAGAGAGAGGAATCTGAAGAAGAGAAAGGAAGAGAAGGGAAAGAGATTCTTGGCTTGAGAAAGGAAGGAACAGAAAGTAGACATCCAAATGGATCGCCTCACCGGTGGGAATCTGCTGAGACGGACTCCCTACTAAAGTAACGGTGCTCACAGCCTTAGAATCAAAACAACCATAAAAATGGCTTTTTTCTTAGGTTTTGTTCTTTATAAACTTTTTCTATTCACACGCAGGGAGAGACCCACAGAGAGAAACACGCAGAAAGAGAGAGAGAGAGAGAGAGAGAGAGAGAGAGAGAGAGAAAGAGCGCGCGAATGGGTTGGATGGAGCTGGAGGGGAATTTCCCTTTCTTTGCTTTCTGCGATTTGCTTTCTGGGTTTGAATTTGAGAAGTGGAACTTTTGCCGGGTAAAGGTATCAGTGACTCCAGTGAAGAGAACCCAGGATCTTCTCTTCAATTACCCTCTTGCCATGTCTCCTGTTCCTGCATGCATTAACCCATCCAAGTAACATAGTGACGATCAAGATTCAAGATGATTATCAAGTTGCAGAAACACAATTTCATATTAACAGTTCAAAGTTCCTCTGCAAGTAGGAAAAGTTTTGCGCTTTTGCCAACTTCAAGACAACTTTTCTATTTAACTTGCAGAGCTGCTTTAGCTCAAGAATGTTAACGCTAGTTCTTACATTATGGAACTGTTCAACGAAACCAAACCCACCATTTTCCAGCAATTCTTCTTTACCAAAAGGGACATTTGGCATCTGGGACATGGTGATCATATGAAAAGCATGCTCAAAAGAATCAACTAGAGCTTTCCACAGGGCAAAACGAGTAGTTTCAAGAACAAGACCTAACAGCTTTTCCGCACCCACCCAACACTGAATATCAGTTCCATTGTCCCACGAATCTGTTTAAACTCATCAGTCTAAGAATTCTGAATGCACTGGAACTATCAAACCTTGCAATTTTCAGAAATCATTTCATCAAAAACATCTGCTTCTGAAAAACTCGTCTGTATAAACGATTACAAAACAGAATATCTGTAAAGTAATACAAATCACTAAAATATATCATAAATCAGAAAAGTTGACTTAATGTTGATGCTGTGCTTCTCCAATGATGCAGTGGCTTTATTCAAGCCAGATACGACTGGCTACTGGTAAAGAGGGCCACCAGACAGATCGTTTGCCTCATCTTAGATTCCATAGATCATGGGCCACTTGTGATTACGACATGATGAGATGAATATATTCCATTGCCTCGTGTTGCCTAATCTTTTTAGCCGTTGCTTTGGAGAAGGGAAAAAAAGGATAAAGCAAAACTTGGGTGCAGCTGATTCTGGTTTGACATTCTGAGAAACAGAACTCATCAGCTTCTTCCTTTAGTTGTTAACTACGCATTTTCATCACTTATTCATGACTTTTAGTCCCAAAGTTCATATTTTCCAGGCATCAATGTCTCCCAACTGATGAAAAAACATGTTCCTTGGCATATTTCATGTGCCATTATTTCCAAAAAGTGGAAATTTACAACAGAAATTTATAATACTAAATTTGTTAAGGACAGTCACCACTTGCATGACATGATCATACGTAGCCAAGCAGATATTGTTCAGCATAATCTTGCAGCCATGAGTCAACATGAACAAGAACATCAACAAGAAATTAACAAAAGGAAGAAGAAACCCCAATATCTTAAAAAAGAAATGAAGAGAAGAATTCCAAGAACCTTTACAACACAAAAGCTTCATGATTAGTATGTAAAGGCATACATCATACTAAGGGTGAGAATACCAAATTCCTGATATTTTCATCCTTGTTCACAATCTTATATAGAACACATATTTCAAGCTCTCAGATCTTAGATTATTGAAATATTAGATTATGTAAGTTTTTAATTTTCAATATTTTATAAAAGCATAATAATTCCTCAAATTTTTGTGATAAAAACAGACTTTAAAACTGATAGAGGTGTCCTCAACCCCTAAAATTTTGTTCATCTGGGTTGGTTAAATCTCATCCACTGGAACTACAAAGAAAGATCTCTAAATAAACGCCTACTAAATTGCATGCCTATAAATCAATGAGATACATTCCTATTTGGCATTTTCTAACAGCATTTTACTAGTTTGAGCATTGAATATTATTTTTCCAAATTTTTGACTACTTAGATTAAAAGACAGTAACGATGAAGTCAAAAATAAATAGTATAAAGAAGATTATAGTTAGCACTACTACCATCCATGAATAGTATAAAGAAGATTATAGTTAGCACTACTACCATCCATGACATCTTCACAAAACAATCAACGTCAAACTGTTGCAACTTCTGAATCTTCAGAAACTCAAACAAGGGGTTAATATCTTTGAATGATCAAATTAGCGTTAAGTTTTTATTAAAGCATTAAAACTGTATTTTGATAATGTAATATATTAATATAAAATATTAAAAATTAAATAAAAATTTAATAATTAATTTTATTAAATTATCACGTATGATCATCTTATCAAAAAAATCATTATAATTTAAATTTAAAAAAAATCGAAATCCCTCAATACTAGGCTTGCAGATCTAAAATTTCTTTTTGTCTGGAATTTGAAAAGCAATTAGATGTGAAAAAAAAACAATTAAATGGGAATTTGAAAAGCAATGG
The DNA here is from genome assembly GCA_021397835.1 of Moringa oleifera. Lineage (NCBI taxonomy): Eukaryota > Viridiplantae > Streptophyta > Magnoliopsida > Brassicales > Moringaceae > Moringa > Moringa oleifera. Next base: position 2,058,978 of record JAJFZO010000882.1, on the reverse strand, counting down.
AAGATTATCCAAAGCAAGCTGGAAAAACTAATTACAAGCTACTTGACTTTTTCTTTTTGTCTAAAGTTAACTATTTCACTTAATTTGGGGTCAGTTTCATCTATCTGCTAAAATTATCTGTATTTCATTGAGACTTTTCAAAGTTTTTTCTTTTTTTTTTCCTTTTTCATTAATGAGAAAACTTCATTCCTTTGAAATTAAAGGACAGAAAGGACAAAGAAAATTCAGACTACCCCACCTCCCCTGCAGCTAACTAGCCACCAGCAATGCTAAAGTGGAAGCAGTGATCAAAAGAAAAGAAAGGAAAAGAAAAGAAAAGAAAAGAAAAGAAAAATAAACAAGAATGGGTGTTCATGGCAGATATCTTTTTTTTTCTTTTTTTGTTTCCTTTGTATTCTTTTAATTTGTCAAGTTTTGAACTTTAACACTAAACTACAAATCCAATACAGAATGACCAAACTGCTAGTCAGATCAATATAGGTAGATGGTCTTTTCTTGGCAGCATTTAACCACTTTCTTACCCACCTTAGAAAGTTTTGTATGCAAGGTAACAAAGCTGAAAATTCTAGAAAAAAATCAAAATTAAGTATCAAAAAATCCTATAAAAAGTTTTAAAATAAAAAATATTTAAATTGATTATCTTATTTGAATTTAGGTTAAAAATAGTAATTTTTATAATTAAATATCTGTATATTTTTAATTTTATATTATTAAAATTTTAAAAAATTTTATGAAAAACAATTAAATTTTGAGGGATGAATTAAAAAAAGATAAAATTTATTTAAAATATTTTTAAAATAAACATATCTTCAAATGTTCATGATGGTTTGAGCTAAGATTAATTTTAAATCAATTAATTTAAATAATAAATCAGCTTTTTAATTAAAAATAGTATAATTCAATTTTTTAAAAATATTTACTTAAAAAATATTATAAATACTGTACAAGGTTAAGGGAATGGGACAAGGAAATATTTACGAATGGAAGTTTATAGCGAAACGGTGACTGGGCAGAAGGATTTGCAATGAGAAACTGCGTCGTTTAAGGACCCCCATCTTTGAGAGAGAAGATATTATGGGCACCTCCGCCACATAGGAGTTGCAGCCGTCTCCCTCTTGTTTTGACGCATTCCCTCTTTCTCCCTCTCAAAAAGAAAATCCTTGTATGTATTTTCTGTCGATTTCTCACTCGTTTTCCCGAGCAAATTATTACTTTATTGGGCCACAAAGAGAACAGCTCTACACATACCCAGAAACGAACGGAAACTTGAAAACTGTAGGAGAAAAAAGGGCTCTTTAAAGGAAAAAGTGAGAAACTCATTTGGAGACTCTTTCGTTATTCTTGATTGCTAGGGTTTTGTTGTTTTTCTGGTGAGCCTATCACATCCGTTGAGAGGGGATCTAATGGCGTCACAAGGGCAGACTGGAATGGACCCTGCTGTACTGGATGATATAATCAGACGGCTCACAGAGGTCCGATCAGCTAGGCCCGGGAAGCAGGTTCAGCTCTCGGAGACTGAGATCAGGCAGCTCTGTGTGGCCTCGAGAGATATCTTTCTCCAACAGCCCAACTTGCTTGAACTGGAGGCACCCATCAAGATTTGTGGTATGTTATAAACAAAGACATGCCTGTACACGTATATGTTGGGTTTTGGTATGGTAGGTCAAACTTGCTGCTTTTTTTTGCGACATTCTTGGGAGCTTTATAAAAGGGTTTGAAAATGGTGGCCTTAATGTCTTTGTAATTGAAACATTAAATAACCCATCCCTCTGTGTATTCTTTAATTCGAAGTAATTGACTCTGGATGCAGAGTGGGAACAGGGAGATGGTACATTTTAATTGAATGTGATTTGTTTTAGTGAATAAATTTCTTTTTGTTGAAATAGGAAGTCTTTAATGGAGTTTGGCTTGTGATGCTAGGTTCCTGAATTAGGGTGAACCATTCCTTTGTCACAGCTTATCTATTGCTTCTGCAAAGAGGATTAGAAATGCTAGTCTAGGTACTGTTTTATTGCAGAAACAATGAGAATTAAAGTGAAAAAAAACTTAGAATTGTACAATCTCTTGTCCTTGATTATTTACTCCTTTCTTTTCATTTTCCTGTCTGATTCATTAACAAAGCTTATGAGATTGAACCACACACCCCAAGTGGGATTGAACCCAATACCATGTTTGTCAGCCCATGCTTAACGGAAAAGCAAATGCCACTTAGTCCAGAGGCCATTGACTATGAAACTGGTTTGCTGAAAATGTCTGTTTTCTGTAGTAAATGAAACTGCTACTTGCAAATAGATTCTTTCTTTTTTTTTTGGTTAAATGCAACCTTTTGATAATATTAGTTGTACCAGCAGCATGGCTACTTCTATGTTACAAAGAAATTATAATTAATCAGACGGGAAAATTTTGTTGATTGTGTGAGACTTGTGTAATTAAGAGTCTCTCGGTGAAGAACAAGTGATGCCTATAGGTTTATTGTCGCTGTGAAAGTTGTACTACTAGTTTGAATTGGAAATTGGTCTATTATTAAAATCCTACTGTTCAAAAAGTAAGTTGGTTTGTAAATACTAACTGTTTATACATGGGTAACATTATAAACATGGGCAATATGGTGATCTATTGAGGTATCTATGACTTCATTGTCATTCTTGTGTCTTCAATTTCATCTTTCTTACTCTAACGTATTCCCTTGTGGTTCAGGTGACATACATGGGCAATATAGTGATTTACTGAGGCTGTTTGAATATGGAGGTTTTCCACCTAAAGCCAATTACCTATTTTTAGGGGACTATGTGGATCGTGGCAAGCAGAGTTTGGAAACAATATGTCTTTTGCTTGCCTATAAGATTAAGTATCCAGAAAACTTTTTTCTTTTAAGAGGAAACCATGAATGTGCTTCTATTAACAGGATATATGGTTTTTATGATGAGTGTAAGCGGCGGTTTAATGTGAGAGTATGGAAGGTTTTTACAGATTGTTTTAACTGCCTACCTGTGGCAGCTCTTATCGATGACAAAATATTGTGCATGCATGGTGGTCTTTCTCCTGATCTGACAAATTTGGATCAGATTAGAAACTTAACTCGTCCAACTGCCGTCCCTGACACTGGCTTGCTTTGTGACTTGCTCTGGTCTGATCCTGGTAGAGATGTTAAGGGATGGGGAATGAACGACAGAGGTGTATCATACACCTTTGGCCCAGATAAGGTATCAGAGTTCTTATCGAAGCATGATCTGGATCTTGTCTGCCGTGCCCATCAGGTTGTTTTGCTTTCCAATTTTGGTTTCTGTTAAGGAATTCAACTCTTTTTAGATGCTAAATTGATTGTGTTGGTCCAGGTTGTGGAGGATGGATATGAATTCTTTGCTGACAGGCAGCTTGTCACAATATTTTCGGCCCCCAATTACTGTGGTGAATTTGATAATGCTGGTGCAATGATGAGCGTTGATGAAAACTTGATGTGCTCTTTCCAGATTCTTAAGCCGGCAGAGAAGAAGGCCAAATTCATGATGTCAACAAAAATTTGACATTCAAAGTACCATTTCTTCCTAGTTAACCAAGGTCAGCGGAATATGTTTGCTTTTATTCCTTTCTTAATTTGAGAATCTCTTGGTGATGGTTATGGTGCTGGTGGTTCTTTTATCTGCTGGTGGATAAGCAAGCAGAAGGGTAAAAGATATGTTTTTGCGCCTTTTGCCTCTCCTCCCTGCAACACTATTCCCCACCTCTAATCCTCTTTGCCCTGGCCTTGCAAGAAAGGAGAAAAATTTTGATTCATCCTGTGCCTTTTCCATTAAAAGGGGTTTCTATGAAGCCCAGAACATTGTTAAATCCCTTAATCAAGATGGTAAATTTAACTTCATCCATCTAATATGATATTAGCAGCTCTACTTAATGGCTTGAGTTACTTAGGTCATTATTAGACTTGTAATGGTAGAGTGCCCTGCAAGAGATTGTCACATATGATAAATCAGTGGCATGGAGGTGATTAAATCCATAATGTTTTTTTTTTTTTTTGTGTGTGTGTGTGTTTTTGGGGGGGGGGGGGGGGTTGGGGGGGGGGGGGGGGATCAACTTGGCATCGTTCTTATAGGATAAAGAAAGTTTCTACTTTCCCCCAGAATGAACTGATAACCTCTCTAGCATGAATAAAAGAAGGAAAAAAAGAAAGAAAGAAAAGAATATTCTCAAACAAATATTCTCTTTGTGTCTTGTCAACAATCATACATCTTTTTGATCTCTTACATGCATGCATCATAACAAAGATGTGGCACTGCTACAGTGGTGTTAATAACATGATGTAATGTTCCCTTTTTGTATCAAGTGTTGGTCTGTAAATGTGTTATTTGTGTCACATATGGAATAGTTAGTAAATGCTTGTTTTGCCCCTTCTAAAATATTATGCAGTTGAAGAAGTTTCTGGCATTTCAAGTATTTCATGCAATCTGAAATGTTTGTTGTATAAAATGGAAACCTACCTGTTTCAGTCGATCAACATGGGATAGTTTCTCTAGATCACTTGCTAAGTCAATCAAGAAATACCCATTGTGTGTATAGTGAAGCAAGTTAAAGTGTGATATCATTTTGTTCGTGGTTGTTGTTTGTCTCTACATTTTAAGTGGATTTTCTCTGAAAGTAGAATCTTATATTTTTTCTTGCGAAGCTTGAAGTCATCTCATCTTCAATTGGGCAATTTCTGATATATTCTGTTACTAGATTGCTTGTTTCTATTGTTTGTTCAGTGATTACACATTATTAAATTCAATGACCATCACGGTATCTCATTTCTTCTGATTTTGACTCCTTGCCCCCTAAACCCGATATCCCATTTCTCTCTTTAATATCATGCAGATGTCTTCTCTATTTTTCTTGAGAAAGTTGCTGAAAGTGAAGATCGTCAGCTTCAAAGGCTTTATACTACACTTCTTACTTGTCAGAAGGGAACAAGGTTGCAAGCAGGTCCTGTGACAACTGCAGCAAACGCCACAACTTCTTTTGCTTCCCTTCCACCTCCTTCTCTCTCCCCTTTTGGCCTTTTAATTGTGCTATTGGATCTGTTGTGCCTGTGCATGTGTAGATATATGTGGTCTGGTAACTCATGCTGTTGGGTTGCAGGCACCTAAAAATGGCCACATTCACGTCCTAAAACAAGTAAATGGTTTTCACTTACACTGTTCCATTGATTAAGCTATTTGTATTGGTGAATTTGGGTGCATTCAGATGTTAAGAATTAGATAATGGCAATTGTTAGTCTGTTTATTGTCTTCAGCATGCTTCTATCATTCTTGCCTCCATCAGCTGGTTTCCAATCAATGCTTAAGCTGTTGAGAGGGCATTTTGCCTTCCATCCATCCATCATTGCCCAAGTAGATAATTCACCGAGACTGAAGATGTGTCCTTAAGACACCCAGATTTATCCATTTGATGTTGGAGCTTCTTTTTGCCTTTGCTATATTGAAGTTCATGTTCCAGCCAATGGGTATCAGATGGATGCTGCTTTGCTATGGGAACTTGATTGACAGTAAAATCTGACTTTTCCATATGAGACATGACAAAGATGTTTCTGTTATAAGGTTGTCATCTTACTTCTACTTTTGCTGGATAGTTTATAGCTCATCTTATTGCTCCAATTAGAGCATTTAATGTTTTTGCAAATTGGCTCAAGGTAGTTCTTAACCTCTCTTTTTCCTTAGTCTTCCCAAAAACAAATTGTGCAATTCACCTTGAGGAGTACATCTGCTGGCCTTCAATTAAAGGCTCAACTCCAAATTAGTGTAAAGCAATGGGTGACTAGCAAGATGAAGGAAAACACAAGCTTTAATCTTAATTAGAATTATGGATGACAAATAAAACAGATTGAATTTGAATTTATTTAATGTGTGGAGATGTTAAAAGGATTCAACCCAAATGCTTAAAAAGATCATCTGTTCCAAGCTACATGCGAAAATACATGCTTAAGGAACATAAATTTTGGAAGTTTAAAAAAAAAAAAAAGAGAACTTTGCTACAATAAGAGAGAGAGGGAGGGAGACAGAGAGAGAGAGAGAGTGAGCGAGATCATCATGACCTATAGAGCACTGTAAAGGCCCCCACTTGCTTTACAACTTCTCTTCACTCAATTCAAAATTTTGCAACTTTGCCCCCATCTCTCTCTCTCTCTCTCTCTCGCGTAGGGTTCAGTATTGCTTTGTTTGCAAACATCAGAAAGGAAATGGTCGCGATTGCCAAATTTGGTTGAGACTTCTTTCTTTCCTATCCCTAGATTCGTTGGGGATATTTGAAATTGTTTCTGGAAAATCTGTGGGAAAGTGGCCGAGAGAATGATGAACTTGGTGGATCCATCAATGGCGTTGCTTGCAGCGACCGGAGGGGACACAGTCAAGCTGTTCGATGTCTCCGTGGAACCTGGGGATCCCTGTGCCTTGAGCTATACTCCTTCTTCGGCTTGCCTGGTCAACTCAGTCAAGTGGAACCACACTAGTTAGTTACTCACTGCAGATTAACTTCCTATTTTTTCTTTTTCCTTTTTGTCTTTTCAAATGTTGTTTAGCTTCTTTTTCTCTTGATTCTATTTAGTTATGAAGGAGGGTGTTATGATTCCAATCTACATTTTTTTCACTTTTCTGTACCTGGGATTTGTTTGGTTAATGAGAAGCTGGAGGAAAAATTAAAAGAACCGAATATGTTTGGTGTTAGATCTTCTGTTGTTTCTTTTATGTGCAATAATACGAAACCTCGAAAACCAATTCGTTCATGGGCTGCCTATATGGAGGATCTCTTGGCTACTAATTTATCCATAAAATGGAACCGTTCCCCAACGAGAAAGGCACGGCAGGAAGTTCATTTTTCTCATTCTTTTAGAATTGCTCTTTGTTCAGTTGCCGAGGAAATGGATTAAGAGGAAAGAATGTAAAAGTTGAGTGTGTTAGGTTTAGGTCACTTGAGGTTTAAATATTGAATTTTAAGATTTGAAACTTGGACTGAACTAACTCCTCTGTATTTTGCTGGTGGTCAGATGGGGATAATTTGAGTTAACAGAGATGTACTTGTTGCAGATTTAGTTGTGGCTAGTGCTGGAGAAGATAAGAAGATCTCATTATGGAGGAAAAATGGGCAGAGCATGGGGACCATTCCGGTTGCTGGTACTGACAGTGGGGATAACATTGAGGTAACCGTCTTCTAGAAGCAACTAGTTCTGCACCGCAAAGATTCTTAAAAACCTGTCAACATTGAATGTCAAAAAAAGAAGATAATCAATCACTCCACTTCCTCTGTTGTATATGAAATTTTTTGTTGATGACATCCACTTTTCTAAGTGCCATGTGTTTCAAGCGAATTCTTTGAAGTTTTTCTCATTTGTTCAAGGACAGTGATAATTATTACAGCGGACCTGCAGTTCTTTGCATGGTAATTTAATTATTATGAAAGACCTAGATCTTACATGTCTAATTAGTCAATAATACTGGATTTCCCTCCCTAATTTTCAGGAATCTATATTGGCTATTAGTTTTAGCAACAAGGGATCTAGATACATATGTTCTGGAGGAACTGGTCAGGTTGTAAGGATATGGGATTTGCAGAGGAAGCGCTGCATAAAATGGTTGAGGGGTCATATGAATACCATAACAGGTGCCATGTACAATTGCAAAGATGAGCACTTGGCTTCCATCAGTTTGAGTGGGGATCTTATTGTTCACAACCTTGCATCAGGAGCAAAGGCTGCTGAACTTAAAGATCCTAACGAACAGGTTGTTTAGTTTGTGGCTTCTGTACTAGCCTTTCTGTTTGTATACTCAGAGGTTCTGGTTCCCAGTCTAATTGTTTGTCTCATGGATTTAAGACCAGGTAGTAAGGGTGCTTGATTATTCACGGATTAGTCGACACCTTTTGGTGACTGCAGGTGATGATGGCACAGTACATTTGTGGGATACAACTGGTCGTAGCCCAAAGGTTCACCATTTTAATCTCTTGAGACAAATGCAATATACAATATACAATATTCTCCTTCCTCGCTCTTTGATAATATATAGAAACAAGTATAGATGTTATGAAATCTGGTATTACTAAATGAGTTGTGTGCTTTGCTGCCATTTTCATTTCTACAATACTAGTGCATAGTTTTAGATGAGTGAAGATTCATGTGCATGGATACCCTATATTAAGGAAAGTACATCAAAGATACCTTCATTTATATCGACAAATCCTTTTTATTTTAGCTGGAGAACTGATTAACTATTTTGGTGAAGTAAACGTTGTTAGACTCAATTAGGATTAGCAGAGATAATATTATTTGTTATCCTTTCTTGTTTTATCATGTCTATTGAATATCTGAATTATAATCTTAATTTTCTTTCATGTATGCTGTATTTTAACTTCAGCTCATAGATGAAATTCTATGTACTTGATGATTGCATTTCCTTTCCTAAGGTTTCTTGGCTGAGGCAGCATTCTGCACCAACTGCTGGTATTGGCTTCTCACCATCAAATGATAAGGTCTTAACTTTACTTTGTTAAGTTGTTGACTTCCCCCACCTACCTTTTCTCTTTTATAAATAAGAAGACTGAATCATTTGCATATAAAGTTCTCTAAAATAGGATTATATGAGAGACTAGTTAACCATTCTGCTGTGTTCCAGATAATTGCTACTGTTGGGCTGGATAAGAAGTTATACACTTATGATTCAGGCTCTAAAAGACCTTCATCTTGCATTTCTTATGAGGCACCATTCTCTTCATTGGCGTTTAGAGATGATGGTTGGGTACTGGCAGCTGGAACCAGTAATGGTAGAGTGGTGTTTTATGATGTTCGTGGGAAGCCACAGCCCTTTACTGTCCTGCGTGCTTATAGTAGTTCAGAGGTGATTTTTTTTTCCCTCTTGCTAATTTAAATGCCTAAGAAAATTTTTAACCCTCTAATTGGTTGCTGAAAACTTGATCCTAGCTCGCAAATTTCTTTGAGGTCATAACTTATGTGTGTTTGTATCAGTATCAGTAGTCTTACACTTTCTTATCAGAAGAAAAAATTAGTCTTACATACATTGTCTATCATTACTATGTCTTCATTTGGCAGAGAGTCCTTTAAAATAAAATTCCTAGCATTAATACCCCATCCCATTTATTACACGAAAGGGTAAAGGATTATTTAAAAGTGAACTTCCTGGTATTAACACCTCATCCTTTTGTCACAAGAAGGGTACAGTTTCTTGAATGTGTGTGTTACCAGGGTGTTTATTGTCAGGCTTCTTTATATGAGAGATATCAATAGTGCATGGTTACACATTTCATCAACACAATGCAATATATAGAAACAGAACAAAAATAAAAGTTATGCGATAAGGGGAAGATCAAGCAATATGATATTATTATGATATGTTAATTAACACAGTGTTCTTGTGAACCTTGAGGGGTACGAGTGTCAAATTGTGGACCAAGTTGAGAGTTTGAATCCCCTCAGAAATTCAGGGCCTCAAGGTGAATGAGTCCTCCATCCATTTATTGGATTCTCTGATCCAGTTAACTCGGTTATCCCAACACCCCCCCCAACCCCCCCCCCCCCAAAAAAAATAAAATAAAATAAGTTCATGTGTGTGTATTTCTGTTCCAAGAATAGTTGTTAGGCATCCCAGGTCTCCATTGGCAGTTGGCCTGTTGCAGGTATATCTGTTTCTGCAAATCGTTGTTGATTATCAAAAACTTCATTAGCACTTATCTTTTTTTAAAATTTATTTTTGTTCTTAGAGAATCTGTTGAGAGTTCATTTGGGACTTAAATATTGGGTTTTTTTGGATGGTTTAATTGATTGGCTGGTGATTGGATTGCATTCCACAGGAAATTTAAAAGGAATGACTTGCTTGACTATTGTAAACATTGTTTTGTATTCTTTGTTAATACTAAGTACTTACAGTATTAATCAGGCTGTTACAAGTTTATGCTGGCAAAGATCAAAACCAGTTATTGTTAATGAGAGTACTTGCACCGCTGAAATGGCCCTTCTTGGAGGTGCTGTTGAAGATTCAATACTTATGCCTGATCCTCTTCCCTCAGTGACATCATCAAGCCTTTCACAATCCACAGCAGTGTCTGGTTCTCGTATTCCTGGTCTTACAGTGATGAGTGGTGGGACTGTATCAAGCACAGTGAATCTATCTTCAGCTGAGGAAACACCACAGCGAAGCCATTTGTGGCCAGGTGGAACATTGGCGAGATTACATGCACCTCGTTCTAGTTACAATTTTAAGGATGATATGGAGGTGTTTTCCCCCCTTGTGGATGTTCGGCCAATTACACCTTCGCTTGAGAAGCTGTGGGATGCTAATGAAGGGGGAAAGAAGGATCAAATGCTTGTAGATAAGAAGCCATCATCCCTGTTGTTTCCTTCATCTGGTAGGAGATTCCCTTTTGCAGATGATGGAGCCAATGACCATCCAATATTTGATTGGAAATCTTGTTCAACCTCCAGACAGGTTTGTCACTTTACCTTTTCTTTTATATGTGGTTGGACTTCATGGAAATTTTTTTTTTGTTCTTTTTTGCTCAGTGTCTAATATTAATCTAAACTTCTTAACATGTTGCTCATGCACCTCTAATTCATTCTGATACAATGCTTTTGTTAAATATTTCTGTACAAATCATGTCAAAGCTTTGATGTTTCTTCATGTTTGTGCAGGATGACAACAAATCTTTTACACTGTCAGGATCCACTCCTACTCCTGCTCCGTCTTCCAAGAGTGAAGACTCTGCCATAACACCTCCAGAAGCTTGGGGCGGTGAGAAATTATCTGATAAATTTGCCCACTTACGTTTGCCATCCCGTTTTGGGGTGTTGAGCTCGAGTGGAATGACATCAGGGTCAACATTTTCTGGATTGCATGATCTTTCCTCCTCACTTGGTCTGACAAGTATGAGTTCATTGACAAATGCCAGTGTGAACTATGAAAACATTCGTACCAGAGACTTCACAAATCCTGAGACATCATCAGGATTATCTGAACACTTCCCTAGTTCCATATCATTGTCTATGGGCACAAAGGGCATAACAGGACCAGCAAACCTTGATTCACCAAGACTAGCATCTTTCAATCCATCTCGAAGGTTTTCAACTTATGCTGAGAGGATTAGTACTACATCTTCCTTCAGTGATGCAGTGAGTTCACCAAAAATAAAGAAAACAGGAGCTGAAACGAAGGAGGATCTTTTGAATAGCTTGTTGTCAAGAAATGACACATCCACTGCAACTGAACCAGGAATTCTTCCAGCTATGAATGTATGAGTTCTGCGTGGGATTTCATTGTGCTTACACCTGAATATCAAGTTGCTTGCATACATAGAAGAGTGCGAGCATGACAGACTTTTGCGCCCATCGTCATCACAGATGCCTCCGTGAAACACTGGCTGGCCACACATGGGTGTGGGTAACATGACTGGTGTTAAAGCTGTGGAACGTTGGCGGCATCAGTGATGACAAATTTACATAGATATCTATGATGCTAGCTCTCTTCTGTTTCTCGTACATTATAATTGTTCATTGATTTGCAATATTGTAACAGGGTGGAAATTCACAAGCTCTCAAAGGCCCTCAGTCGGATAACCAGCAGGGAAGTAATTTTACGCTTCAATTATTTCAACATACTCTGGAAGAAACTCTTGATACTTTTCAGAAATCCATACATGAGGATATGAGAAACCTTCATATTGAAATTCTACGACAATTCCATATGCAGGAGGTATGTATCCACGACATCCTTTGGTTTGCTTGGCTTGTATTTCTGTCTCTTTCTTCTGAGTCTTTTCAGATTTGTTTCGTTTGATTATTGGACAGATGGAAATGTCAAATGTGATGAGTTCGATTCTGGAAAACCAAGCTGAGCTGATGAAAGAAATTCAGTCTCTCCGGAGAGAAAACCAGCAGCTCCGACAAATGCTTTAAGGATTGGTGGAGATTGCTTTACTGTTGCATTCCTGTCTTTAGCATTTTTCTTCTTCCTAGATCTGTTTGTAGCTCATATCCATAATTTGTGCTTGATCAGTGACCTTTTTGTTTTATATAGCTAACTAGAGTTGCTTCTCTCAGGAATTGTAGTCGGGGAAATTCAACATATCAAGGAGCCAAAAAAAGGAGTTAAGAGGGAAAGAAATTGGAAATTTTGCATTGTGTCATTAGATGTAGGATGTTTCAACATGTATAGAATTGTTCTCAAATGAAATGAAGCTTTTGGTTGGGTCATGTTTCCTCTGGGTTATCTGTCAAATGGGATCAAAAACAAGTAGGAATTTGAATCGACTGAGTTACTACTATGCTTTGACTTGTCTTATTTATGAGGGTGTGACAGATTTTCTGGTTTTGCTTTTTTGTTAGACAATAAGACTATAATTAATATCATTGCTTGGATGCTATTGTTTTCAATTGTTATAATTGTTTTGTTGTTAATTGTAGAAATACGAAATTACCCTCCTAAAATGGAAGATAATAAGAATAAAAAAGAAATGAAATAACCGGAGAAAAGTGAGAATTTTTGAAGAAATGCATACCCAAGTTGCACAAGGTTACGGTGAAGAATGAAGATAAGATGAAGCAAGGTGAAAGGCTGGAGAAACTAAATGCAGTCATCAAGACAACAGCATAATAAAAGAGAGCCTGAAACTATACAGAAGACTAAGCAGAAGCTAGACTGCCTGTTATTCACAGGATCCATGGTCAGATCATTCACTTTTGCCTACATCAGAAAACCAGAATGGATGGTACATGCTGTACCTTGTGAAAATCTTCTCCTTCTATTCCTTTTGTAACTTGAATCCTCTTCTGAAATGACTTCTTCATTGCTGTTAATTTCAGTTCCTGGAGACTTGTGACAAACTTCAAACCATCTGGAAGCACCCTCAGTTCAGGAAGATCATTGACATGTAAGCTCCTCAGATTTTGCATTGAGCCTTTTTCTATTCGCCACTCTTCCAGATGTGGCATGCAATCAAGGGTGAGTGAGTACAGTTGAGGAAACCCGTTGGCAGAGCAAACCATTTCAGTCCCCATGTATGAATACCACTCCAGTGAGAGGATCCTCAAATTAGGCAGCTTCTCTAGCACAGCCATTGGATCCTGGCTGAAATTGGAGTTTCCCAGAGTCAGCTTCTCCAGGCTTCCAGGCAGGTACTCCAAATTGTGATGCAGTGAGTACAGGTTTTCTAGTATCTCTCCCTCCAGCCTTAATTTAGTAAGCTGATTACAATGAGAGAGTGGTTCCAGGTCTGGATAATGAGAGTCCTGCAGAGACATGTGCAAGGACTGAAGGCAGCCTGATTTGAATATAGGAGATCTCAGGATCACATCAGCTTCTCGTGAGCTGTTGAACTCTATTCCCAAGTTCCGAAGATTGGTTAACTGGAGCAGTGCATCATTTCTAATCATATTCTCAGCACTTATCATCTTCAGAGCTTCAAGGTTCCGTAAAGTGTCAATGCGATATAACTGGTTTTTTGCAGTAAGAGATACCAAAACAAGATGTCTCAAGCGCTGCAACTTGTATATTACATTGGGGAGACTTATATAGCCATAACAGCATACATCTAGTGTGAGTAAATTCCGTAGGTTGCCTATGGACTGCGGCAGAGTCAAGTCTCTAGCATAGCATTTGATAGCAAGGTACCTCAAATAAATCAGATTACTGATTCCAGTGGGTATGAATATGTTATCAGAAGCTCTCAGACTGTGAAGCACCAGGACTCTTAGTAATCTGAAATTTTTGTATACTGAGCTATCTTCACTTATGCTCAAACCCATTTCGGGATAGTTATCTTTGGCCAAAAGCAGAAGAGAACGAAAGCGTTCATGGTCTCGCATCAACTGTATGTACCTGTCAATGCCAGGATCCTGATAAGCATGAAGAGCTACTCTGCGTGTCTCTGTGGCTGCTAAAGGCTGGACAGAAGAACAATCAGCTGGTGGGTTCTCCTGCATAGGAAAAATCTGAAGGAAATTCTCGTCTTGTGCCTTTTTCTGGCAGAGATCCCGTACAAGATCATGAACGGTGCATGTTTTAACCCTTCTTCCTGTGTGATCCCATTGCCCCACTTGAACCAAGCTCCTCCTTATCAGTTCTTCCAGGTATCTTTCAGCTAGATCTTCTATTGTCCTTTCACATGCTCCTTTCAGTTTCATTGACACAAAACCTTCAGCAATCCATAGCCGAATTAGTTTCTTCTTTGGGATCTCCGAATCCTCCGGGAAATGACCCAGATAAAGAAAGCAAGGTTTCAAGTGAACAGGCAAGTCATGGTAGGCTAAGGCTAAAATCCCATTCACCACATCATAATTTTGCCGAGAGTTGTTGAAGTATGAGTTGATGTTTTCTTCCACCGCCTTCCACTCGTCCAATGACTTCTTTGTTGCCAATAAGCCTCCAAGTAATGAAACTGCAAGAGGTAGTCCTCTGCATTTTCTCACCATCTTGTTCCCTACCTTCTCAAATCCTGGTGGGTAAACATGATCATGAACAATCTCTTTGGGGAAAGCCTTCCTGCAGAGAAGCTCCCAGCTTTGCTCGTCTGTCAAAAATGGTGGTTCTAGTGGACAGCTCCCTGGATCAGCAAGCATAGCAGCTTCTTTGTTGCAAGTTGTGAGTAAAACTTTGCTTCCTTTTCTCCCATTTGGAAATGCAAGTTTGAAACTATCCCACTCACTTTGAATGTTATCAAGAACAACCAGGTATCGCTTCTCCTTCAGGACATTGCAGAGCTTCTCAAGCAGTTCTCCCTCTTTCATTTCAACATCGAACGAACCAAGCTTTCTCAATATGCCATATAAGACATCCATGACTGCATATTTTTGAGAGATGGAAACCCAAGCAAAACAATCAAAATGTTGCTTCACGTCTCTATGGCCACATACTTTCCTGGCAAGAGTGGTTTTACCAAGTCCTTCCGTGCCCACTATAGATATGACTCGAAGTTGATCCTCCTCTGTCATCAGTTGAGCCAGAAGATCTCTTGTGCAATCCTCTGAACTGATGAAATGCTCTTCTTCAGCATAAGATCTTTGCAGTGCCACCTGCATATCACCTGAACTAAACCCCTTTCCTTCGCCAACAAAGCTGATGCCATAGGTTTCCATTCTGTCTGAAATGTCTGCAATCTTAGCCTGGATGGCTTTGATGTGACTGCCGGTTTCACGCTGATATACATCTTCAGTGAAAATGGAGGTAAGCCTTTTAATGATTCCATGTACCCGTCCTTCATTGTTAGCTTGAAGAATGAAGTTCTCAATAACATCTTCAGCATCATACACAAGATCCCTGATTTTTGCTACCCAGTTGTGGATCTGCTCATCTTGTTCTTCCCTGAGGTCTGCATCTTTCAAGAAGCATAGCATCCTCCTCAGTTCAGCCTGTAAGTGCTCAACTTCCTCCCTCACTCCATGCAGTGAGGCCGCTTCATGGTTAAGCAGGTCGGCAATTCTCTCAACAGCCAGGGACACAGTAGATTCTGCCATAATTGATAACCAGTTTAATCCCTTATGCCTGGTCTAGCTTAATAACAACACTTCTTATAGCCATTTCCTGTTACCTCCGCCATCCTGTTGTCATCTTGTAAACCGCCACCATTTTTATAATCTCTTCTTCTTTTAGAGCTCTCCGTCACTAAGAAGATGAGCATCTCAGTCTTGGGTAGAAGACTTTCTAGCATTGCTATGCTTATAAAGAACAAAATGAAGCATAATCTTTTAAGATGGAACGGAAGCTCGTATAAGCTGCCAAAATACGGAATGACCAAAAACTGGTGGACTCTTGATGCTGACAAGCAAAAAGGTAATTGGGAATTATAGCAACACAAGACAGATCCAAAGCACAAATCTTATGGATAGTATACAAAGAGAAGCATGGCAATGAAGCCAAAAGATAATCAACGAGACACAAGTGTCCTCTTTCTGCATCTGGGTATTCTTCTTTTTGGATTATTGTTTTATGTAACAAGGGTGTTCTGTATAGACAAAGACGTGCATTATCATTGAATGGTATCGATACATTAATCATATAAAAACCAGTGAAGACACGACTTACAGAAGCTATACAAATGCAATGGTGGAGCAAATTGAGATGAACCATGATGAAAATTTACAGGCCTTGTATAAACTAAATACTCATCCAAGACAAGAATAAACCAGAAGAGTACAAGAACTTCCCCGTGAATAGAAAGCAAGCTTGGGTTACAGGGAATGAGAGAGGTAGAATTTGGGTGTCAAGAATGATGCATTGACACTTCAACCTCAATCGGTGCAGACATGTATGCCATGTTTATGCATTCATAAAGTTCCATAAGAACCTGCAAATTGCAATAATAAGGCATCAAGACTCAACTAGTTGACAAATCTAGTGTGTGCTAAATTAAAGGAACTCTAAAGAAAATGTTGGATGGTGAACTTTCAAAGGCAATAAGAAAAGGGAAATGAGATGAAATACTTGCATATCTAACTTGAGCCAGGCCCATAAGGTGAGATGGAGGTCATATGCCGCACTTTGTGAAAATCGTCTCCTTTTAATCTCTTTCGGAATGAACTTGTCATGTTACCTCTTTTTAGCTTCTGGAGAGTAGTGACATACATCAACCAATCTGGAATCATCTTCAATTTAGGAAGATGGTTGATATGCAAACTCCTGAGACTTGGTAATGCATTTTCCACTATTTACCATTCTTCCAATTCCAGTAAAATCTCAAGAGTAAGGCATTGGAGCTGAGGGAACCCGCCTGCAGAGCAGACCATGGTAGTGCCCCTGTATGAACCCCAGGCTAAGGATAGAAACCTCAAGTGGCGCAACTTCTCTAGCATGGCCATTGGGTCTCGCTCAAGCTTGGCAGATCTTAAAGTCACCTTGGCAAGGTTTGCAGGCGGATATTCCACATTATGAAGGCTTGGGTGCATATTTTCTGGTATCTCCCCATTTAGCGTTAGTGGGGAGAGATCATGACAATGAGAAAGTGGTTCCAGCTCCGCAAATCCATGTGGCTTCACAACAGACATGGTCAAGGACCGAAGCCTACCTGATTTGATAATAGGAGATTGCATAATCACCTGTGCTTCTTCTGAGTTTCTAAACACTGTTCCTAAATGCTGGAGATTGTTGAATTCAAGCACTCCATGGCTCCTTATAATGCTCTTAGCCTGTATAAACTTGAGAGTCTCCAGGTGTGCTGATGTGTTTGTGCAAATGTAATAGGCATGAAAAAGAGCAAGTTGCCCAAGTAAAAGATGTCTTAGACACTTCAGCTTGGAAAATGCAGTGGTGATTCTTGCCTGGGAAAGGCACCCCCTTACATCTAAGGTCTGTAAGCTCTGTAAGTTGCCAATTGCTGATGGCAAAACAACCCATGCCCCTTTTAACCGTAAGTACCTCAAATGAATTAAATTACCTATGGCACCAGGCAATGCCAACTTAGCACTAGATGGCCTGTGAAGATCCAGGACTCTTAGTAATTTGCAAGTATTGTATATTAACTTCTCTCGCTTTCTGGTGGCCACGGCCTCTCGCCAGCATGGTGTAAAATGCAAAAGACAACGCAACTTTGGGCTCCTTTGAATGAATGATTCATACCTTTTAGGATCTATGAAGCCAGGATGAACACTGATTCTTTGTGTCACAAATGTGGCTGAAGACAAAAAAGAATGGCTCTCCTGTGGATTGAAAACGTCACAGAAATTCTCCTCTTGAGCCTTTTTCTGACGCATTTCTCGTACAAGATCATGAACATGACAGGTTTTCACTCTTCTCCCTGTGTGGTCTCTTTTGCCGACTCGAACCAAGCTCCTACTGATCAGCTCCTCCAAGCACTCTTCAGCTACATCTTCCAATATCATCTCTTCCCCTCTCAATTGGGTTACAAATTCAGCCATCCACATCCAGACTAGTTGTTTCTTGGGAATCTGCCAATCCTCAGGAAAATTGCTCAGATAAAGAAAGCATGGTTTCAGCTGAAAAGGCAATTCATCATAGCTCAAAGCCAAAATCCAATTCATTGTAGCATAATGACTCTGTGGGAACTTGTTCAAGTATCTATTGATGTTTCTTTCAACTACCTTCCACTTGTTCACTGAATTCTTTTCTGTTAACAAACCCCCAGGCAAAGTGATTGCTAAGGGTAGTCCACCACATTTCCTCACCACGTCCCTCCCCAACTTCTCGAATTCAGGCGAGTACATATCCACAGAAGCCCCATCCATAACACATACTTTGCTGAAAAGAAGTTGCCAACCTTCTTCCTCTGTCAAAAATGGTAGTTCTAATGGAGAGCTCCTCGGATCAGCATCCAATGCAACTCTTGTGTTCCTGGTTGTAAACAAAACTTTGCTTCCTTTCTTGCCTTTTGGGAAGGCATGCTTTAAGCAATCCCAAGCCTCACCTGTCCAGATATCATCAAGAACCACCAGATACCTTTTCTGCTTTAGCACATCATCGAGCCTCTCAACCAACTTGTCCTCAGTTAAATTGTCCATACTCACCCTCTGGTGATCTGTAGGAGGGCTAACTTTCAGCAAGATTCCTCGCAGAACCTCCCTTGTCATGCATTGTTGAGATATGAAAGACCAAGCATAACAATCAAAGTGTTTCTTCATCTCAACGTGATTATACAGCTTCTTGGCAAGGGTGGTCTTGCTTAGACTTCCCATGCCCACTATAGAGACAACCCGGAGTCCATCTTCCTCCATCATCAATTGAGCCATTAGGGCTCTTGTGCTACTCTCCAGGCTTATAACACCCTCTTCCTCATCATGTGGGTAAGACCTTCTCATCCGCAGCTGCATATCAATGGCAGAACTGATCCCCTCTACTTCACAAAATTAGGTGCCGTACGTCTGCAAGCTGTTTGATATATCTCCAATCCTCTTCTGGATGGCGGTGATCTGTTTCCTGAGTTCTGGTACACGAAAGCTCTTGGTGAAAATGGTGTTGAACCTCTTCATGATTCCTCTAAACCCTCCTTTACCAAGAAGGAAAGTATCAATCACGTCTTGGGCATCATACGCAATATCTCTGATACCCAGTTGAGGACACGCTCGTCTTGATCTTGCTTGTCGTCTGCATCTTTCAAAAAGCATTGCATCCGCTTCAGCTCAGCCTGCAACCTCTCAACTTCCTCACCCAGTCCATGAAGCGAAACTACTTCATAAATCAGCAAATCAGAAATCTTCCCAACAGCAATAGAAAGGATAGCCTCAGCCATTTCAGTTCTAGACGAGAGAAAGTAAGCAAATGAGTGATGCCTGGTTGATATAACTGACGCAGCAGAGCGATACCCACCAAAAGATGACCCGCCAAGTCAATCGATCAGCCTCTTTTCTTTTCTGGGTTTTTTCAAACGAAGTGTTCTCTCTTTTCATGGTATAACTTCATTTGCCAAGAAAATGGGAAAGCCTCCTCTGGGCTTTTAACGCGGTTGGAACCTGACGAGTGGGAGTTTCAGAGAAGATGCAAAGGTTGTAGTCAACACTGATTTTCTCAGCTGCCAAACAAACAAGAGGCTTATTGCGCATGCGTTCTCTGTTTCCATTGAAAATTAACCTGTAGTTAAATGTTTTGAGCTAATGAGACGAATATTTTCAGTGGGTCATAAGCATCTGTATCCTTTGCCATGTCTAGTTCTTACAAACTTACAAAACTAAAGCATCATCGTTCTTGAACTTCTTCCTCAAACTTTTGAAACAAATCGATGATAGATAGCTCTTTCCTTATCGAGTGCAATTCAGGGCAAGCAAGGGTGAGTAAATAAGTCTTGCTGGTAACTTGTCAAAGGGTTTCTAATTTTATATGCATTAAAAAGATTAAAATTTTAAAAAGAAAAATGTGAATAAATGTACAAAATAAAACGTAAAATAAAACCATTTTTTAATTTAAGAGCTGATGTATCAAATTAAATAATTTTATGTTTAATTTTTAAAAATTTAATTTAGATTGTATCCTGTTATTAACATAGTGAAAAACGAAAACAGTTTTATTGTTAAAAAATTTATTTTTATTTTAAAATTTTGAAAATATATACTTTTATTTTAAATTAAAAATTTATTACAAAATTCATTATTTTAATTACCACTTTAAACTAAAAATTTTAAAGTAAATTAAATTAAAATATGATAAACACAATTGATTTGATCGATATTTCAAGATTAAAAATAAAAGATAAATATTATTTAAAATTTATTATATTTATTAAAAATTATCTGATAAATTAATCTTTCGAATTGGATAACAATATAAATTTATTAAATTTATATATTTTTTTAATATTGAAGTTTCAATGTAAAACTTTTAGGTAAATTGAAATGATCTTATTATATTTGTATCTCACTTTACATCAAATAAATACTTGTTAACCAAATACAATATAAGTTTCAACATTTTTAAAATTTATAAGATATTTTTTGAGATCTTTAAAAAAATATAACTGTATAATATTATTATCAAAAGCAATAATATCTTATAATTAGTAATCTATGCAAATTAACGAGTTAAAAAATGAAGGATTTATATTATTGATACATAATTTTATTTTATATTGAATAAATACCTGTTAATTAAATATAATATAAATCTCAATATTTTCTTGATCTGTAAGATGTATTTTAAGATTAAATCTCTAAAAAAAATAAAACGATATGATCGCAATTAAAATAAACTATTTTATAAAAATAAAAATTTACGATTTTAAACATAAACAGTTGTTACATAAGATCGACTGTATGAAAAGTAATTGAAAAAGGTAAAGAGAAGTGTTTGCTTTTGTTTAGCTGGGTGGAAGACCATAACACCAAAAGTGATAGGACAAAAATAAGAGAAGTGTTTGCTTTTGCCTAAGTGAAAGACCATAATATGGGCATTAAGTCTTTGATCCCCACTAGTGATTAATATAAAACGATTGCTTTTGTAGTCATATTACATGATTAATTGTCACCTTGTTAAGAAGCTTCAAATTCCCCAAGCCATGAGATTGACTTGACAGATTGATCCAAAATGCCAAAAAGGGAGAGTTCCCAAAGACATTAGTTGAGAACAACCATCCCAAAATAATAATACACATTCTTCCATTCAAATGTTAATTCTAAGTTGAATACTTTAATTTGTGTTGACAAAATCAAACTCGACTCAAACCATAATGTGGTCTCTCCAAAACTATTTCATCAAAAAATATCGCCCCATATAGGTAGAGACAAATCTTCATTTGTCTAATAGACTAGGAGCTCTTCAAAAAATATAAGAACAAAAGTAACCAAACCTAAAGCTCACAAGAATCTTTTCCATCAATTTTATCCATTAGCTACAACTCAAGAACATAAAATGAAAATTAAAAACAATGCACAGGAGCTCAACACCATTTTCTGGGAAGCATCTCTCTGTAGAACAGAATACATGGCTGATCTTTGTAATTTCATGAAAGAAAAGTGTCTTTGCAAGATCAGGATGACATTCTGTGAAATTTCTGTTCTCAGCGTATCGTGCTTACAACAACATTAGAGGTTTGCTCACAAAACTCTAAAGCTATTACTGAACTTCAATGATGAGTTTATTCACTAAAAGGCATGTATCTCAAGCACAGAAAAACACTGCAACCAACTTGCCTGCAGCATCAACAATTAGTTCAGCAACCGAGAACCAGGGAGAAGGGAACACACTGGGAAATGAGGAGTATCCAGCTATGTTCTTCCAGGTCATAAAGAATACAACAGATACTGCTGATGTTGGCCATGAGGAAGGAGGATTCGACTTCCTGTCCCACCTCACTTCTTGATTAATTTCAAGACATCACCCAAAAGATGTATTGAACCAGTTACAAGCACCTGATGAATCAGAGGGAAGCATAAATGACCATCAAAGAAATGCGGGAGTCGAGAGAAATAGTAAATGTCATAGTTAACAGATACCACTTCAACATAAGGAACAGGTTCAGTGAGAAGTACTGACATGATGGAATTTTCATTCGATCTGGGTAAAGACTACAAAGCTAAATAAACCATGTTTGAATCCATTTATCTTGTAGATAATTTATCACGAAGAAAGTCATATTTGATTCGGGAGTACTTGTTGCAGCTGGATCCAAGTTACACTCTTGAAAATCACTCAAAAGAAATGACTTGCAATACCTGGTCATGATTTCCCAATAATGTTGTTCACACTGTACTTTGCAGGGTACCATCTCCACTCTAGTATGATTACATATTGGTACAAGCCTACTTTTTGTATCAAAATTCATGGCATATTACAATAAGTATGTGCTAAGACATGTTTATGAGTATATGAAACAAGCAAATAAAAGGTTTCAACTCTTGCAATTGTTTTCAATCAATGACAATTGAATTCTAGTTCTATTCTGTCTTAAAGATCCAAGTTGGAACATGCTATCTTTTGACAGCCGCCATTCAGAAACTAAATGAAATTGAGAGCTGTGACATCAAAATGGTCAAGAACCACCTTGACCATATACCTAAAGAGGGAGAAACATAACTTATTAAGCATCTATAACTGATCTCAATTAAATAAAATCTTCAAGTAAGACCATTACCTGATAACGGATAGATTTATTCTGCTGGACACAGTCCCTGAGCCATTTAATAGCCATTGGGAGAGAAGAGAATACAGAACTGTTTTCACAACTTCTGACACTGGTTCCTGTATCATCATTAACTTCGCGAACAAAATTTATATTCTTGGCCTCTCCTCCTGGTGAAAAAAAAAAAAGTATTACATATAGAATAAAGTGACCAAGGTATATGTTCACCAAAAGACACCAAAAAATTTGACAAATACCTCTATCACCCTGCATCAGATTTTCCCACACCCTTTGAAGAGTGAACTGCCAAGACAAATCGATATGAGAATCACTTGGAGGTAAACCACTGGAGGTGACCTTGTGATATACCGATATATTTGGTACAAATAGAGCCTTCTTGAAACGGACACCTAAAACATCAATTGAATTTTTATAAGTTCCATAAATAACAGAACACATATTTTGCACGTAAGCTTCTTGATTAATACCATCCAAACAAAAGGTAAGATATCTTCAGGTTGTGCGAATTCTGCATCGGGGCTTATTAACTTCCAAAATCTTTTTGCATAGATTGGATGTTGAGAAAATCAAGTCCCTTGACAATATTAACCCTTAGCCGAAAATTCTGTTTGCTTTCGTTAGTGTGTAGAATGCTTTAATGTACTTAGCATTGTAATCTGTCGGTAAAATTTCATGAATAATGTCATTTGGAATCTCATTTTAACAGACTGAATTGATTCCAGGATTAAAATAAAGACAGTTATTTCATACTTGATACTGAAATCCCTCCTGGTGCATAGAATATGGCACAACAAATTACACAGCATTTATTCAATCATGTAGTCAAGGCTCCCAAACAATCGCAACCTCTGACCTCTCTATCTGACTGTATCAGAAGGCTCTATGAAACACAAATCGCATTTTAAGTAATGCAAAACTCTTATTCAACATCCTTCCCATAGCCTTGTTCTTAACTACATCTCCATGAAGGCAGATATACTAATTTTCAAAAAAGGAAAAGGAGAAGTACTAAAGTCAATTACTTACCATGACTAGCACACGTTCTCATCAAGCGTGGAAGAAGCAACTGTGGATCTCGCACCGACATACAATTGAACAACAATATCTGCAGCTAACTTTAGTTCAGCATCAGCCCAGATACAACATGAATTTTTTCAATTACAACAATGTCAAAGTTAGGATGTTTCCAGTATGCCCATCCAAGCACATAATGATGATATCTGATGGGCATCACCAAATTATCTTGCTTTCAAGACTTATCATTTGAAAATACTCAAATCAAGTTCTACATTGACATCCTTCTCTATGTAGTCCCCAAATGATGGGAATTAACCATAAAGGTGTGCACTTTACCTGCTGGGAGTTCTTCCTAGAACTTCCATCATGGTTCCTCTGTGCCAGCTCACATGAGGATCCAGAAAAATCTTGACCCACATGTATTCTATCTTCCTTAATGGCAAGAGAAAACCATTTTGCACATACTTCCATGCTTTCAGGACTATGGGCTCCATCCAAATAAAACACCAGATTTCCTGGTTTTCCAGTATCAATAAATTGATCAGGGACAATCTGTGCTCGCCCTTGCAAACTGGCTGTTGTTAACCCCTTGATGAATTGCTCAGGCAGTGAACTCTATTCAATGCAAATAAAAAAGTAAACTTAATTTAATACGAATTACAAGACAAGGAAGGAACTCCAATAGATACAACTCACAGTCTCATTCAGGCTGGTGACTTCCAGATGACCTGTCCTCTGAAGCCAGGCAGAACAAAGTGCAATGGCAAGACCTGCATTTAGATACTGGTGCTCACCCTCAAGCCCAAGTTTTTTACCGCTCAATAAGCTTTCATGTAATGGTTGTGCCACTTGAAGATGTACCTACACCAGCATGTTCAAGCTTCACTAAGAACTCCCGCATTCTATTTTTTCTGCAATTGGCATAAGACAACTATAAAGGCAAATATAAAAAGATTGGACTAGGCGAATTGTAACTAAGGTCAGATGAACTGATGCAACGTACTTGCACAATGCCATGATAGCACAGCTGCAAAGGGTTTCTCTCATAGCAAGACAAGCCTCAAATCTCAATCTATAAAGTTGTTCACAAATTAGAAACTCTATGCAGGCCTAAGCAATTCTATCCAAGATTTGCACTTTTTTTTAATTTTTATTATTGGTTGTTCTTAATTCTCACTTCTCGGTTTGGATTTGAAGCCATCATGGCTCAAGAAATTGAACAAGTCAAAGAAGGTATAGAGACATTCATGATTAAATCAGCTTCTCCATATGTCTTTGATCCCCCCAACATGCTCGGCCAATGATCAAAATTGGAGGAGTTTCCCAATTTTCTTGCAGTGTAAACAAGTTACAGGTAATCAACTGTAGAATTAGCATAACACACGAAATTGACACACACAAGACAATATTAAAATTTTGAAGCCAATTTTTAGTTGGCCCGCTTTCAAGACAGAACTCTCAGCTTAAAGTATTATAAAACTAACATCCAACTTAGAAGCCTTCTCTTCAAGTACACACATAGCTTCATCAGGTTGAGGCACCGTAAAGGCTGGAATCCCATGCTGCACCAATGAAAGGAAGGGTGAATTGTGAAGTAAAAAGAGATTTAAATTGTGTTAGATAAAAAGAAATAAATATATATACATATATATTTGTAACATTTACTATTTTAAAGAAATATAATTTTTATATACACCTTAAATATACCAGCCTTCTCCCCAGCAATTTCTCCAAGGGTGTTTCCTGTTTTAGCATCCAGAAAATAGAGGAAGCAATTACATGTTAAATTAACTTCTCCAGAAGCAAAATGATATTTTACCATGAATCTAAATTGTGTGTGAAGTGTCAGCGTGTGTGACTATCTCCCTAGAATACAAAGGTCCTCACGTGCACATACACAAACATGCATGAATACAAGTATGAAATCATGTCTTAGAAAAATAAATGACATCAAATTAATCATTCTTAGGGCATAAATTGCCATCTGCCAAGTAATCTGAACGAGGAAAAACAGAAACCTCGAATGAAGAACTGAAGAAGAAAAAATCATGCAC
Organism: Moringa oleifera; assembly: GCA_021397835.1. Classification (NCBI taxonomy): domain Eukaryota; kingdom Viridiplantae; phylum Streptophyta; class Magnoliopsida; order Brassicales; family Moringaceae; genus Moringa; species Moringa oleifera. The sequence goes on along the minus strand of JAJFZO010000882.1, from coordinate 2,033,365 downwards.
AATCTTAAGGGAAACCACTACATCTTCAAAACCAAGCAACTATCAAACAGATTTAAGTGTCTGCTAAAGAAGAATATTGAACTAGAAATGTGTCTATCTGCATATTTGAGCATTTATTTCACAAATACCAGCCATCAGGATAGCTAATATATATCTTCACAATCATCAACAATTACCTAACTACAGATATATAACACTAACCAAGAATCTCCATGTGGTCATACCCAAGGGAAGAAATACCACATACAACAGGTGTCTGAATCTGAAACACGGCATGCAAAAACAGGTTAGCAACATGTCAACATTAGCACTGCAGTCTAGCATGAAGTGATTGACATGATTTATTCCATAAATCAGGATGCCAGACAAAAATGAAAAGCTACTTTCAAGGTGTTATAAATAATAAAGTAATCTATTCTTCCAAACGGAAAATATACATACCACATTTGTTGCATCAAACTTTCCACCCAGTCCAACCTCCAAGATGACAACATCTACCTGCAAATAACATTAAAGGTAATACTTATTATTCCACTCAACTAGTAAAAATGCTGTTCATGAATAGATAGAATTTATACGGTAACAAATGTAGATGTGAGAGTCAAATAATACACATCAGACCTGCTCTGCTGCAAATATCTTGAAAGCAAGTAAGGCAATAAAGCGGAAGAAAGTAGGCATCGGCACATCCTCATTAGTATTTTCCTGCAAACCAATTAAACAAGTCCAATTTAACCCCCCCCCCCCCCCCAAAAAAAAAAAAAAAAAAAAAAAACAGACTGACTTTCTCATTTGACATAAGATGTGAACTGCATATATACACTTCACTGCAAAAAAAAGATGTTTTAAGTAACATGGAGCACTGAAATAGGCCATTTGTCCCAAAAAGCAGGAAAAAAAGGCTATGATATAGCACCTTAGTAAGTGAAGTAGTCTTATAGTGGGTTTATCCACCCAATTTAGCTTTACTTATGCACAAGGAATATGCATGAGTGCAGGTGCAAGACTATCTTCCACAGAAAGATAATAATGATGGACAGTCAGGAATTAAGTTGACTAGGTCAGATAGTCAAAGAGAACCCAGATGGCCAGCTAACATCCCCCCATTTATTTCATGAAAAAACCATCTAGAAAGTTAGAAGGAAAGTTCAGTAAGATCCATGTGTGCGTGATCCAAAATACCTTCAGCCTGTTGTAGCACCACCAGAAATAGGCCAAAAATTTCTCCTCACTTATATCCACACTGCAGTGGGGAAAAAAAAATAAAGAAAATTAATCAAGCAAAGGGTTCCATAAATCAGAAATTTGGAGAATGAGAGCTATATCTTGTGCTTCTTTTTTGCTTCGGTGTGCCTCAGGGATGGTGGAAAGGAAGCATTCAGCACTTTCGGGCAACATTATTTGCTAAAAGCAATAACTTGCAACAAATGAAACAAAACACATTAATTTAGGAACTGGAAGGAACCTGTTGGAGTTAATAACCAACCGGAAAATGAAACTGATCCAGTTTATCAGGAAAATTAAGTGTATATTTGACTGTAATGAAGTCACAATAAAAACACAAGGATAATAGATTGTGGTTCACAAAAAGCCACCAGATTTTGAAACTAGAAAAATAAGATATCAAATTTTCTCATATGTTACAAAACAAAACACTGATACTGATTGATTTTGAAAAACTTACCCATCCAATCGAAATCTTTCTCGAATATCAATGAGGTGTGGAGATGTGAAAAGTCCAGTGCGGAAGCCACAATGACGTAAAATGGATTCTGTAAAGGTGCATGTGGATCCCTTCAGTTGCAAAATAGAATAAAAGATCAGTTAGTGTCAGTTACAAAAAGAGAAAAATGAAAAGAATACAAAAGTTTAAATTATGAATGATGCTTCATACAAGTTGTTTTTTGAGAAGGATATAGGTGCCGAAAACCAAATGCAATCAGTCACCAAATAGAGCTACATAAATACCTTGTATCCATCATGCACAAGGGTAAGAAACTTAGCAGCACAAGAAACAATAAGTCAGTACCTTGCCTTTTGTACCAGCCACGTGGATGATCTTCATCTGAGAAATTGCCTCATCCAGTTCCAGTATCTATATCCATGATACAATAAACTCGATTAACACCCCAATTAGCAAAACCAGGGGAAAGAAAGAAAAAAGAAAAAAATATGTATATAATGAAAAAGGGATAAGAATTTGGTTATTAAGCATTACAAACATTTAAATAATCAAAGAGCAACTCGAACCGATCCCCTTTGTTGCTCTTATCAGCCCGGCTGCGCTTTGTGATCAAAGAAGACAGAACATCCAATGCCTCCTCATACGGAGTCGCTTTATGTTCCGGCGATCCATTCCCACCTGTTATCCACAAAGAAACAATCAAAACAAAAACAATAAGCAACAATTTACACTCTGCAGCAACAAAACTAAAAAAATCAACAGAACAGATTTCAAACTCAGAATAACTTCAAGAGATTGAAAAAGAACAACAACAAGTATTACCTTGCTCCATGTTGATTCTAATGAAAGCACCTGAATCCACCAAGCAATAATGTTAACGAAGTAAACTTACATTAACACATATACACCATATATACAGAGAGAAAGACGGGGAGAGAGAAGCTAACCTTGAAAGTCTGAGAGAAACGCAAAGAGAGAGAGAGAGAGAGAGAGAGGTAGAGTTTGGTGGAGCTGAAGATGACAGGATTGGGATTGAAAGGCTGAAGTGAACTTGAAAGGTAAACAATAGTGGATTGGTTTGCGCGAGGGACACAAATCCGGCACAAGACAAATCGTTTTGTTGGTCGCTTTCGAATATTCTATCTGTTTGCTTTATTTGCATTTCTGCCCTAGTTTTTCTAATATTTCTACTTTGCTCCCCCACTAATTCCGAAAATTCCATCGTATTAACATAAACCATTAAAATCTTGTACATGAAAGCATCGCTAATTATTTCTAATTCAAGGCATCATAATCAATAAATACCCTTCTAGGCCCATACAATGGGCCCAAATCCCACAACGGAAAACGATAGTCTACATAGAGTCGTATAAACGCAAGTATGGGTATGTAATCTACACCGTTGAAATAATATTGCCCAGTGATCATCGCAAACGACATCACACGCTACTTGAAACCCATTCTCTCTGGATGTATCTGATCGTATGCCGTCGAAGCCACAGCTGATACATCAACATGTAGAACGAATCGTGCGGCTGCGGTATCTCGTTCCACTCAAAATGGGTGCTCGCTGTCGCACAGGATTTACTCATCTCCTCGTACCGACCCTCGATCGTGCGGCCAAGAACGCTCTTTATCCCCTGGACCCCACCTCCCGGCGAAACGAACACTGCTATCTCCTGCCACGTTAGCACGTCCATGAGGGGCAGGTCAAGGATCGGACGGTCGGTGATCACCACAGGCACGCACCCAAAACTCATCGCCTCGCCAATCCCGGAAAGATCGCCGGCTCCGTATTTGAACAGGCAGAACTTGCTCTTTGCGAGTCGCTCCTCGTGAATCGATCTATTAGACGGCTCAGATTCGATAAAAATCTCTGGGACGCTCGCGAAACCTGTGACTAAATTAGCGTCTTTGACCCACCCAGGCCTGACATAGCCCAGGTAAGTCCTGGCCTTGGTGTCCGGCGCGTGAGCTGCGTGGGAGCCGGCAAGAGGGGGAAAAGCTATATCTTTATGCGGGATAAAGTTACCAGGCGGCGTAGGGAAGCAGGAGATGAGGACCGAGTTCTTCTTGAGCTCGACGAAATTCCGGTTGCTGGCGTGGCCGAGACCAGAGCAGGAGACCAAGAAATGGTCAGCACCAAGGGTGCGGTTCCAGTAGGGGAAGGGAGAGCGTAGCTCGGCAACAGCACGAGCTGCGGAGAGAGGGGAGAGGGAGGAGAATGGAAGAGGGATGAAGAAGAGGTGGGCTTCCTCCGGGTCCTGGGTGGTGAACGAGGAGTTACGGAGGAGAGAGAAGAAGAGGGTCTCGACTGAGGAAGTGAAATTCAATGTGGTTTTGGCGGGCGGGTCGTAAATGAAAACCTTAAAAGAGTTGAGCATCTTCTGGTAGTCAGGGAAGAGTGTGATGGGCGACAGGTACGGCGAGGAGGAGGAGAGAGGGATGGACAGAAGGGAAAGACAGAAGAGCAGAGACAGGAGAGAGAAGTTAGGGAGAGACATTTTCTGGGGTTTCTCTTTCTCGTTTCAGTGGAGAGAAAGAAGAGCTAAAAAAGCCGGAGCTTGAAGATGAGAACAGACATCTTACCAATGGAAGTTTCTGTTTAGAGACTTTAAAAGCAAGAAGCTTAATGCTAAACAGAAAGCATCATTTAACATTTATGATTCGTCGCGTAGTGTTGACAGGAGTGTCGTTTTTCTGTTGATTGGACTCGCACGCGAAAGTTATGCGCCCGTCCAATTGCAGTCCAGATCTTTTTCATCTTCTTTTCTGCATTTAGTATGACTTCTCACGGCATTTTTAATAAGAATATTTCAGGTAACATCAAAACGACGTCATATCTTCCTCACTTGGCAGTTTCAATAAGAAATTTTCAGGTAACATCGAAACGACATCATATCATGCTCACTCTTTTCCTGAGGTCAGTATCCGTGTTCTACACTGAAGCAAGGGGAATAAATAGCAGTGCCATTTCGAGGTTCTGCCTATCATTTCTTTCAAAATTCTAATACAAATTCATGTGGCATGCTTATCTGCTAACCACCTTAATTAACACAAAAACTCTACTTTCAGAAATGTTACCAAGGACCTTCTTTCAACAATGAGAATTCCTTCTTGCTTACTGTATAATTTTCCTGTTTACAGTCTGTCCATATAGGATAATGGAAGGTCACACTGCTTTCAGGGCGCGAAATTGGGGGAGATGCAACCTCATCTTCTGGCAAATCTGCGTCTTCTGCTTCCTGTCATGGGTGTTGCAGTCGAAGTTCTTACAATTGGTCTTCCAGGGCTTCCCACCCCTTCCTCATCACTGGTTTCATCAGACCTCCATCTCAGCTCACCATTAGTATTTCCATCTTGAACGGCAAAAGCCTTCTCTTTGAAGCTGTGTATTAGCAAAATGATGGTGTTACTATTCCGTAACTAGAAATTTGTACTAACAGCATAAACAATGAATCTTATGGAAAGGAATAAGACCGATAAGAGTTGACAGAAGAAAAGAAATACCTTGAAGAAATGTCCATTGGATCATCTGGAGAAACCATATTCCAAGGTTCATCTTTATCTGATTGGAACCTTTTAGCAGACGTATTATGGCGCAAATTTTGTGAATCCTTGAACAAATTGCCACTAGGTGTAGTCATTGGATTAGCTGCCACTCTGTGCAAATAAGGAGAATTGGCATCTCGGAGTTGATCTGAGAACCCATTCTGTTCTGCTCCTGCTGAGATTTTATCATGACGTGTATCTTGGAGATGACTATACGCAAGTGCTCTTGATGAACTTCTAGTAATTTCCTTAAATGGGGTTGCATGAGAGGGACTAGATCGACGGACTCTGGGAGAGAAGATGTCATCAAATTTCAAAATTTTGCCAACGCTAACTTCATTCTGCTGCCCCCTTTCTGGGTTTGTCGATAACCTTTCTTGGAGAACAGATGAAGAGCCATTACCAAGTCCAAAGCGAGAATTGTTGACGGACCAACCAAGTTTTGTAGGAGTTTCAAAAACTGAAGGTTTTGGGGCAGCAGCAACATGGTCACGCCACAGTAGAGAAGAATTAACTGATGAAGGAATCAACAAACTAGTTGTATTTGGCTCTTGTACCTTCGGGAGACTAGATTCCACAGGCATTTCATCTGCTCTGTCAGAACAAACTGCACTCTCAAACAGTCGCCCAGTCTTTAATTGCTGCTGCTGGACTGCTGGCAGCAACTCAATGCATTTATCCTGTTAGAAGCATTTATCAAAATACAGATTTCTCTATGAGAAACTAGTTCTCAATAGCTCTTTTAAAAATCTAGATGGTACAAGTTGCAAAGAAATACAGAGACATGCCATTCACACACCCTCAGTGAACTGTATGCTGCAGCAAATAAAATCTTGTTTATTAATAAAGAAATGTTACCCTATCACTACCCGTCCCAAAACACTTCTTCATGCAGAGTTCACATAAGGCTGAGATAATGCATGCTTCAAGATTAGTTGTCAAATTCATGATCCTATACACGATTTCGAAAAATCAAAATGCAAAACTCGTAAACGGAAGGGTCAAAAACAAAGAAAATGAAAACCAAATATATAATCCTCCCCACCGTGTGTGGCAGATGACTGGTGCAGATATTCAAATGAATCTCCTCATGTGACATTATATTGCATTGTGGGGGAAGAGGGGGAAGGGCCCACCTGCAGGCCTTTATAAAGTCTTAAGAGATTTGAAAGCCACTTACAACTAATCCTGTTCTCCAGTGGCTCTGTGATCTCATTCTGGATATAACTTCCTCACTGAGGGAGTTCTCAGAAATGAAATGCTCCTCCATACTCTGAAGTTTAAGATTAACTTGGTATGCCTCAATATATCGGTAGCGCTGCAATGTTAAACAATATAATCTATAAACTCCCACAAAATTCACCAAAAAGATTTCTTTTCAACTAAGTAAGCTACAGAAAGTCAATTTTTCACCATACAAGGCCATGCCATGGATGCAAGCGACCTCAAAGTTGACTGCTCAACCAGAACCATGAATTTTAGATATAAAGATATGTCAGAGTCTAGCAGGACTAAACTTCCATAATAACAATACCTAAACTGTTAGCAAGAACAGAAGCGATCAGTTTTCCCAATTCTTATTCAATTCAGACTCATAATTAAATCAAGCTTATATTACCTCTGACTTCAATGTCAACATTTGCTAAGAAGTGTACAGCCATGCTAGACACATCTAAGATGTTTTAAAATCTTTGAAAATGGTTGAAAACTTTCACCGATTTCAACTTTGAGACTTTGGAAACTACCAAGTACACACTTTAACCTAGTCCAGAAAACATGGATCAAATTAGAGTTACCTGAAGATAAAATACTACTAGCAGACTTCCTATAGTTGATGAAGGGTCATCACTTGCAGAATCTAACAGGCACTTATGAAGATATTTCTCCTCATCAGAATTCCAAGGTAACTCTATCATTCGGTCCACCCAATTCCTCCAAATACAAAGGCAACAAAACTCAGTTACCAATATTTCCATCCAACCCATCCAACTCCTGCATTCACCTTTTGAATCATTGGAAGCACCTCCAGCTGGACCATCCTTCAACTTCTTTTCCTTAACTTTCGTGCAAAGCATCCTTTGGTAAGTGAATGCTTCACTCAGAAGAGCACACGCCACTCTAACACGTACAGCAGTGACAGCTTCAGTAAGTGACATCAACCGTGACCCACTATCAAGACCAGACCAACGCAAAACCATAAGAGCTGTCTCAGGATTTTGCCTCTCTAACAGAACTCGTGCAATCTTAGGATGAGTTGCTGGGCCACAGATCTCCGGGAGTAGGTGACAAGCTTCCTAAGCATATAATTTTGTAAACACTAATTAGCAAACCAGAATATAATCCAAGCACCAAATAGCATTATTAGGAGAACGAAGCAATTCTACACAGTGATCCCCAAAATATTCTCTATACAGAATGCAGATAATAAAATTGGTAAGATCAACTACTTTTGCTACTTCCAAACACAGAAAGTGACTCTTTTTATGTTTAAATACTGTATGTTGGGATAATGTTTGTTACAGTATGATGCGATTAAAATATTCGATTAAGTATGTAGACACTATCTGTAACAACTAGAAAGTACACATGCACGGCCATACAGAGTGAAAAGGAAAACTTGGACCAGACTAAAGCTAAAATACAAGCTTGATCAAGCAGAAGCATAAACTACAAACAAAATTCGAAACAAATATCTTCAACTTTTTTTGCTGATGCCTACCTCTGAAGCTTGTAGTCATATGTTACATTGCCATTCCTAAGCGCAACCACCTCACTATACTTAAATTTATTATGACTCAACATAAATAATATAATTAGGTGGCGATAAAAGTCATCAGATTTAAAGCTTTGAATGGAGCACATTAAGGTACAAAAATATTTATTTAAATTAATAAAGCCACCAAAAAGGGCATTTGAAGTGATATGGGTACATAGAGAAGTTACCTTAAGTGCCTCATTCGTGTCATCATCCAGAAGATAAAATGCGAAAGACTCCAGTAGTGAATGCCTGCTTATGCCATAGGTAGCTGCAAAGTCACCTATTATGTGCCTCCAATTTTCATCTGGCATTGTCCAATGCCGGTCAAACAGGTAATAGAGAAACTATGCCTTCATTAAGAAAAACCAAAAAGAAACTTGAGGTTCTACTCTTCACTTTTTCTTTTTTTCCTTTTTTTTTTTTTTTGGGTTTTGTGTTGAGGGGGGGGGGGGGTTGGAGGTGGGGCTGGGGGCTTGGGGATGTGTGAAGGGAACTTTGCCCGGTATGGAGAATTTACAGTTAACACTAATATCCAAGGATACAATTGCCTGTTTTGCGACCACCAAGTCAGAACTACCATGTAAAAATAGTATGTCGACAGCAGCTCTAAGGTTTTCAAATGGATAACATCCTGCAACTCCCTCTGTCTGAGACCTGAAAAGTGGCAAGCTCCCATCCTTCTGCAGAGATGCAATTTCTGATTCTTCTTCTGTTTCCTGAGCATATCCCACCTCTATCTCAAGATTTGCCAGTGCATCTTCGATAAAGAGTGAACCTTCTTGTCCATTGGACTCTGCAGAGTGATTTACTATATCAGGCCACGTGCGTTTAATTGCAGCCAATTTCCTTTCACGAACAAGAGACCGCCATGACATGAAATTAGCATAGCGAGACCTCACATTTTCAAGAAAATGGTGTCTTGCACACCACATCATAATTTCCATATGCTGTAATAGACACAAGAGCAAAGAAAGGATCATTAAATATTTGGTCAACAACAATGGTATTAATCATATGATTGACACAAAAGTTCAGCAATTTATGGTCTGCTCTTCTTCTTTTTTTATCAGAATCAGAGCAATTTATGGTCAGCTCTTGTACTTGAAGAATGTCTGATTACACCCTAATATATTTTCACAACACATGGCTTACCAAAACAAGAAAAGAAAATATAATGCACAAGCATCTAAATAACTACCAAGAAGCACCAATCAGCTATGACATAAGCTTAAAAGAATCATTTCCCCAAATTCTAGACTCTCAGCTGCTCTTAGTTCTCAATTAGTTGACTTCCTAATACTGCAATTCTTGAAACTTTCACAAAAATCATCATATGCAACCAAAAGAGCAAAAGATTTATTCATCAAGCAGGACAATACAAAAGGATCCAACAAATAATATATTTTAAACAAATGAAACATGTAAAACGTCAAAGCATTGAATCATGGAACTTATACAAGCCTATGAAAGTAAAATAAAATTTATCCCATTATATAGCAAATTTTAAACTAACCTGTTTTGTTTTTGATACGCTTTCTTGAAGTTGGTGCAAGTCTTGAAGCTGTGCTGAGAGTGTACCCTTAAAGGATGCTCCCAAAACTTCAAGCACACTAGATAGCCCAGCAAGCTGCAGCGAATACTTCAAAAGTAAACTCAGCCTATCCCTCATCTGTTCTACCTCAAGATTATCTAAAGAAAATGTTATGAGATAAACAATACTCAAATTGTAGATCACATATAATCACATAATACATAACACGCTTCAATTATCAAAGCATATCAAAAGTTTTAAGGATACATATCCCTTGAATTTCTGTCAAGATGTTCTTGAATGTTCGCTTGACCCAATCCTTGACAACCACTTCATCCAGCAAGAACGCAACAACAGGATCACTAGAAACAGCAGTCTCATCCATACAAACATCTGTAACATCTGTTGATGTCTGTTAAGAAAGAGCAAATTTCTAACATAGGGGAAAAGAAATCACAACAACAGGCATTTATAATGAGATCAATGAAATATGACACCTTACTATAAGTCTAAGCCATCCAAGTTTGAGTTATTTTTCTCACTGTTACAGTTAAGTCATATTTCTTCCTATAAATTAATGATAGAAATAGAACAATTGGAATTTCTTGAGGAATTCCTTGCTAAAAAATTCCAAGACGATGATCCTTCTGTGATGCTGCATAAATCTGTTTCCATGAGTATGTTTATGCATACACGCATAAGCACAAACCCACAGAAATCCCTACTTACATACATATGAAGTTAGTAAAGGAAACGTTTGCATGCATGTGCATGAGTATATATGTACATATTTACCTATCTATGTATTATATATGCATATATATAATAATACATACATATATATGATTTGAGTGAAAACTACATAGACCCTGTGAATGGATACAGTGACAAATTAAAGAAATCAAGTTATTCTCCATGGCTACGTTGAACAAAGAATAAAGGCGTTCAACATCAGCATTCAGTTGATTCTCCCCATCTTCTATATCTTGAAATCTCTCACCACATCCTTTAGGAATGAGGCCAGCCTCTATGCACTCATAGTAAAGACGAAGCCGAAGTCTATTTCCATGCTTCGGTATTGGAGTCCGACATATTGGGCAAATATCACACCGTTGACTACACTCTGTACACAAGGAAGCATGTCTGCACGAGTTCAATACATAATGTACATAGCGTCCACAGCTTCTCAAGTCTCTAGTTGCCCGGCAATGCTCAACTTTTGCCTCCTTGCACAATTCACTAAGATCAATAGATGCCAAATGTTCCAAAGCTTCCTGGAAATGCAATTAGAAGCAACATATAATTTCTCATAGATTTAGCCAATTTTATGAACATTCAGCTCAAGTTGTATAACTCATTTCAGATTTTGAACTTACAACAGGAACATGGGAGTTAGAAATGTAAACACTACAGCTCGTTTTATATTTTCTGAATAAGACATTGAAACATAAGAATAAAGTTGGTTTTATCAATTAATTAGTCATAAAATATGCAAGGACAACATAGTTTGGTTGCAACATCAATATAGATTAAACATTTTGGTTAAAAGATTCAAATCAATCAAGAGTTAAGTATCAAGAGCAATCAGCTTAAGTTTCCAGCATATGCTTCACTCCAAATTTACAAAGGTATTCAATTTTGATGTATTTTCCAACTAATACTGGCATTTTGAAAGAGTACATAACTTGATTTTAGTAACAAAGACATGCTATGGAACAGTGGTTTTCCACTCTGTCTATATAGATCATGCCATTAAAGGAAGATCAGAACTCCACTGTTGTCTCAAGAACCACACTTACAGCAATTCAAACTTAAGACCAATATAGCTAGTAGCATGTCATCAAAACCTGCTTTCCTTGTTTGTCTGCATAAGATTCAATTATCTCACAGGCAGGTTGCTTATACATGTTTTTAAGAGCAATTTAAGCAAGACATATCACAGAAGAAATGAAATATATCAACTCTCATCATATTAGCACTCCAACTCTACCTGGCTTCTCTGCCTTCGTATTTTGATACTCACTAGGGCTGGAATATACAATGGAAATAATTATATTTAGTACTATCATTGGGTGATTTCCACATTGAAGCTTGATGCCCATATGCTGGAAGTTCTTTTTTTTTTTTTTTTTTTGTATACTATTTGAGCCACTCACCTCTCTTTTCGCCTTTGAAATTGCACCTCTCAAAAACTTAGAAAGGTTGCTGTTATGTATCTCTGTCATTGGAGTATATATGTCTCCCATGGTTGACATCTAGACAAACAAAAAACCAAAATATCAAAAATGTTTTCTGATTTTAAGCATAATAAAAGAAAAATTATCTGATCTCGATATTTACCAAACAAGACAAAGTAGATGTTAACTCTTCAACAATGGGTAGTTAAAAATGCAATAACAAATAAATTATGGACCTGAAAAAGAAGATTAAACCAAGGTCTAAATATCAGTAAGCACTTCAATTCGAGCCATTTTATCTAGGCAAACAATTCTGTTGAGCTTTAGGATTTGCAAGTTGGAATTAGAAAGCTCAAGTTTGAATAAATCAAAACAAAGTACCTGCAGGAAATGCTGTAGGCAAACACATAAAGGGAGAGAAACAAGCAAATTCATCACCATATATGCTTTATCAAGACTCACAGAAACACACCCAGAGCAAGGCATGAGCTCTGGTTTGCCAAGTTATACTTGAAGATAACAACAAATCAAGTAATCACCAGAACTGGCCCTTGTTAGTTGAATAAGAAAAACAAAAAATTATGTCACTAATTAAAAAGCCTTAACATGCATAATAATCTTTGATCGAGTAGATTTTAGGTGGAGGATGCCCTGATAACTTAGTCAGGAACATAAATGAAACAATATTAAGATAAATTGAAGCATCTAACTTATATAAAAGATTCAAAAACCACCTCACAGTCCACAAGATAGGACCTCTTCCAGCACAAATCAAACAATGAGTACATCCAGAACTACTCAAAACTCTCAAACACAACTGAAGAAGACAAGACAGTGGCATAAAATGAACCAAAGTTGCAAGCCTGAGTTAAGACGCTTAAACGAAAAGACAAACACGATAAGAAGACTAGCATTAATTTATAGAAAAAAAAATTTCCGAGAGTGAAGTGGGAGAAAGAGTTAGACAGTGAGTGACTAAAATCCCAAGATTTATCACCTGAGGAAAGATGGCTCAGTACAAGAGAGAGAGAGAGAGTCGTCCGTCCCAGAATGGCGGTCGGCAGCGGTGGCGTTGTCTTTGCGTGACCTGAGCGCACGGTCGGGAGGGTGAGGGCTAAAGGCAAGGACCGGGAACCAAAAAGCTCCAACGCCAAGGGTTTCAATTGAATTTGCAATTGGACACCAGTTATGATCAAATGTGTGAGGGTATACATGCTTTTGATGTTTCTCGTATCACTAGCCAATGAGAAATTGCAAATTTAGGCATTAACCAATCGTTTTAAGAAAGGATCATATTTTTAATAAATTTTTCTCACATGTTAAAATTAAAATCAATATCAAAAAACTTGAAAAATTAATTTAAAATTTTGTATACTAAATATTTCAATTTGATTTTAATTTTATCTTCACTTAAGTAATCATAAAAAATAAAAATATTTTTGTTGTTAAAATATTTTATTCATCAATTATTTTTAAAATTTTAAATTTAAAAATATTTTTAATAATTATAAATTTTTTAGATTTTAACAATATAATTGAATAGTGCTTCTATTAATAATTTAAAGTTTAAATTAAAAAATACCAACAATTTATAACTTTTTATATTTATTTTAAAAAGTAATATTATTTTATTATTTATACAAAAAGTAAAAATATATAAAAACAAGATAAAATAAAACTGCAAAAAGAGCTTTTTATTTTTTTTTCCATTGTTTTCAAAATAACATGGGAAGTAGTCATTATTGTTCTCTATTTTCAAGTTAAAAGTACTTGAAACCAAATTATAAATTTAAAATAATTATACTTTTTATCAGTGAAATATAAATAATGTGCTATTTTTAAATTTAAATAAAAATTAAGAGAAAAACTAATCACGTATGGTTAAATGTTAAAATTTTTAAGAATTAATTATACTCAATAGATTTATATTAATTTTAACGTTTATAATTTTTTGAGATATGAAAAGACGATTATATTTTTGTAATTGTATAAGTATTTTTTAAAAATATTTTGTATTAATTAAATAAATATAACATATTTATGATTTTTTATATATTTTATTTTATTATTATATTTATATTTAATTATTATTATTTATTAATTGTTATAAAAATACTGTGATTATTTTGGTGTAAAAAAATTATAAGTATAAAAATTAACAAAATTTATTAAACAAAACTCAAGATGTACGTCTCAATTTGAGATCTCAATTATGCCGTTAATGTAAATCTTTAATTGATTTAATTTATTATAAATTTTGATTTAAACACTTGTATAAAATGTAAATTTTTTAATATAATTAATTAGATTTTAAAATTGCATGACTAAATATTTGTAAAACATATTAAAATAGAAAATTTAAAATAATTGTAATCAACATTCTATTAGTAAAACATTACAAAAAAAAAGTATAATTTTTCATTGAAAAATTTAAAAACTTACGATTTCTTTTGAAATTGTTACTAAATCAAAGATTGATCCAGGTAAATTTGATCTATCACCTGAATATTTGAACAAAGTTAAGTAATCTAAAAAAATTTAAAATATATATTTTTAAATTTTAAATAATTCTGACCTTAAAAAATATATATTTATAACTTACATGAAAAATTAATCATTTTTTTTATGTGTTATTAAGCATTTAATATTAGTCTGTTCATATAAGTAAAAGTTAAGTTTTATCTTTTCAAATGAAAACACGTTTCAAGGTGTCTGGGTGGTGTAGTTGGTTATCACGCTAGTCTCACACACTAGAGGTCCCCGGTTCGAGCCCGGGCTCAGACATTTTTTTTTTCCTGTTTAATTTCTTTTCATTTTCATTTTATTTTCTTCATTGTCGGCTTCTTTCTTCTGTTTCCTGCTTTCTTTTGCTGTACATAATCCAGATCAAAAGCTTCAAGCAAGGGAAGAGGAAAAGAACCCCGACGCTCTCGGTTCTCATTTTGTTGGGTGCAATTAGCTCGTGCTCACTGTGGATTCGTTACTACTGCTGCTATTTTGGAGCTTGCAAGAGGTAAAGAACTGAAATGGATTGGGGAACTGTAACAGCTGAGGATCTGATTGCAGCGCTGAGGGAAGTTGAATGGTCAACGCCTCCTCGTTCTCTCGCCGAATTCTTCTCCAAATTCACTCTCCCTCGTTCCTTTGCTAAGTGGACGAGTCGTCTCAAATGCAATCTCTACTAGTACTGCCTCTCTCTCTCTCTCTCTCCGTGGTTATTTATGTTCACCTATGCATATCTTAGAATTTGGAAGATTTTGATTAGATTTATTTTTTGGTTATTTTGTGCAGCTATAGGACAAACTACTTCATCTTGATCGTTTTCATTCTTGGTGAGCAAATGGAAAAGAAAATCAGTACTTCTTTTTTTTTTTTTTTTTTGTAATCACCTATTTGGATTATTTAGATTGATCTATTCATTAATTAACTTTATTCTGTTTTGCTTTCTGCTGCAGGTATTGGATTCGTCACTAGGCCGTTGGCTATTGTTGCTGCTGCTTTAACCGCTCTAACAATTGCTTTCCTCAATGACAGGTGTTTATTGCAGTTTTACCTCTCTCTCTCTCTCTCTCTCTTATTTCTTGGACATAATGGTCTAATTTGTTATGGTGTACTGGGACGGTAATAGGCTCACATGATTCGGAGGAATCAGAGCTAATGTGCACGAGGAGTGTACTGTTATGTTTGAAACTTTTAATGATAGAATGAATATTTTTGTCAAAGCTGAAGCCATGTCAGGTGGTATCTGTAATAAAAAATGGTCAATATGATTTATGCATGAATCTGAGTGTTGACAGCTGTGAGTCATACCTTAATGTGGCATTTGATGACATGCTTTCTTGCATTCCTACCTTCAAAAAAATATATGATGTGTTACTGGTCTTCCTCTGTATCCCAGAGTGTTTAGTATGGGGGATGCATGAATTAAATTGATAGGTTTCAATTAACTTTATGTTGTTGAATAACATGGTTTAGACGCTTAACTGTAAATGACTCCATTACATCGTTTCATTATGTGTTCATTGTATATCATCATGATGGCTCCATATTCATGTCCCTTCCCTCTCCTCACCTGCATTTGTTGGAAAGAAGAATTAGTTTCCTAGTTCTCTTTCCATTCCCCACTGCACCTTTAGATTTTGAAATCTTTATGAGTTGTGTTACTTCATGTGTGAGTTCACCTTCCAAAGTTGTTTACAAGTATGCATGTGTCTCATGTGCAAGAGAGGGAGACAGATTTTTGCTGCAAATAAATGTTCAGTTATCTACATTTTTATCAGTTCTGATATATTTCTTTAACAGTTTTGCAGCTACTTTCAGTGAGAAGGTAACCAGAACTGTGAGGCAGTTTTCTCCACATTTAGCTGCAAAGATGAGACCTCCTCACATGTGAGTTAGCCAACCTCTTTAGTTACTTCCAAGAAGTAATAGAACTTGCACTTAACATGTGCAACAACATGCAGGCCTGTTATTCGGGGGCGTCCATCTGCAAAAAAGGCAATGTACATCTGTGGCCAGCCCCGTCGGATGTTCATCTTTCTTTTCTCAGCTGGTAATTACTACACTCTTTGAGTGCTATGTATGTTATAATTGAATTGAATCCCAGGGTATGATGCATCATAATTAGGATTGCCTAATGGAAGTTTCTTTCTTTTTGTAGTCAGTTTTATCCTGTGGTTTTCTTCTTGTGGATTGTTGTCTGTCTTTTACGCACTTCTAGTTGCCCTTCTTGGTAAGTTTCAAACTGGCTTTATGGTGAAAATACTCTGAAAAGATTTACTTGACTAATATTGATTCTCTTTTGTAGTCACTGCTCTACATGCAAGCTTTAGAACTCCCAATCTGAAAGCACGCCTAAACACATTTCGTGAAGAATTCCGTGCTGTCTGGCGCAACTATAGTGAGCTTTGAGTAATGGGGCATTAGGAAGTGAGGAGACCTGATGTGTATCCTTCTTCATGTCCACAGGGGTTAGTAATTCTTCTAGAATGTACATGGATAGTTTGTTGTGATCAGTTTATTTAGTTAGCTAATAGAAGACATGTTGCTTGATCTTACATATATGGGTTCTGAATCTGATTGCTATTTAGGCCCAGCTTGCTTTTTCTGGGTTTCATGAAATCACTGATTATATGTATGTCTATCACTGATTAATTTACCAGTTACTTTAGTCTATTTGAATCATCATGATGAGTGTATAATATATAAAGCTCGGTTATACCGCTGCATAGTTTGAATGTTTAGCTGCCGAGTCATGCTAAACCCTAAACCATCTGAAAGTGACTAATACTCATTCAAAATGATAAGACAGTGAACAATTTGAATCTTCCTCTTTTGACGAAGTAGTTAGTGCTGGTCAATTGAACATGATCCTGAACTTCTAGTTCAAGTTGTGAAGTTTGTTGTCATTGGTCTCGCTAATTCAGGTATGAACTTATTAAATATTATGATAATTGTATTTTGGTTTAGACTGGAGATTGCAGTGAACTGGCTCTACTGCCACTACTTTGGGATTTGTGCAGAAATCTTAGGATAGTCTATTAGATTAGTTTTAGACTGGAGATTGCAGTGAACTGGCTCTACTGCCACTACTTTGGGATTTGTGCAGAAATCTTAGGATAGTCTATTAGATTAGTTTTAGACTGGAGATTGCAGTGAACTGGCTCTACTGCCAGTACTTTGGGATTTGTGCAGAAATCTTAGGATAGTCTATTAGATCAGTGAACTAATCATGGTTTTGCTTTAAATTTATCCGCTTTTAGAGTCACATATTGATGGGGGATGCTTACAATTTTTGGGCTTGAGGAATTTGTTTCTTCATCTTTAGACTATCGTCCATCAAATCAGATCAAAGAAATCTCAGAATTGTGTGATTGTGCTTATATATCCTGGTTGATATCCTAATTCTCAAATCTTCATAAATTCATAAAACATCCAAGGCTATGCATCTTGCATCTTGTAGGCAACATTCAATTTTACATGCTACATGTGAAATCTCTTAGAAATCATGCCAGGAAATCCTATCATATTTAATAGGAGTTCTGCTAAAGCTCCACCTATTTTTTCTCTTCTGTTGAGGTACTAAAGAATAGTTAGATCCTTCCTTTGATTGCCAGGCTCTCACAAGCAAAACCCTTCAAATAAACTCAGTGAGATTAAACACAAAGTTTGAGATCAATCTTCTGATGATGTCAACTGTTTTTACATAAAAGTAGGCATTAGTTTATCCTGAAAAGTTGACTTCTTATCTTGGTTGTTCAAGGTTGGAAATGTTTACTGAATAAAGTAATGCAGAGAAGAGGCCGTATCAGCTGCAGCAAAAGCATGAAATACCCTCATTTTAACTTGATAATAAATAGAAGCTAGCTGGCACCATCCCTTTTCTGTAAAAGTGCTAATAATTTGTTGTGTATTTGATGATGTGATTTTATGAATGTTTGAGGGAAAAATTGGATGTGACATCTAATCTTTCTTATCCTGAAGGTCTGAGAAATAGTTTTTCTTCTATAAATTATTTGACAAGGAAAAATAAAAAATACACCTTGGACCATTTCTCTCTCTTCTGCTCTTTCCCTTTTGTTTCTTAAAGTCAAACTTAATACCCACAGAGACCTCAAGTATGTTGGTTATATTTTGAGGGAGCGAAAAAGAGAGAAAGAAAGAGAGGAAAAGAGGAGATATGACACCATTAGGGAGACCCCCGACTCAGAGGTGCAGGTCTTTGCTCCGCTTCACTCACCCATGCCACCCTTTCCATGAAGTCCACATACCACAAAATTACATATGCTACGGTTGCAACACTTCAGGCTACGGGAAGAGCCACCGGTGCTCCTTCTGCTCATATGACCTGTCCTCCGCCCTTTCCTCCCACATCCACCCTGACCATGTCCTCGCCCTGGTGAACCATCATCACTGGGATGGTCACATCGCCAACCTTTGCAGCAAGATCACTGATGGACTTTACTACACGTGCCACACGTGTGACTTCGATGTGCACCCACTCTGCACCCAGTTGCCTCAGATAGTGCAGCACAAGCTTCACCCTCTACATGCCTTGACCCTCCAGCCTGAGAAGCCTGGCTGGTGCATGGCGCTGCAGGTGCAACACGCGTGATTTAGACTTTCATTTCCAGTGTGCTTTAGGCCTGTCAGACGGTTCTTACGGACCCATGGGCCAGCAATTGCAGGCTACTTGGGTACCACCTGAGGCTCCAATTGTTGAACCTGTTGGGCCTCCTGGCTTCACGGCCCATCGTAGGGACGTTAATAATTGGATTTAGAAGAGGTAGAGTTGCTGGATAGTGGCCAATGTTGCAGCTACAGTGTTGCTCAGTACAGTGTTTTAACGTATCGGATAATGCCCTAGTTGATGTTCTTGTCTATTATCATCTGCTAATGAAATAAATGGCAAATGGGAGAAAAAAAAAAGTACATAAATAAACAGAGCTTGAAAGGAGGCTTCACCGTTTCTCCATGTGTTTGTGTTACTTTTTCACCTTAATTGAAAATACTTGAGAAAATATTACCTTATCACCCAATAAGAAAATTTGATCCCACAGTAATATTTCTTTATCTAGTATAAAATATTTAAATTTTTTATTAATTTAAATTGTATTAATTTTATTATAAAAATAAAAAAATATATTTATTAAATAAAAATATATTAATTATTTATTTTATTAAAAAAATTAGTCCAATTCCAATAATCAAAGCCCCTGAATCCATTGAAAAACAAATAACACTTGGGGCCATGATCCCCTAGCTGCCGTCCTATCCTGATCTCATTTATCCTGATCTCGTACTGTCAGATAAACGATGTCGGATAAGACAAGACCCTTGCTCTAGCTGGCGCTCGCGCCGATGGTCCCCAAATCTGGAACTCACTCCTGGG
The DNA here is from genome assembly GCA_021397835.1 of Moringa oleifera. Taxonomy (NCBI): domain Eukaryota; kingdom Viridiplantae; phylum Streptophyta; class Magnoliopsida; order Brassicales; family Moringaceae; genus Moringa; species Moringa oleifera. Next base: position 2,013,772 of record JAJFZO010000882.1, on the reverse strand, counting down.
CCGTGAATTTGCTGTAATCAGCACTGTGGGCCCCTAGTCCAGCCCAGTCACGTGTGCCTAGTTGTAAAAAGCAACAAACGCGTGTGCCATAAATGCCTAGACGGCGCGTGGGGCGCAAGCATTACGCTCCCAACCTCGTTAAGAGGTTCTATCTTTCAGACTCCCTTCCTCTTTCTGTCCTCGCTGTTGCTTACATACTACGGAAGTAAAAGTACGGTAAGGCTGGAAGCGTTGAGGCCCATTTACAGCTTTCAGAAGAAGAATCTCAAATCTTTTTATTTCGCTTTGTGTTAGTGAATCACAAGATTTCTTTAATTTGACGAAGTCTACTGTCTTTATCGCTCTCAGCTTGATCTCTCGCTTTTCTCTTTGCTCAAGCTCTCTCCAAATGGACGAGTCTTTCGCTAATCTCCCTACCAGTCATTTGCTTGGTTCAGTGCCTGTAAGCTCGAATTTATTCCATTCTTTATCGCTCATGCATATGCACGTTCATATTTATGAACTGTAGATACATGTTATGATCTTGCCGTTGTTTAAGACAGGTTTTGTTTCTTTGGGTTTCCTTTTCCTGGCTTAATTGAATTAGGGTGATGCGATGAGATTAGCCACTTTGATTTTCTGTTTCCTTTTTGGTTTGTTGCGGTTTACTTGCAAAAGAAATGTAGTTCAATTGTGATGTTGGTGAATATGTTTTATTTGTGCAACCTATGTTGGAACTCATTATAGGGAAACCTGAACTTGAAGATGGTCGACCATTGATGGGATACTGGTTACTGAAGTGCAATAGCAGTATATTGACATTTGCAGTCTTTCTTTCTTTTTCTATAGCAGTTGAACATTAAAGCTTGTTTGGATAAAGGTTTAATACATTTTTGGAAGGTACCGATAACCTTGATACTTATGAGTTTTAGTCATTGGAGTACTATTATACGAATAGCATTCTTTTGCCTAGATTACTTCATGCTGGGACTATATTGCTTGCGTTGAATGTCAAAGCGGGATATTATGGTAGATATTTATGATAGTTCCATACTTGATTGCAATTTTCTCATGCGGATCAAATAGCTTTTATATTGTCTCATCTTTCCTCTTATTATGATTGTTTTATTTTGATACTGTTTTCTGATTTTAGGCTGTCATCAATGAAGAAAAGAAAACAATCATTTATGAGGGTATGAGGTTTTGTATTCATAATCTTTTGAAGCAATTGATCTTTTCTTGTTTATAACTACAGCTAAGTCTCTTTAAACTTCAAAGAAATAAAAGAAACAAAGTTTTATTGTCAAACATATGTAGTCCCTGAAGCAAGTATGCAAATATTTCCTCCAAATAATGGAGGAAGAGGAGGAGGAGGAGGAGGAGGAGGGGCAGGCAGCGGGCGGGGTTATCAGACTCTTGGAGGCCCAAGTGGTATGCTTTTAATCATCTGACTTTTATGTTCTAATTAAATGATAGAGAGAAACCTAGCTAACCATATTAATTTGACCAGTCAGAATTTTATCTGTTCTTTTTTTTCATGAGGAGATAATGTTTTTAGGATTTATGAAAAAGAATGCAAGGCAACTTAAACTCTTTACTTTACCTCTGTGACTCATTAAGGATGCTCTGCTTTTAAAAAAAACCTCATTATGAAAGAAACATGCAATATCTGTTTTCATGGAGTAGGTCCTTTATACTAACTGGCAATGATTTTAAGTTTCATATAATTACTTTTCCTGATTTACTTTGAGGTAGGACAAACCATTTTTCCTGGAATGGTTCTTGAGATAGGAGAACTTTCAAGGTAGTAAAAATTCTGCTCCTGTATGTTAGATGCAATAGAGCTGGATGAACTCTGCTCCTATATTTTAGATTTAATAGAGTTGGATGATTAACAATTTTCCAATAAAAATGGGCATTATTTTAGAACTGTTGATGCATTAAGATAAATGCCTTTGTTGTTGTTTTGTACGTAGATTCATCTGTTTTGCTTGATCATATATCATTGAAGAGTAATTTTTCGATACATACACACACATATATATTGAAATATCTAGCTGCATTGGTTCTTATGGCCTTAGAAAGCTTTTGACTAGGTCGGTTGGCCAATGTTTTATCACTTCCTCTTCCAAGGGGAAGGTCTGTGACTTGATTTACCATAATGGATGGGAGCATATCTCCCCAAATTCAGTTACCCTTAGCCCATAAAAGAAAGGCCGTAGAGAGGTTTCATGTCCCTAGCTTCAGCGACGGTTATTTAAAGCAATTCTGTAAATCAAGATAGGCCCAGATATCATAGGTTTTGGAGACGGATGATATTTTGATTCTTTTGGTGAAGGAACCCAAAAGATATCATCCCTAGATATCATAGGCGAAGGATATCGAGCATATCTGTCTGTTAGTGAAATTATGAATCTTGGGATTATCACAGCGTTGAGTTGAGCCAAGCTAAATTAAGGTGCATTTCGGGAGCACTGAGGCTCTAGAAGTTTGAAAAAAGGAGGGTACCCAAGCAGGAATGAAGCTTCTTGGAACCAAGCAAAGTTCAAGAAAAAGGCTAGGAAGATGATTATATCATCTCACCCTGTTAAGGCTGAGAAATATATAGATTTTTACTGATAAGTCTTGGTGGCAAACTTATTGAATGATTACATGAAATTTAGGGCTGAAGAGCTTCTGTTTACATTTTTAAGTGCAGGTATACTGTGTCGATAAGATGTATAACAGTGATGATATGCATTTTTGTGCTTTCAATTATGATGATTATTGTTACCTTTTCATTTAGGGATACAGTTTTCTATTTATGCAGAAGGGTTCGAACAACAACCAGCAAACAATTGGAAGGGAGTCTTGAACATATCATCATATACTCAATATTTCAATGTGGATACCGACATTGTCTTAAACAGATTGATGAGTTCCTTGTTTCCCATTGGTGGAGACTTTTTCAGCAAGATTGATGCAAACCCTGATCTGTGAGTTCTACATTGGTCTCTCTTTGTCTTTTTATAGATATTTGAATAGAGATGATCATAGGATGTTGGCACAACAGTGTTTTCTTTGAATAGAGAGTTATTCACCATTCTAAACATTCAATGAGATTGCAAACTGAGTTTACGTATATCAATAAATAAAAAAGGTGCATTGGTGGGGGTGGAAGTGGGATGTAGAGGCGGAACATTTTTTATGGGTGTGGAAGCTAATTGAATATGTTGAGAAACAGATGTTATGTGTTGAATATGAGGCTTGACTGCTTTTTGAAGTCTGAATCATTGAACAGATTCTTAGGTTATGGTTGGACAAGTAAAAGCAGCTATAAAGGGAAGATGGTAATGCAGAAGAAAGAATCATTTATCGTATCTGTATGCCCGGAGTTTTTTTTTTTTATTTTGTAGGATTCTGAGGCAATTGTTTTGCTTTTTGATTTCTCTGTAAGTGCAAGCATGTCAGTAATGTTTTTCACTTTCAACTGAGGCTAGTAGATCTTCTTGTGTGAAAAAAGGAAGGTGGCAGAATGGGGGAAGAAAATATGAAAAAGCTGTCATCTATTAGATCATTGCATGGCATTCTTGTCCTTACCTTTCCTTTGTTTAAGCAGATGAACGTGCATGTGGAGGAAATCAGTCCATACCTGCTGGGCTTATAAACAAAGGCCCCCCCCCCCCCCCCCCCCCCCCCCCCCCAAAAAAAAAAAAAAAAAAAGTCAGTCCTTGAAAGCAGTAATTTGTGTATAATCTTTTCTTCTAACTTTTTTGTTCTTATTGTGAGAGAGGGAATACTTCCTATGGCTTTGAAGGAGATAGCAATAAGGTTATAATTTATGTTTTTCTCATGCACTTCTTTCCCTATTTACATTTTATGTTGAGGTCGCCAGTAGCAGTGACTGCAAATTATTTTAATCATCCTTTATTCTCTTCTTCTTTGTGAGTGTCTCCATCTTGTTTAATGCAATGAAATCTGCAGTTCTGTTATTGTGTCTTGTTCCATCTGAATGTACAAGTACAGCTGCATCGAGCTTTCATAAATGAATGGAAACTTGCAGAAAAGGCTCTGCAACTGCATAAATTAAAGAGAACTAACACTTAAGAGCATATCTATATTACAGATAACGGGAGAAAGTCTGCATTTAATTATTGAACCACGTTTATGATCTAAAGTCATGTCACTTATATTAGATCATCAAAATGGAGATGAGAGTTGAGGATGAAATGAATGTCATGCCTGTGATGTTGCATGCAGATCTGATACTTGTCTTAATCTTGTGACATGTTAGGTATGGACTCATCTGGCTCTCCACTACATTAGTGTTTGTGCTTTCTTCGCTCGGAAATTGTGGTACGTACCTCATGGTAAAACACGCTGACAAGAGTGCTTCTTGGACCTTTGATGTCAGCTATGTAAATTTGGCAGCAGGCTCAGTTTACGGTTATGTGATTCTGGTGCCACTGGCATTTTACTTCTTGCTTCAATATCTGGGTTCAAATGCTAGTCTTGTAAGATTTTGGTGCTTGTGGGGATATTCTCTCTTCATTTTTGTTCTGAGCTCTGTAAGTATCTGCCACCTCTCTTTTCTCCTTTTACTTTCCCATCTGCAAACGTGTCACCCTCTATACTTCTTTCCAATCTAATCTTAGTGAAAAATTGTGTTGCTTATTATCGTATCCTTTGTATGAGATAATATCTTTTGATGGTACCTTTTTGGGTTTGTCCGGCTGGCATGGAAGAGTCTTAAATAGAGCAGAACAACTATTTGTCTTCCTTATCCATAATTTAACTCTGAAATTATTAAAGTTGACCAAGCATATATAACAATGGATAAACTTTGTTCTGAACTTCCTTTTGGAAGAACCAGGAGATGGTAGACTTAAATGATTTGATGAATGTCACGTGACCTATTTTTTCATAAGTTTGCTAGTCCATTTATTTTTTGTTAATCTAACTTGTCTACGCACATTAACCTTGTACTCTTTGGAAACATTTCAGTTTCTATTGCTAATTCCAGTTGAGTTTCTGCGGTGGGTCATCATACTGCTAGCTGGTAGTGCCTCATCATGCTTTGTTGCTTTCAACCTCAGATCTTACGTAGAAGGAAATGATTTGACAATTGTGGTGGTTGCTGCATTTTTCCTGCAAATGGCTCTAGCTATCTTTATCAAGGTTTGGTTTTTCCCATGAGCCTCACTCAAAATGGTCCCGTGTCTAACAGGTGAAGATACAAACTTGCTGTATTATTAGTCTCTAAGAAATGTGATCAGATGCTGATTAAGGTCAAATCCATCCAGAAGAAAGAAAAGTTGGTGTTTGAATATGTTTTGGAAATCTTGGGTGGTCACATGAGTTCATTGAAGAGTTGAAAGACATGAGTGGAAGTGGAGAGTTTTTGGAAACAGGTGTACTAGTTGGAATTACTAATATTGTTTATTGAGTGGGTTGATCTGAATGGCTTACAAGATGTATATCTATGGCCTGTATCGAACTAAATTCAGCATCAGAGGGGAGCTGGTCTTATCAACTTCCTTTTCCTGGAAAAGAAAAGAATCTCTTCAGGGAAAAGGAAAGAATCTCACTATTTACCCTCTTCTAAACATTGTCAAGTTACTTGTGTAAATATAGGGAGTCCTCCTTTTGTTGCTGCATGATCTTGTTTGTGTTGATTTCACTCTAGTAATTGCTTGCAGCAGTAGACTTATTGGTGTCATAACTATTTCACAATCTTGCGCATGGGGGGAGTTTTCAGGCAGGGAACTTTCCTTCCTGCCAAACAAGAAACTTCTTGCCTTGATGTTCTCATCACAGGAAAAGCTACTGTAGTGGACTTTCTGATTGCAGAGACCAAAAGTGAGTAAAAGGGTAGATTTCCTTTTCTACCCAGATTGTCATTTTGGAATTCTAAATCTTTGGCTCAATTTATTAACTCCTGCATAATGAAACCAAATACGAACATAAAGACAAAAACATCATAAATTATTTAAATCATTAAAAAAATTCAATGAGCTAGAGACAAAAGATTGAATTAACCTAACCAATCCTTACACCAGTGTTATATATACGATAAAACAAAAATAATGTTTGATTCCACCATTTTTTATGAAGAAAAAGGATCTTTTTTCCATTTATGAAATAAAAAGGGTATTTCACATCTAGGAGGAAGAAGAAAAAGAATATCTTGTTGTTTCCGTGAGATAAATTGCCATAGTATAATTATGTCAAATTAATATAGAAGGAAAGGCAGCCAGATAAGAGTAAAATGCAGGCACGTCCTGATATTTATTAGTAGACAGAAGTGAGGGAAGAGGAAGAAGAGAGGTGCTGTGCCTCTGACCATGTGCAAAGCACACGGATCTAGGAACCAAATCAGCTGAGCAGAGTTGTCGTCTCGTGTTCAAAGGCTGACGGAACATGCGAGGCTCCTCTTTCCGCATATTCCCAAAGTAATTATCCCCTCCACTCCCAAGTCCCTGACCGCTCCACCCAATCATCACTCGCCACTTCGCACCATTTGCACTGCGCCAAAGACCTCTCCCTTTGTCTTTTTCGATTCCGTGACCAAGCCAGCCAGCCAACCAACCAACCAACGGGTTTGTTTTTGACCCATCTGCTTTCGTCTTACGGTAGCAGAGCTCGCGCGGAGGCATCCCTTCGGCACCCTTTATATACCTCCCTTTATCTAAAACCCTACCATCCCCATCCTACGTCTGCTTCTCTCTCTCTCTCTCTCTCTCTCTCTCTCTCTCTCTCTCTGTGCGTAGCGAACCGAGTCGCCGCATCTCGGTGTGGCTGAATTGTACGCTGTGCAACATGGAAGGAATGGATCGTTCGCGTGTTTTTGTCAGAAATGTTAAGCGTCTCATTATCAAGGTTAGTTGCATGTTTTCCCAATTAAATTACGTCGCAGAATTTAGCTTCTTCTTTTTTCCCCAAGAAAAAGGGTCAGGTTTGGATTGATTGCGATTAAGTTGATAGTGACTTGAAATAGAATTTTCGCCGACTTACTTACAGATTGTTATGTTGTTCCTTTCATTTCGTCTTTGGCTGCTGGGAAAACTGTGAAAAAACTTAAAAGATATGGTACATTTCCATGTGAGGACGTTCATTTAATACACATTTTCAATTTAGGCAAATGCTTATTTTAACCACAATTATGTTTGCCCTTTTTGCTTATTGGGTTTATGAAATAAACTCAGCATTTGCCTACTTTTGATGCTGTGGATCAAAAGTTTTTTTTTTGTTTTTTTTTTCTGTTTTGGGTATTTGAAATGGAAATGCTGTATGGGATATTTTGACATTTCTTTTTAATAGTCCTTTTTGGGAAATCAGGAATTGCTGACAACAATCTGCAAATGAGCTGTGCTCAAAAGTTGACTTTGATTTTTATTTTTATTTTTTTATAAATAAGCTTTTGAATGTACATTCTGGTGTAATTATCATTGCCAATTGAATCATGCATTGAACTTTTACAGGAACTTTCTTAATCATTTTACTTTTGTTTTCTTAAAAAGTGGGGCATTGGTGTGCTCCTGTGCTAACTCAATATGGTTTGTTGATACTTCCATAAATCTATGGATGATTATGCAAGGTTGGGACTGCTGTTGTTACTCGAAGTGATGGAAGATTGGCACTTGGAAGGCTAGGAGCACTCTGTGAACAGGTTCCTGTTTATTTCACCCAAAAGTTTGTACATGTACTGGGAGCTTCCTCTTATTACCGAATGTACATATTGATAACATCTTGGTGTTGATACTGTCATGCAGATTAAAGAGTTGAACTCTCAAGGATATGAAGTTATTTTGGTGTCGTCAGGTGCTGTTGGCCTTGGTCGCCAAAGGCTTCGATATCGCAGATTAGTCAACAGCAGGTTTTTATTGGAACCTCTTTATCACGGATGAGTGTTAGATGTTATTCATCCCTAGAAATTACAAAAGGAAAGAAAATAATGAAGCAAAAAAAAAAAAAAGATTAGTTTGAGAGTTGTGGGAATTACTGCCCATGTTTGCTGGAACTTATCAAATCAGCTGAGAGATCAGCACTTGTGTAAGCTTGAGATGCTAATTTTTTTTTTTTTCTATTATCAGTTAAACTTCTGGGTGGTTGTTGATGTCTTGCAGCTTTGCTGATCTCCAGAAACCACAAGTAGAGCTTGATGGGAAAGCATGTGCAGCTGTTGGACAGAATAGTCTTATGGCTCTATATGATTCATTGTTTAGTCAGGTGGTTAAAATACTTTACTCTGTTTGTTTTGACATTATGAAAGCTTGATTGAATTTCTGACTTTCAGATTGAATTCATAGATCCAGCAAAGAAGTTTTTGTTGCTACAACTTTCAAAGTGCATGTCTATTCCTTTAGTTCATATCAGGAGTTATTTTGACAATTTACTATTTTTTCCTTTTCTTTCTTGGCAGCTGGACATGACACCAGCTCAGCTTCTTGTGACAGATAGTGATTTTAGGGATAAGGATTTCAGACAACAACTTAATGAAACAGTGGAATCATTACTCGAATTGAGGGTCATTCCGATCTTTAATGAAAATGATGCAGTCAGTACTAGGAGAGCCCCATATGAGGTATGTTACTCTCATTTGTTTCCTTCCCGCATTAAGGGTCTTTTTTTGCATTTTAGTAGATAACAAGCAGTCAATTTGAGTTTACTTCAGCAATTTTATATTGGAATGAAATTTTAAAAAACTTCTGCAAAGCTCAAGTTGATATCTCTTGAGCTTGGTGAACCTGCAACCTACCTCTATTTTTTACATAAATTCCATAAAACTACCACTTAAGGGAGAACAAATAATGATGAAAATAAATGATGTTTTTAGCTGGCAACGAGCTACACTTGAATTGACAAGTGCTATTTCCATACTTAGAATTTTTTTCTTTTTTCTTTTCTAATGTTTTGTTACTATTCAATGTTTGATGTTAATTAAGGCACTCTGTTTGCAGTTGATATTTGAATGCATAATGTTAACTAGTCTTGCCAAATATATGTCCTTCCCCCAACATTAATTTATTTTCTAGCAATAGCACAAGGGTTCTGTTTTGGTTTTATTAGATTACTCTATAGGGCTATTGTTATCCGTTGAATGCAACCAGTGACTTCCCTTTCTTTAGCACCAGGCATAAATCCAGAAGACATTTGTTGTGGGGAGCCAGTTGAATAACATATAACCTGTGATTGGAGTGTATGAAGTATGTCAGATTTTAAGGGGGGCAAGTAAAATATTTCTAAAAGGTTTAATCTGCTTTTTGATAGCACATGAATGCTCTTTCTGGTCTTCTTTTAGTCTGACTTGCTAACTAAATATACCTTTTAATTTTACTAGCAGTGAATTAATGTACTTCATGGAATTAAATTCAATTGCAAACATCAGTGTGAGTGCGTATATTATGGGTATTTATCTATCTGTGTAGCTATCTATTTATAGAGTAAAGGTTAAATTTCAAGAGCTTCAAAATTGGAGTGGAAAAAAGGAATTGAAACATTATGAACTTTTGAAAATTGTATGGTTAATCCACCAAATTTAATTCCAAGCTATGCAGCCAAAAGCAATGTAAAACCTTTTGTAGGTCATAACTTTTGACAGACAATCTGTAGATGTGGAAGAAGTAACAAAGCTTTTTTTATTTTTTTAGTTTAGCACCTTAACTTAGGATGTTTTTGCCAACTTAGTATATTTAGATGTATGCACCCTCTATCAGAATGACTTATTCCTTCTTTTACGTGTACATTTTGTTTGTCTTCTTGTTACGTAGGTTTGGGTCCACAATCTGTTATATAAACTTTGTTTCCTTTCTTTTCATTGCAATTCTTTATAACCGGGCTTTGGCTCATTCTAAAGTCCAATTTCTCCTTGAACTTTCCAGGATTCTTCTGGTATATTTTGGGATAATGACAGCTTATCAGCTCTACTGGCATTGGAGCTAAATGCTGATCTTCTTGTGCTTTTGAGTGATGTAGAGGGTCTTTATAGTGGCCCTCCAAGTGACCCACGATCAAAGCTTATCCACACATATGTTAAGGAAAAGCATCAGGGTGAAATTACATTCGGCGACAAGTCTAGGGTGGGAAGGGGAGGTATGACGGCCAAAGTAAAGGCTGCTATAAATGCAGCTTCAGCTGGTGTTCCTGTTATAATCACGAGGTACCGTTTTCATGTAATATTCTTATACTTCATTCAGCCGAGAGTACTGTTATAATTTAAATTGTTTTCATGTAACTGTATGCAAATCTGCTGAAATAATAAAGTGTCATTTCTTCTGTAACAATTGAAAGAAAAGCCAGTTTAGATATCCTGTCATGTATATGTAGCTGTATAATTAAACTAGAATTTGTTGAGTAGACAATATAGAACCCTCTTTCTCTCCATATGCCCACAATCTCATTTCTTGTCTTGGAGAACCATAATGAATTTTATCTGTGGAAGTTACTTTGTCCTTTTCTTTTACATTTTGGCATTGTCAAGTGAAGAAATTAGCTTTGTCAATATGATGCTTAGGCTGTTTGGATTATGACTGATTTGGTTGGATTATGCGAACATCTCATTTTCATTTTCTTTTCAAGTGGATATGCAGCTGAAAGCATAATCAAAGTACTTCAAGGACAGTGTGTTGGCACTCTCTTCCATCGGGATGCACATCTGTGGGTCCCAATTGAGGATGTTAGTGGGCGTGAAATGGCAGTTGCTGCTAGAGAAAGCTCGAGACGGCTTCAGGTAACATCACCACTGCTCCATCCTTCCATTGTTTATATAGTTTGACACGTTAGAAACTTTTTGCTGCTTCTGCACATTGAAGTGGTTTCCGTTCTCTAACGTTGTCTTTCCACATGGATTTTGTCCAACAGTGCGAATAACTTGGTGGTAATTTCTTTTACAGGCCCTGTCTTCCCAAGAGAGGAAAAAGATTTTACTGGACATAGCTGATGCTCTTGAGGCAAATGAGAAATTTATCTGTATTGAGAATGAAGCTGATGTGGCTGCTGCCCAAGAGGCGGGATATGAGAAGTCCTTGGTATCTCGGCTGGCTCTAAAGCCTGGAAAGGTGAGATAGTGCCAATATTATCCTTCAAATCTTAGTGTTTGCTAAGATTTGGTTCTTCACTTTCTTTTCAGCTCTATCATTCAAACTAATGAAGTTCCTTGTGTGCATCTTTAATTGGGGCTCTCTCTTGGTTTCTCAAGTTGGTCTTTGGCTGCTAGTTTTGTTCTGAAATTGTCTGTTTTTTGTAGATTTCAAGTCTTGCAAAATTGATTCGTGTGCTTGCGAACATGGAAGATCCAATTGGCCGTATTTTAAAGAAAACTGAGGTAAGTGGCTTTGAATGATTATTTATTCAGGTGCTCGGCATTAGTCTGCCTATAGATCAAGTTTTTACTCTATTAGTTGTTGATATTGACTTTTTCTCTAAGACATAGATGTGCAAAATATTGAGACAGTTCATTGATGATTATCCAGGAGTAATAATAAATCCTGTTGTTTTCAATCATTAACTTGCGCTATTTTTGTTGACTATTGCATCCAGCTTGCCGATGGTCTCCTCCTGGAGAAAACTTCATGTCCCTTGGGTGTTCTGCTTGTTGTTTTTGAGTCCCGACCTGATGCGTTGGTGCAGGTGAATAAGATTCTTACTCTCTAGAGGAATGATATCTTTCATACTCTGAAATAAACTAGTTTCTTTTGACTAATGAAACTTCAAAACTAAGCTGACATATTCATCTCTTGTTTCTATAAGTTACCTGTTTCTCGCTCTAAGCCAATTGCTTTGTATATGATTTTGAACAGATAGCTTCCTTGGCGATTCGAAGTGGGAATGGGCTTCTTCTAAAAGGGGGAAAGGAGGCAAAGCGATCAAATGCTATTCTGCACAAGGTTTTGTTTTTAAAATTTGTCTTGGAATGAATCAAATTTTATCTTATTCTTCTTCTTCTCTGTTTTCTATTCCTTTGCTAATTTGCTTATTATCAATGGAATACTGTCTAAGTTTCTGGCACTGTATTATTTATAGGTGATCACTAAAGCAATTCCAGAAAGTGTTGGAGGAAAACTTATTGGACTAGTAACTTCAAGAGATGAGATTCCTGATCTGCTTAAGGTAGGTAGATCTAAGAATGGATGGTTCCATGACCATGTCAACTTCAGCAACAATTATTTACTGCTTGGTGTAGATGACAAAAATACTTTTTAAATCTTGGTGGAAAATATAATCATCTATCTTTATTTTGAAAAATCTGGAATTGCATTCATTTCTTTCAAAAAAATTTAGTCGTATTTCCAAAGTATAATATATGTTTATCAATAGTTAGGAAAAGCTTGACATCACAGTTGAAGTTGATGTAACATATAGAAGCACTTGAGTTTATGTTGCCATTATAATTGCTTTTGAAAGCTAGTCTTCTGCACAACCTACTAAAAGGTGGTTTAAACCAACATGATAACACAAAAGAACACTGTCCTATCATTACTTTACTTTTGATCATAATGCTACAAACCATGGACTCAATCTTCTTATGTTTTAGTGACACAATTGTAGGTAATGCAACCTTTTCTTTTTGAGTTAAACTTGAGGAGCTTTTTAAACTTTAGGAGGTTTTTGTAATTTACCTTCTACTTAACATACACATTACTCAGCAGTTGTACTTGTGGAACAGCTTGATGATGTGATTGATCTTGTGATCCCAAGAGGCAGCAATAAACTTGTTTCCCAAATCAAGAATTCAACTAAAATTCCTGTTCTTGGTCATGCCGGTGAGATGCTTAAACTCGTAGTCCAATGTCCTCTCTATATGCTTGTTCTGGTATAAGATTTGTTATTCTTAGAAAAAATGCTGGCTAATTTTCATAATTAAAAGATTTCTTTTTTTTTTTTTCTTTGGCCCCCAGATGGAATTTGCCATGTGTATGTTGATAAATCTGCTGATTTGGATATGGCAAAGCGCGTTGTCTTGGATGCAAAAGTGGATTACCCAGCAGCATGCAATGCAATGGTAAAACTTTCATCCATTTATTTGATGCAGATAACTGTTATAATGTTCCTCATAATCTGCTCAAATAATAATATTGCTCATAATAATTAATATTATTCCCTCATTCATGACTTGGCATTGTTTCTCAGTTTCATCATTATCTTCTGTTTTTGCATTATCAGGAAACACTACTTGTGCACAAGGATTTGGTGCAGACTGGTGGGCTCAATGAGCTTATTGTTGATCTTCGAATTGAAGGTAGAGCCTCCTGTGCGAACATCTTTGTTCTCTACCATAACAACTTTGCCATGTTTAGGTTGTTATCCAGTTCAGTCTTTCCTTTTGTGCCATTTGCCTTTGCATGAAGCTTTTGGAGTTGTAAAACTTCACGATTAACTACAATTAATTGTACTCAATTTTCTTATTTGAAAAGGAAAAGAAAAACTTTTTAGGAGTTACGAGGATTAAGGCTAACTGGTGTGCATCTTCCACAGGTGTTACTTTATATGGTGGGCCAAGGGCAAGTTCCATACTGAATATTCCAGAAGCACGTTCATTTCATCATGAATACAGTTCATTGGCTTGTACTGTTGAAATTGTGGATGATGTAAATTCAGCCATTAATCATATACACCAACATGGAAGGTATGCTACTGTGTATTCTATGAGAAGCTTGTTCACTTGTCTTCCCTCCCACCATCAAACCAAGAAAAAAGAAGTAAAAGCATGCATGCGGGTGCATCAGCATGTCTCTATTGAAGTTGGTGATTCCTTTTCCTCTCTTTGCTTGCAGTGCACATACTGATTGCATCATCACAGAGGATCGTGAAGTTGCAGAAGTGTTTTTAGGACAAGTTGACAGGTAAGAATGGTTAAACTTAAAAAGTATTATCTTCTCTCCTTCTAGTTCCTGCCGGATTTCTGTTCTGTCATGTCATGTGTATTATGGTGTTCCAAATATCATTAACATAATAGTTTGATTCTGTAGTGAACAATTTATTTGGATTTCAATTTCCAAGTTTTTGCTTCCTAAAATGTGGGTATCCAATCTCCTATTTACATTGGCAGTGCTGCTGTTTTCCATAATGCAAGCACAAGATTTTGTGATGGTGCTCGGTTTGGATTGGGTGCAGAGGTACCATATAATATAGTTGACTAACTTTTTTACTGAGCGTTAGTTAATGCATGTTTAGGTTCCTTACTATCATTCACTCTTTCCAATACCCAAATAGGTTGGAATAAGTACAAGCAGGATCCATGCTCGGGGTCCAGTTGGAGTCGAAGGATTGTTGACAACACGATGGTATAATCTGCTTACAATATTCGATTGTTTTGTTTTTCTTGTAACAATTTAATCACTTGCTGTCTTCATTTACTTGCATGCACGATCAAATGCCCAACCCATGAATGTCTCTTGTGGTTAGTGCCTGCCAACTTATGCTGTCTCTGTTGTGCAGGATTCTCAGAGGAAATGGACAAGTGGTGGATGGTGATAAAGGGATTATCTACTCCCACAAGGATATTCCCATTGAGTCTTGAAGTGTCTCCAAGGCTGTAGGTTGTTTCATATTAATCAGGCAGTTTTGATAATAATCTAAGTTAGATCCTTAGCTAAGCAGAATACTGGCCAATTTTATAATGTATTTAAGGAGTTAGTCTATTAGGAGGGAGCACAAGAGAATTTTATTTTTCATGGCAAGACCATCAGTTGCTGTTATCTGATGCCTTGTCCAATCTATACACGTATCATGCTTTGAGGATTTTTCAGATTGACAAGTATGCAGTGGTAAGCTACAGACTGCGCTGCATCCAGGTCCAAATGTATTTCTCTTGATTGAAAGTGCTGAGATTGACAAGCACAGATTTTCATATCATCCTGTGGCATGCGAACTGGTTATTAGGTGGATTTGTTATGATAATTTCTGGGAAATAAGAGGAAAAAATGTCAGATGACATTCACTTGACCTTCATGCAGTTGCATCAAGGTTCATCTCAAAGTTGATAATCAGAGAGACCAATGTTTTAATGCAACAACTCTATGATAATGAACAAAGTTCAATGGTAATTCACCATCTAAGATCATCCATCAGTTAAATTCATGAGAGAAAACACTACTCATCCATTGGGCAATCAAGAGGATTTAAAAAAATTAGACTCAACTTTCTGTTGATTTCAAAAGCAATGGACTTCTTGGAAGTAATACAATTTGCTAAGACAATTAGCTATGTTATTCCTCACATGATTGATTGGGCTAATGATAAAAATCTAAGCCGGAAAAACATAATGCAAGGCAAAGCTGGATAATGTGATATTGTCTAGAAAAATAGTTGTAGGCAAAAGCTTATGCTTCGATGAACTTCTTCACGTTGTTCAACCACAGCACGTATTCTCGACTATCTTTGTTGATCATGTACTCATGCAAGAAGTTAGTGGTAGATGGTTTTATCCCTCTAATCTCTAGATACTTGTGGAAAGCCTTCTGCAGGTTCTCATCCAAATCACTGTAAGGAAATGAGAAGGGTCAATCAGAGAGAAGACAAAAGATTGTACTGGGTTAGCGATTCATCAGACACAAAACTTAAAAGGCTTACTGGAAATCAGGCCCTTCATAGGCTATTTGCTCCTCAGGAGAATTTTCTGGATATCTAACTGCCAAGCTGTCAATTGCAATCTCATCTGGGAAAGCAGTGCAGCTAAACTCGAGACTGGGCCCATTCTTCTTCGAGACAGAAACTACCAGAGGTATGCTTGATTGACTAGCCTTCTCATGATCATCATCATCATCCACATTCTCGTCTCTTTCACCAGTAACAAGATCAGGCATGTGTACCTCAACTTTGATATGCTCTCCCTGATACTCTCTTGTCAAGGTTATAGTCTGATGTCCAGGGTTATCTTCAATCTTGAAAGGGAAGCCACTTGGTGTCTCTTCAACCTATTAAACACCCAAAACAAGACATAGTAATAGTGACATTGTTAATCTGTTTTAGCACCAATGCAATAATGTAATAAGACCTCCAATCATTTTTTTATTCTTAATAACCATATCTGTGAGCAAACCAGACACTTGCATATTACAATGAAAGTATGCTACATGTCTTCCAAATCAAGCAATCAGAATGACAGAATACATAGAGTAAAAACCAAATATTCCTCAACAGGTGAATAATCTTTCTTTCATTTTGCTTTGGAAATAATGATCTCTTGACGGCTCTGTAATGGAATAGAAATGTTATATGGGTTAAGGAGAAAATCATTAGCTTCTTGCCATTATCCATGGAAGTATTTAGCTTTTACACATTAAACGGCACAAATCAATCAGTAGCAGCATGACCGAGAAACAGAGCTGAAAGCCAATACTGAAGCTTCATTTTGCAAGCGAAGAGAACTAAAATAGCTACAGTCTTTGCTATCAGCACAAATATAAGAACAAAGAACTCGAACCTTTTAGCATAACCAATTCATGATACTTATGGATTACATGTTTACTCAACTTTTATAAAAATGGAAAATTTTGACTAAACAATTCAATTTGACCAAAGATCCCACAGATTTTCCAGAAATTCACTAGTATTCATGATTTCACTTCATGGACCATGACTTCTCCAATTTCTAAGAACCAAAATCGATTAGTAGAACATCACAACCAACACTTCATTCTCCTTCACAACCAAAATCGATTAGTGGACCATGACCAACCCAAACTAACGAAAACAGCTCATGTACAAAACCCTTATTTCCTCTATTTCCTCAGAAACTAAACAGCCATAAACCCCCTTTAAAATCCACTCCTGAACATCTTATCCCGTTCAAGTTGCTCCAAAGAAGCATAAAAGAAGACATCAACCGCCATCAAAATCCCAAATATTCTTCCATTTTCCTCCAGTTTCTAAGCAACCAATCAGCCCATAAACCCAAAACAAATAAGGTGTAAAAAAAAAAGAAAACAAAGCCCCATCACTTACCAGATCGTGATCATCGCTCTCTTGTGCACACTTAATCTCAGATTCAATGACTCGTAGAAGCGACTCATCAGAACTGGGCCTCTTAGTAGCCGAAGAGTAGTGAAGCGCCGTCGCAAATGGACCCGGAGACGCCCTGTGAAAGAGAGAAGAGTGATTCACAGCAGTGAAGATGGCAGAATGATAATTTCTCTGGACTCGTGCCAGTCGATTAGCTAATGGAACCAACGAAGAGGCGGATTTACGGAGAAGAGAAGCGAAGACCATTTTTCCTTCTTCTAGAGTCACAGAGAGAAGGGGTTTTAGCTTTCAAATGGTTTCGGGAACGAGAGAGCCGAAGGGTTTTAGCCTTCTTTACCACAGAGGTGTTGAGGCAATGAAGTCAGTTGGGTTGGGTTGACAACCCCGTGGCCCTCAGGCCCATAATAAAGCCCATACTTGATTTTGGAAAACGGGTTTGTTTCGGGTCAAGAAATTAAACCGGGCTGCTCCGAGTATGCTTAAATTCTAAGGAAATGGGATTCAGATTTTAATGACTGATTTTTTTTTAAAAGACATAATACGTCATAATTTATTAATTTAAAATTAAAAATATATTTTATTTATTTTAATTTATTATATTCATATTATAAATTATTAAAATATTTTTAAAAATAATATTCGAAATTTTAATGCTACAATTTGTTGGTTTTTTTTTTTTTTTGAGACATGAGGATTTTAGTTGGAAACTTATTGGATTACTTTCTTTCTAATATTGCATGTTCCTTGCCATGCCACGTTGTACCTCTCATCGGTGCTTTTAAGGCAACTAAATCAAACAAAAGAATTAGACATTGTTGCTTAGTGACTAATCCGTATTTAAGTGATTTTATAAAGACATTTCTTGTTGGGGTACTCAGGAAAAAAATTGTTTCATTTGTCTAATAATTTAATTTATTGTCAAATAATAACAAAACTAATCAAATTCCTTATTTGATGTTTGATTAATTTATCTTTTAATTGGACAAGAATTATTAAATAATAACAAATATATTTTTGATTTATATAAAAAACATTAAAATGATTATTTTTAAAAAAATCTAAATAATATATATATTAAAAGAACACGAGATTCATGAGAAAGAAAATTATTTTACCAATTACTCTGACCACAATAAGTTATATAAAGTAATGAGCCTATATTTTGTTGTCATGACACCTGCCACATGCTGCCATAAATTGTTGGTTCATACATTCATGAAACATGAGAATTTCGTATCATTTTAGTCATCTAATTTGCAATACAAAGATGAATTAAAATTGAATGTTTTTGCCTGCAGAGAAAAGGGTCTGGTCCCACTATAAGGAAGAATGAGACGAAGAAAATGAATTTTATTGGATAAGAATGAAAAATCTTTTCATTTTCTGTTTGGACAAATAGAAAAGTAGGTTGCATTTCATTTTCCCAACTACAGAAAACATTCATTCAAGTTGTGATGGTTGGTAAAGGGGTTGGGTAGCATACTTACTCTCCCATTAAAATTGCCCACTTGGGTCTTGAATAATCCCCGCTTCCCTTGCTTTAAACCTGCATGATTGCTATATTTATTACTATCGGTATCAACTTTTTTTTTTATTTGGTTTATTTTTTCGTTGCAGACCAAAAATGAATTTTAAACTCTCAAATAGTAATTCAAATAACAATAAAAAAATAGCACATTTATGTGATTCATCAATAGTCCACACTTACAGTGAAATGCAAGATACCCTTTCATAGAATAAAATTACAATAAGATTGTAAGACAGAATTAAGTCTTAAAATCCTCTCTTTAAAAATAACAATTCACAACTTTCATTTTGAAAAATATATAAAAACAGAGATAAAATATTTAAAACTCGTGAATCAATAAAACCAAATTATTATTAAAAAACCATTAAAAATTATTATAAAAATATAAATTTTTTAAATAAATATTAAATTAAATAATAATAACGATTGATATGAATAAAATCAAGTATGATATAAAGAAAAAAATTAAAATAAAAATGAGATCCACATTCTATCTCAACATAAAATATATTAATGTGTTGCAAGGCAGGTGACTTCTTCACAAAATCCTCCCTCGTAGTGTTGTTTCCTCCTCATTCATCCCAAAATATAGAAAATGTGACTCATTTTTAATGCCAGAAAACAATGAACTAAATGACAAGTAAATTGTTCATTGAAGAATCTTTTGAGAGCCAAGCGAATCTTGATCCACCAATAAAACTACCAACTCATCTATAGTCTAATCAATTTATTCATAATTTTAATTAGGCTGTAGTGTCTTATGGCACATGATACAAAAAGTATAATGCAAGGGTCTTGTGGGGTCGCAATTATGTGAAGATGGGGACACTATTAATGGTTATTATATGGTAAAGCAAAGAGAGACAGAAAAGACAGATCATATCATAATGTGGCAGACCGTAATCTGACCTGTTCATGAATTGGTATCACAGATTTTGCTTATCCTTTAGCATGTGACATGTCCATGCCATCCTCAGCTTCGCTTATGCTTGCTCTTCACTCTCTCTTCGCATCTCTCAGACAGCATTTCCTTTCTATGCCGCAGCAGAGCATCATCCGGTAATCTTTTTCTTCAAGGGAACAAAAAGGAAGAAATTTGTCTAGGACTAAGAAATATCAAGTCAAAATCTCAACAAATGAAGTCAGAAATATGCTGACAATGCAAACATTAAGCATCCATGATATGCATGGGACAATGATGTTAAAGAACTGGCAGCCGACACTTGCCGGGGCCTTAGGGATAGTGATAAAGAATACAAGAGATAGGGCCTTAGGGATAGTGATAAAGAATACAAGAGGTACAATCTCACCGACAGTTACATAATTTTTTTTTTTTTTTTAAAAAGCTATACATCTAAAATGAATTCAACAATGATAAATTACAAACAGGAAGCAAACAATGATTTATTTCTATACACGGAAAGATGCTAAAGTTACATATCTCACAGTAATAACATTAATGCAATCATTCACAACACAATAACCCTTTCACTCTCTTACATGGAATTGCACAAAGGAAATACTAAGAAAATACTACAATGTGTACTAAGTTCAAAAGCAAAGGAAAAAGAACACAGTTTCCAACATACTATGGTTGATACTCCCTAAACAAAATTTCAACTTGCCTGAGCACTAATACTTCACATGACTATTTCTGGCTTCAGAATGCTAGATTTTATCTCTTTGTGGGGCAGAACTACTCCTCCATTGCTGTAAATTTCATCACATACATGAACATCTTCACCCAGAATAGTCATGTTTTCCACACGTGCCCATTGCCCAACAGTGGAGTGCCATCCGATGATGCTGCTGGATATACATGCGTGCTTCTTGATACGGACTCCACGCATCACTGTGCAGCGAGAGAGCCTAACCCCTGACTCAACAACACAACCAGGACCAATGGCAACATCAGGTCCAATTAAACATCCTTCTCCAATCTTGGCAGTCTCATCCACCAAAACATTTCCAACAACGTTGGGGCCAGTGGCCAACTTAGGTGATGACTTCTTTCTTAGAGAGTCGAGGTAGAGTCTCAGGCCTGTAATGTAATCCCTTGGCTGTCCAATATCCATCCAAAACCCTGGTAGGACCATTGCATACAGCTTTTGCTCTGCTGCAATCTTTGGGAAGACCTCTTTCTCAATCGAGGTAGGCCTCAGCTCTATTCGATCAAGGACAGATGGGTTCAACAGATAAATTCCAGCATTGATCTTGTTTCCAACGAATAATTTTGGTTTCTCCACAAACCTTTCAACTTTCCCTGTGGATTCTTCCATAACCACCACCCCATATTTTGATGGCTCATCCACCTAATGATGAGGTCACATGACTCTTAATCATTTCATGTAGACTAGTAGTTTATAATGCCTTCAAATAAGATAAATGTAAACACACTCAAATCAGAAGTTCAAATGTTACCTTTGTCACCATTATAGAGGCCTCTCCTCCATGGGCTTTGTGGAATTCAATCATTTCTTTGAGGGGGTACTCACTAATAACATCACTATTGAGGACGAAAAATGGCGCTCCAGAACCATCAACCAGCTTGTCCCTGGCCAAAGCCAGAGGACCAGCAGTGCCAAGCGGCTCAGTCTCTTGTGAGCAAGTGATCATGATCCCAAGTTTTGCCTCAAATTCCTTCAAGAAGTTTAACATCACCTGCAGGGGAAAAAAAAAAAAGAGTAAGTCTGGGAGTAAATGTCATAATTTCAGCGACCTCATCAGTCTCAAACTTTAGATGACCAGCAAAACATTTCAGATTGAGAAAAGAAGGCAGGCATCAATCATTCTTTACCTCTGGTTGATAATTAATAGCCAAAACCACTTCAGTCACTCCAATTGCCTTGAGAGCCTCTATCTGCATAGACCATATTAACCCAGAGTCAGCCATATGATGAGAGAGAAGGAGGAAGAGACAGAGAAAGAGTGTGAACTGCGTTACCAAACTAGTAATTAAGGAAAAGATTTCAGTTTCCTCTTTCCAATTTGAAACATTAACTCTTATCCATCATACTATTAAAACCGTGAAATTCACTTCCAACTCCTTTCCCAACCACCATTAACAATTATAATAATTACAAAGTGCTTGAATAGGGAAACCTCTGGTGAATTTAATTATAGCATCATTCAAGATTTCAGAATTTCCTTGCAGCAAAACTTGTCACAAGTTAATAGTCATTAGCTGCTTTCAATAAAGGATCTCAACCGTGGAAATCAAAGAAACAGATTTTGATAACTCATTAGAATATCAATGACTGAAATGTCAATCAACATGATCATAATATGAAAACTAGAAGCAGCTACCTAGTATTAGACTTCTTGAGCAATGATACTCATACCTGATGAAGGATCATGGGTTTGTTAGCAAACTCAACAAGTGGCTTCGGGACACTGAGGGTTAATGGCCTCAAGCGTGTTCCAAACCCTCCAACAAGAATAAGTGCCTTCATGGTGATATGCAACCTCCTTTTCCTGTAAATACAGTAGTCAGAATCCCCAGCAGCAGGTTACGAGGGACTAACACAGTATAAATCTAAGATACAGCTAGCAAATGAATCCATATCCAATGTTTGTCCTTGCAAAGAAAAAAAAAAAGAGAGAGAGAAGAAGAAAGAAGCATTCCCCCAGAACTCGGAATAAAAAAAATTATAAAAGACAAAACATCTAGAACAAAAGGTAGGCTTGTGTTGCCCTCGCAAGGCAAACTGTCAAACTGGAACAGAAAGTATGCTTGACATGAATTCAGTATATGCAAAGAAGACAAAACCCAAAATTTAATGGGGAGCACAAGGTAAACCCAAATCAGAAGATAAATAATAAGGCTAAAGGTGTAAGCAAAAATCTGTTCAAACACCGTAGCTGGTTGCACAAGAAAACAACTGAATTTCAGAGTATTCTTTCATGGAGGCATTTAATTAAAAGCATGCGGCCAAATATGTGAATAATTGAATCATATTGCCTGAGTTTGCATAACATATGAAAGAACAATGAAAAGTCAGAGCCACCCACACAATTGTGTGACTCGTGAAAGGGAAAACATAGTTTGAACTGGATCACAAAAACAATTACCATAGATCAATGTTCTTTATTTTTTCATGGCTATCTCTATGTCTAGAAGTTAAGAGAAAAGCATTGCCGAGGAAAACAGAGGATATATCATGAGAACTACAACAAATCAGCAGAATATTCGTTTTTCTACCAGATCTAACAAAACATACAAAGGTGATTAAAACAAGTTAGTGCTAAACGAGATCAAACACTCAAAATTTTCATAAAAAGAAACTAAAAATCACCACTCAATATACAAAATAAGCAACCAAATCAAATGATACTGAATAACATCTATGATAAACCTGTAACCACGTCCACATTGCCATGATCATCCAAGGATCTACAGCATAGAGCCCCAAAGAGCATCAAACGACAACGTAAAATGCACATCCAAATAAAATGCAACAAAAAACTAAATTTCAAGCCACAGATCCAGCGTAATCACGCAACGCACTCGACCAATTTCTTGAACCGACGAAATGACCGCGTAATTACCTTAAGCCTCAGCAGATCTCGAATCCCAAACTGAGTCCAACCGCGAACGCGAATCACGGGAGCTGCAAAAAACGGGACGGAACTGAGCCGACTCGACGAGTTTGCGCTCGCGCGTCTTGACTGGCAGGTACACCCCAACTGTAACGTCGGGGTCTGAGCTCCGCAGACTGCAAAGGACGTCGGTTGAAGAGCAAAGCTAATCGGTATTTATACACTCGAAAGAAATTAAAATAAATAAATAAACAAGAGATAATATGAGTAATAACTAACGTGAATTTTGGCGGACTTCAAATAAAACATTAAACTGAATTGCATCTTTGGATTTTACTTCTGGAGCGAGCGAAATAAATTGATTTCGCGTCCGCTTGTAGGCGTTTGTTTTCCTAGGATGTTTCGGCGTCGTTTCGGATTTTGGCAGCTCATGACCGTACAGTCTTGCGAAAGGCAGCCCTCGTGATTGGACGTGGCAACCGATGCTTTGTACTGCTCAATTATATTTTTGAAATAAATATTATATAAATTTTTAATATCTATTTTACCTTATCAATTAAATTTTATATTTTAATAAAATTATAATTTATTATTTTAATTTTAATTAAAAATAAAATAAAATATTTAAATTAGTAATTTATATAATAAATTCTAATTTAAAATTTTTTACAAATATAAAAAATTAAATTATAATTTATTTTTTAATATTTTATTAATATTAAAAATATATTTTTTAAAATTTAAATTAAAAATTATTTAAATTTAAATGACGAATCCAAAATAAGGTGGAAAATTCATTTGAGTTAGTATTTAAATGTTTAATAGTTAAAATATTTTTAAATTTTATAATTATTTAAATAATAATTTAAATTAAATCAAATTGATAGTTTAATTCATTATTTTTTAAATATGTAGATTTGATTAATGGTATAAGATATAATTAAAGTTTTATATTATTAATATTAATATTGAATTTATTTATATTTTAATGAGATTTTTGGTTTTTCTACATGAAAATATTTTTAATTTATGTGATGTAGTTAATAAATATTTTAACTTAAAATTTCAATATCTTTTAATTAATTAGCACAATATTATTTTGATTTAAATTATAATAATTAATTTTATTAAAATTAATAATTATAATTTTATTTATTGATATTTATTATATTAACACAATAAAATTATTTTTTTACATCAATTAAGATAGTTAGAGATTTTTTTATATCAATAATGATGGAGATTTTATTTTATAATGATTTTTTTCGGCAAAGATAATTTGTCAATAGAATCTATAAAATCAAAATAGATATTTAAAAAAATAAAATCAATTATATATTTATATTGTGCAATAAATATAAGAATAAAGTACCACTGTTCTGTTTTAAAAAGTGGTAAATGCTGGGATTTAGATGAACAATTTAAAAGAAATCATAAATTAATAAAATAAATTTTTAATAAATTATTAATGGAGTTACTCTAAACAATTCCGTTAAAAAAAAAAACCCGAGTACATAAATTTTACATATAACGTTAAATAAATAAATTATATATATTTTTCTCTTTATTGCACGAATTTTAATAATTATGATTAAATAAATGCTATTGATAATTGAGAATCACGTTTTCTTTTTTCTTTTTTCATAATTATAATACTATAAGGTCCTTCTCACATGTCAAGCTTTGCTTCTATTTCAAGACTCCTTAAATTCTAACTTAATTTAATTCCCAACTTGCTATTATATATATACAGTGTATAATACATACTTTTTCTTTAGGAGACGTCACGCTTTCTTTATAATTTCATAATAAAAATGAAATTAACTATGAAATAAATTAAAATAATTGTCAAAGTAGGAATTGATTTTAATTTTGACATGCCATTTGATCAACAACATGCACATGAACTCCCACACCCAATAAATAAAATAAATAAAAATATGATACCCATGCCACAATTATGTTGCCAAACCGGGCAAATTGAATCTATGGATTCAAGAATTATGCTTGATCCGGCCGTAATTCCTTTTTGTCGTAAAAGCTTAGATTTAGAGGTCTTTGGTGCATGTTAGGCCTACAATTATGGTTGACATTTTAATGCCGCCTTTGACATTTTAGTAATTTACACCTTTTTTTTTATTTGAGAAATTCGGCCAACTCTAAGAAAATAATCGGCAATCTAACGAGGAATTTATGGTCACGATGAGTAATAATATTTTTATTATCAATTTTACATTAAACATAAATCGTTGATTAAATATAATACAAATTAAAAATGATGATATCTCATACAAGCAAAATATTTATTGATAATTTTAAGTATTAAAAATAATTAAAAAATTAACTCAATGATAGTATTTAAAAATCATGATTATTTATGATTAAATGTATCAATTTTATTTTGAAGACGTGAATTAGATCCATTACCTCGATGTCTCAATCATAGGTTATGATGTATGAATCTTGAACATAGAATGTTTGATATATGGACCGACTTCCTAAGCTCTTTTGGTGAACACAAGTGAGAAGGCTAAGTGGGTTTTTCTTTGTTGGCATGTCTCTAGGTCAAGATCATTAAAATAGACCATGGAAATACAAAATGTATTTTTTTCGCGTATTAAATCGTACATCTGACTAAAGTTCATTCACGTGATAAGTTGATTATTTGAATTAAATAATTTAATTATTGATAATATTATACTAATATATTTAATGTTTTAAATAAAATTATGTATATATTCAAAAATAATTATTTTTTAATTAAAAATTAATAAAAATAAAATAAAAATATCCATTATAAAAAATTTCCCAATCCTCCATCTTACTTAAATTAGGACAAAATCACCGTAGGTGAGTCAAATTAGAAATTTGAAACAAGTTAGGGACATACCCAATAAGGAACCGGTCAATAAAATTCAAACAATATAGTTACGATAATAAATGGAGTAATCCGTGTTTTTAGGCCTAATTTTTACATCAACACCTAATTCAAGCACCAATATGTTAACCTTTTTTTTAGCTACCTCGTCAATTTGAGTCGGATGACAATGACAAGAAATTGGATAGAAAGCAAAGTATTGGATCTCTAGTTACTATCAAGAGTTTTATAATGAAAACAAAAATAAATTGATATAAATATTATATTTATAAAAATAATTTATTTATATTTTGCATATTTGATCAAATTTTATAGGGTCATGTCATTTTTTAGGCTTATTAAATTATGCCGGTCAATTATCAAAATCTTACGAGCCAAAGGCCCCAAAAAGTGTTTGAAAAAGAGTTTAGTCTCAACGGGAAATTTAGAATATAAATATTTGATTTTTAAAATAATTTAATTTATATTTATAATATAATACAAAAATAATATAATTTTTATAAATTAATAATATATATACATAAAATCACAAAAACTATTTGAAGATGTACATATCTATGTTTATGTTGGGTTGATATGTATCTCAATTTTTTTAGATATATTATAATATATATTTTATAATTTAAAATTTTATAAATATATTTATTATTATTGATAAATTTTGCAATAAAAGTTTTATGAAATTTTGATGTTTATTTTATATTATCAATTAAATTTTTATTTTTAAAAAATAATAAATTAAATATTGATATATCAATTTAATTTAAATTAAAAATTATTTAAAAAATTTAAAAATTAAGAGTATTCAAATTGAAGATCTCATACAATAAATTTTGACGTAAAATTTTTCACTGACGTAAAAAAAAATAAATTCAAGTTATCATTATAAAAAATTTTATAATTTTTTTAATAATTATGATATTTTTTAAAAAATTTAAAAAATTATAAATCTTACTACCTATATATTTAGTACTAAAAAATTATCAATTTTTTTGTGATAGCAGTTTGAATATTTCTTTACAATAATGAAAAATTTTAAGTAAAAATTTATTATATAAAATCTTCAATTTGAATACTTTCAATTTTTAGAATTTTTAATAAAATTTAATTTAAATTAAATTAATAAATTAATATTAAATTTATCATTTTTTAAACATTAGGGTTTGATTGGTATTATAAGCTAAACATAAGAATTTAGTGACATCTTTACTCTAAATTTTATTAATATAATTTAAAATTTTTAATATAAAATGTTTTTATTTATATAAATTTTATTTTAAATTTATATTTATAAATTTATTTAAAAAATTAAATTTGAACTATAATTTAGTAATCATTTTCATGAAAATATTTTAAAGTTTAAGTTGATGAAATTTTTATTTTTATTTTTTGAAATGTTTATTATAAAATATTTTTATTTAGTTTAGAAATTTAAAATCTTCAAATATATTAATTTGATAATTTTTATCAAAAGTAGTTTTAAATTTTAATTTAATAATAAATTTAATCTTATATTTATAAAATAATAATATAATTAATTATGTAAATTTAAACTTGATTATGAGTTTAATTTTAGAACATTACAATTCAATACGACGTAGTTTGATCGCCCGGCGTTATATATAAACCTTGTTTTCTCTTCTGTTTCACCTCATTTCTCCGCAAACCCTAAACCCATTTATAGGCAGAACGAAAGGTCTCTCTTTTAACTGTCTTATCTCTATAATTTGAAACCCTAGGATGTCGATCGAGAAAACCGTGCCGAACTCGCAAAAACTGAGCAAGCTGCGATGGGGGGAGCTGGAGGAGGACGATGGGGAGGATCTGGACTTTCTGCTGCCGCCACGGCAGGTGATAGGGCCGGATGAGAACGGGATCAAGAAGGTGATCGAGTATAAGTTCAACGACGATGGGAACAAGGTGAAGATCACCACCACAACTCGGGTCCGGAAGCTTGCCAAGGCCCGATTGAGCAGACGGGCATTAGAGCGGAGGAGCTGGGCCAAGTTCGGCGATGCTGTTCATGAGGATGTTGGTAGTCGCCTCACCATGGTCTCCACAGAGGAGATCCTTCTAGAACGTCCTAGAGCCCCTGGTATATCTCTTTACTCTATCTCTCTCTCTCTGTACACAAATGCACACACATGTAACTTATATAAGCATATGTAGGTGTTGAAATTTTGTTTTAATATCTTTGGTTTTATGAATTGGTTCTGGGTAGGAAGTAGAAATGAAATAAGATTTTGGGTTTAATGTTTGAAGAATCAGTTGATGTCAGAAAACTGAACCTGTGTACTATTTTTTTGTCTTGCTTTATCTAAGTGATAGGAAGCTTCATACATTTATGATAAATACTGACTGAAAGCCATCTTTGATCAACTAAGACATACAAACATTTTGCTTTTCTTCAGTTTATTAAAAGACAACATGATTTTACACTATTGATGGTACATTTTGGTGATTTGCATCTATGTGTATCTACATTGTTCAGTAGAAAAGGCTATCATTGTGACTTCTAATGTTCTATGCTTTTAAAATATTCTTCTGGAGACTTCCTGTTGTTGCATCTGTTGTCTAGATTTCTATCTTGTGTTAGGATTTGATCTCTCACTCTGCATCGGTGGCCAATTAGCCAATCACATATTAGCCATTAGGCTGCTGTTCTGTGAATGGTCAGTACGCTCACCAATAGTGTAGGTGTTTGTGGCCCTATAATGTTGGAGCTAAAATCTGGTTTTGATTTTAGGTCACTAACCACATTCATAAATGTATAATCCTTTTGAAATCCTTGACTCAATGCACTCTTTTTTTTAAAAAAATAAAAATAAAAATTATCTGGTTTATTATGTTTCCTGTTCCATTTGGATTTAAATAATTCATTTTGTCATGGTGGCTAATTAGCCAATCACATACTAGCTGTATGGCTGTTGCTCTATGTGAATGGTCAGTAAGCTCACCAATAGCATAGCTGTTTGTGGCCTTATAACGTTGGAGCTGAAATCTGGTTTCAATTTTAGGTCACTAACTACATTCATAAATGTATTATCCTTCTGATTCAATGCATTCTTTGTTTTTCTCTGAATTGTTATGTTTCTTGTTTCCATTGGACTTGCATAGTTCATAAGGTAACGGTGGCCAATTAGCTGATCACATATTAGCTGTATGGCTTCTGTTCTATGTGAATGGTCAGTAAGCTCACCAAGAGCAGCCTTTTGTTGTTGGCCTTCAATAGTGAAGCAAAATCTGCAGTGCTTTCACTTTGGCTGGCAACTACACTTATAAATGCTGTAAACTTTTAGCTCCCTTCTATGTTTATACTTGTTTCTTTTAGAACTTACAATTTCCAATAAAGTGGCCCATTAGCCAATCACATTTCAGCATTTTGATGTTGTTCGTATTCACTTTATTTTTGAAGTTGTGATTGAAGGGATTCACAGTAGCTTGTTTAAGATTTTGGTTGTTCTTGTACACCTTCTAAAATGTGGGGATGCTGCAGGAACCAAACCAGAAGAAACGAAGGTAGCAGGAGATAACTTGTCTCAGCTGGGTAAAGCAGGTGCTGTTCTTATGGTCTGCAGGACTTGTGGTAAGAAGGGTGATCACTGGACATCAAGATGCCCTTACAAAGATCTTGCCCCTCCAACTGAAGCATTCGTTGACAAACCTGCTGCACCGGAGTCATCCAATGCTGCAGCCAATGGAGCAACCAAGGGTGCTTATGTTCCACCAAGCATGAGGGCTGGGGCAGAGAGAACTGCTGGATCAGATATGAGGCGCAGAAATGAAGAGAATTCAGTCAGGGTCACCAATTTATCAGAGGATACCAGGGAGCCTGACTTGCTCGAGCTGTTCCGCACATTTGGCCCTGTCACTCGTGTTTATGTTGCAATCGATCAGAAGACTGGTGTGAGCAGAGGTTTCGGTTTTGTCAACTTTGTAAACAGGGAAGATGCTCAGAGGGCTATCAACAAGCTCAATGGATATGGTTATGATAATCTCATCCTTCGAGTTGAATGGGCAACGCCTAGGCCTAACTAGAGTACTAATCCTTCATGTTCATTTGTCAATTAAGCCATCATATTCATACACCATTTTTGATTTGAGCTGGACACAGATCTGAGATTTGGGGTCAGCCAACTTGGATCTAGTGTTTTATTTTTTTCTTCCCTTTGGCAGGTAATGCTCATCCGCATGTCTAATCATGTTTTAGTGGTCAGTGATTTTGAATAATTAATATATTTGTAATAATTGATTTATAATGATAAAATTAATTTGGATTATTTGAAATTATGTACATAATGATTTTAAAACCACCGGTAAATGTAATTCATTGTTAAGCTAGAGTTACCAAGCTGGATATTCAATAACTTTGTCAAGTAATTTTTATTTGGGCTAATTATTGTAAAATATATGGAAAAGAGAAATTAGGGTAAATATTTTATATTTCATTAGAATAATGAGTAATTCTGAGGTAAAGAAAATATAAAGTAGAACATGGAAAATAATAGTGGGGTAAATATAATAAAAATTAGAATAATATAAAGTGTTTTGTTTTATGTTTCAAAGCATGCATTGAATAAGTTGTGTATTTAATATTTTAATTTAAAATTAAATAATTATTTATTTTTTAAAATTATTTAAATAAAATTTTTATGTAATAAATGTTATTTTAAAAAATTAAATTAATTTAAATCTTATTATTAAATAAAAATGAAATTAAAAAATATATAATTTATTTTAATTATTTTAAAACATTTTAACAATCAAAATACATTTTTAATTTTTTTTATAATGGTTGAAGTGAATATTTAATTTATATCAAAATTATATTAAATATATAATTAATTAATTAATTATATTATAATTTAAAATAAAAAATGTGTAGTTCAACAAATTTTTATATTTACCTTTACTCTTAAATTTATAAAATTGTAAAAGTTTTTATTTCAAAGTATTAAGAGGTGAAGAAAAGGAAAAAAAAATGTAAAACAAGGGACATAATTAATTTAAAATTTTATTAAATTATAAAAATTATTCAAGAATAATTTTATTCCTTAATTTACTCCCGAATAACTCGGTTCATTCAAGATGATCACATGGTTCTCTCGTGTTCATGTCGTCACGCCCATTGTATCTCCATCCCTGGCTCTGGCCACTGGTTCCCCGGCAAGCTTCGGTCTAAATCCACAAAACTAGCGTAGGCGCTGCACCCTCTTTCACGAACCCGTATCATATACTCCGACGACGACCCGCCCGTCCTGAAACTGCAACATATGGGCGTCTGCACACATGGAGCGGCACCGCTCGTGCCGTCGATGTAGCTGTGACACAAGCTGTTCGACTCTGTACAGTTCAAATACATGATGTAGTTGCGGTTGGTGATGCTGAACGGGAGGCTGTCGTTGAGGTGGATGCCTTGGTGGACCATATCGGACGTGACACAGGTGTTGGGTAAGAGACTCGCCGGTCTGATCACTAACCGTTGGGTTGACGGGTCGATGGAGATAACGGGATAGGAGTTGTTGAGGGTATCGAACATAAGCTTACCCTCGAGGCAGCGGATCTTGTAGGACTGGTCACCGCAAGTGGGTTCGGTGCTCAGTGGGTAGGGAACGGCGGTGGTGCCGCAGTGTGGGCACCGGTCAGCGGACAGTATGCACTCTGCGCATAGTAGCAGGGCCGCCGTGAAGAGGAGAGCAACCCGCGTCTTCATGGTGAAGGGAGAGAGAGAGAGAGAGAGAGAGAGAGCAGAAGTGAATACTGTGATAGTGTTTGCAGGCCTTAATACCTTTCCTCGGCCAAATTTTAATTAGCAGATGCTTTCCTTCCTTTTAAAGTCAGGATACCATACCATGTTGAAAAATAAAAAATTGTCATAAAGAATAAAAAAATGTCTTTTTATTTAGAATAAAATCGTGTTTTTTATTTGGATGCATTTTTTTAATCTCTTTTCCTTCATTTTTTTATTGAAACTAATTTTTTTAAAGAAAAACAACAGAATAGTTTGATATTTTTATAAATTGAAATGTTATTAAAAAATTATTATATCCGGAAAAGTATTTAATATTGATGTGATTAAATATTAATATTGAGATGATCGGATTTTTGTTTGGATGACAAGAAAATCAACTAGAAAGTCTCAGATGATATTCTTATTTATGGAAAACCATTGTTGCTCACAGTCATGTACATAAAGAGAAGAACTAGCAAGAAGAAAAGAGAAGGCCCCATGAAAATTCTTAGTGGAAGTTTCCGTACTCAGAATTCAGTTATGGAAGTTTCTAAACTCGAGCTGTTGCAATGCTGATGATATACTCGATTTCCTCAGCGATTTCTTTCATCGGAGGCCTGTTCTGTCTGCGTTCTTCCAGGCACCCCAGGGCCAGGAAAGCCAGTGCTTTCATGGTGTCCACCGCCACAGAGCTTGCTTTCTCTTTCAGGAGAGGATCAATGACCTCCATCAGCCTCTCCTCATCCACCATCCTCTTCACGTAAACCGCCAAGTTCACATCATCTGCGTCTCTGTTGAAATCGATCGCCTTCTGAGAAGTTAACAGCTCCAGCAACACAATCCCGAAGCTGTAAACGTCGCTCTTATCAGTCAACTGGTAGTTTCTGTAGTATTCAGGATCTAAGTATCCGAGAGTCCCCTGAGCGCACGTCGATATGTGACTCAAATCTGTCTGAGCTAATCTCGATAACCCGAAATCGGAGACCTTGGCGTTGAGCTTCTCGTCGAGAAGTATGTTGCTGGACTTGACGTCCCTGTGGTAGATCGGAGGAACTGCGGAGGAGTGAAGATAAGCAAGACCTTCAGCGGTATCGTAAGCAATCTGGAGACGCCTGGTCCAGGAAAGCAGGCCGCGTCCGTCGAGTCCCAGGCCGTGTAACCGATCAAACAGAGTTCCGTTCACGATGAACTCGTAAACCATGATAGGCTGCTCAAGCTCAACGCAGCACCCGAGTAAGCTTACAAGGCTCCGGTGATTAACCTGGCAGAGAATTCTCACCTCGTTAAGAATTTGATCAGTTCCCTTGGAGTTACCAAGCTTAGCACACTTGACAGCCACGACAGTGCCGTCTCTGAGAATTCCTTTGTACACCTCACCGTACCCACCAGCGCCAAGGAGGCGGTCTTTGGAGAAATTGTCTGTTGCTCTCTTTATCTCTTTTCCAGTGAAGACCTTCGCCGTCTTGCCTCCACTGCTAGCGTTTAGAATCTCCTCGCGCTCTCTCGTCAGTGTTTCTTGTGCTTCTGCTATGTGCCTGTGCCGCTTGTAGAGCAGAGTGGCAATGGCGACGAGGAAGACGGTTGCGCCAATTCCAGTCGTTAAGCCTTCACTCATAAAATCAAATTAGAATAATTTAGCGATAAGACGAAACACCCATTATACTCTTCTCTATTTTTATTTTTCATTCATAAAATAAATTAAAATAATTTAGTGATAAAACGAAATACGCATTATACCCTTATTCAATCGGGGGATGAGACAATGAAGTAAATGCAATTCTCCGTACGGAAGTTAAAAAAAATGTCTGAACCGATTCGACGGCGTACCTGCAATCAGAGCCGTCCGATTTGACTTGACGCAGCCATCTGGATTTTGACACGCAGCATCTGCATGGAAATTACACATTAGCCCACGATGTGGTTATTGTCCCAAGACGGGAAAGGAATTATCTTAAGGAGAGAAATTAGTAGCATTAATTACGTAATTAAGACAACTCACTTTCAGCACAGATTCCTCGGACTGGGTCCCACAAAAAATCCGGCTTGCAGAAGCATCTACTCACCCCACTGGCAGTCGGGTCGGGTCCACAGATGGAGTTTTCATCATCGTCGCAATCAGTCTGGGTGACACACGGTGGTTCCCGTGGCGGCACCCACTGGATTTCTACACCGGGATCGGGCCACTGGTTGGTTGGTGAGTTCGGGTTGAGGTTCACAAAACTGGTGTAAGCTCGGCAACCGGAGTCCTGGACCCGGATAGAATACGACGTCAGTGAACCACCAGCCCTGAACGTACAACAGACCTCCGTGTCCTGGCAAGCAGCCATGCCTTCGTCTCTGGCTGTGCTGCTGCGGACGTACGAGTGGCACAAGCTCGATGACGTGCAGTTCAATGGCGAGCGGAGCAGCGAGTCAGTACAGTTGAAAAGCATGATGGTGTTGCTGGTGGTGGCGTTAAAAGGCAAGCTGCTGTTAAGCTGGATGCCTTGGTGAGGGAGATCAGACGCCGAGCACGTGTTCGGCACGAGACTACCGGGTCGGATCACGAGCCGTAGATTCTCCGGGTCGATGGAGGTGATAGCGTAGGAGTTGTTGAGACTGTCGAAAACTAGCGCACCGCCGTTGCACCGGACCTTGTAAGCCTGGTCGCCGCACGTGGGCCCGGTGCTCAACGGGTACGGCACAGGCATAGAGCCGCAGTCAGAACAGCGTTTCACTGACAGTACACCCCCCGCGCACGTTAGCACCACCGCCGCGAAGAAGATAAGCTTAAGCATCACTTCCATTGAGAGAGAGAGAGACAGCAGAGGAATGGAGAAGACCACGTGGCTTTATAGTTGGTCTGTGTGTGCGTGTATGGTCAAAAGTCAACTCTAAGAATGAAGGTGGGCAGGTGAGGAAGATTAAATCCTGTACCTTTGACTTTTGAGTACACTTTCGGAATTCTCTACTTTTTTCCTCTGTAAATCCAATTCCTCTTTTTCAACTTCCAGAAATCCAGAAGAATTTCAAGAAAAAGACAAACTTTTTTATCAATTCAGATGCGAAAGTTAATCAATATTCACAACTAAACATATAATATATCAACATTAATTCAGTATGGCAAAGAATCCAAAGGGTTAGGCACCAAATTTTCAAACTCTAATGTCACCTAACTTGCGTACAATCAAGCCATTTTGGTCAAACCAGCAGATCAATCAGTCTATGTTTTCTGCAAATTGAGATGTAAGATCTACCCAGATTTGGTGCCAGGGTTTGATGTGTCTAGGTAAACTAGAAACCATTAAAGAATATTGCATAATCTTAGAGTTGTAGAATGCAGGATTGACTTCTGCAGAAGCTTGAGACTTTAATGGAAAACAGAAGCAAGCAGGAAGAAAATCAAATAGTTGATTAATAACTTGCACACTGTTTACATAAAGAGGTCAATTAAGTATATACATAAACAAAGAGTGGGATAATAATTTAAGGGGATAGAAGAGAATGACAAAGTCTGTTTCTAGAAATGCAGGATGGCTCGGTCCTGGGCAATGGCATGACTAGGCATCTGTTTACACTGGATGGCTGCAAGTACCTAAGAGAGTAGTATACACAATATATGTTGTGGTACATATTGGAAGAATCTCGTGGACAATTTGAGGAAGGAAGGCCTGGCGTGAAAGAATGATAGCATGCATATATGCATATGTATACAAGTTGTATGTACATATACATATATAAGTTATCTGCTGTATTAATAAAAGCAGCTCTGCTAACCTAACAAAACTGTGCCAAGGTCTGGAGAGGTCTTTCAAGTAGGTGATTCCGCAAGAAGTAAGGTATGCCACCAGCCGCAGGCCACGCTTTTAGGAACACAACCATCGAGAGTGACTTGAGAAGGGATGTTACGATCGATGACATCTCCCAGACCAAGCTGATTTGAAGCACACAGAGAATATGTACCAGACACAGTGAGGCATTTGGACTTCACAACATCAAAAATGGGAACAACAAGAATCAAAGTGATGAAGCATGGTACCTGGCCATACTTGTTCCATCCCCAACAGAACACTTTCCTGTCCTCTGTGAGCCAAAAAAGCAGAGAGTAAGGCATAGGTTAATGTAAAGTTCATAAGAGAGCATAATAGTGTAGACATGAAGTCAAAATAGAGATGGGTTCGACCATATATATAGGCAGTAGGCAGTTGGGATGAGAAATTCATGGCCGGTCATACTAAAGCATGAATGCAGACACCATGATATCATCGATTTCACCATTCAAGTTAAGAGCTTGCCTTCACTAAGGAAGTAAGTCTATTAATCACATGATCTCCATTCCCCAGTATCCCTACTAACATATTTTAATCTTTGAACACTTGTATTCTCTGGCGATTGAATGATATTTATTAAGGTAACAGTTTAATGGATTGGACCCTCTTTGCTCAAGGGTGGTACATCTCAGATCTGGAGGTTTACAATTATGTTATCTCTACCCAAATTGTCATCTTCAACTATCTCTTACAAAGAAAGCCTCCCACATGCTTTAGATCGTGGCCTTGCCAAGACCGATCTTTAAAGACAGTTAACCAGTAAGGGAAGCACTTAATTCTCTTTGTACAGCTAAAATTGTGGCAGAAGCAGTAAGATGCTGTTGTCTCACTGCTCAAAAGTAGCCATGATCAACTGCATCAACATTTCAATATTGGAAAGAAACACACTAGGGCAAAACAATAATATCGACACGTCTAGAGGAGCTGACAACACCTCAGCAACTCATTCACCCAAAACTTAGGTGACATGATATAAGAAAGCAAAGTTGAAATGAATATTTACAAGAGCCTAATTCGGCTTTACCATGGCCCTGCATTGGCAACTATAGCACACTATGCTTAGCTGTGGCTTCTCATCATCCACAATCAGTAGGTGACAGGTACCCAGAAACTGAAAAAGCTCCCTCTAGAAAAGAATCGTCCAAAAATACAAGACCGATCTTGGTAGAAATAAGCTCACTGGAAATTCTATTTTATCCAAATAGAAACTACAGGAGTACCAAAAGGAGGTACTTCAAGAATCAAAATGGGAGATATGAAACCCTTCTTAGATGAAAGAATACCTGTGACAACAGCACTATGACGTGCCCCACAAGAGACCATTTTCACATGCTTGTTCTCCAAGCTAGGAGCATCCAAAAGCCTGGGAAGAGTCTGGTTTTAAATTCAATAAACACTGAAGTTAGTTCTTCATTTTTTTCATCAAAACCATTTGTGAAGTTAGCGACAATGAAAATGCTCTAGTATTTCCAATCATGTAATCTTTAGCCATCAAATGCAACCATAATGAATCGAGATTATGCAATTGGAACAATACACAATCTAATCCCTGAACTAGAACATGGTACCACTAGCAAAAATATGACATTTAGCAGTGACATTCTCCTTGACTCCTATAATTAAGAAACATAACCTCAGGTAAGGTTACCTCAGCTTGATCACTTCCAGTTCCCAACTGCCCAAACTGATTTCCACCAAATGCATACACATCACCATCAGCAGAAATGCAAACAGTGTGCCACAGCCCTGCAGCAACCCCCTCTATCCGGATGCCCAATAACGGAGATACGCAGGTTGGGCTTAGCTCATCTTCTGTACTTCCTTGTCCACACTAAACATAAGAAAATATTTTAATCCTTTATCATAATTACAAAAACATGCAGGAACCAATTCATTAATATTGAAAAAGACCAGAGTGGATTATCCCTTGTTAGAGTGAACCTCATCTTGAACATCTACTGTGCTTTTTTCTCCATCATTTTCTACTTTACCTACACGTTGATGCTGAAGAACAGTTAATAGCTGAGAAACACCAGCCATTCTCAGGGATCGATACAATGATTTAAAACGTTGAAGAAGTAGGTAGAGCTATATGGTGTGTTCCAAGGAAGCTAGACTACAAAAATGATACAACAGCCCCAGCATCGCAAATACTGATTTACTTTGTCCTATTCTGCAGATCAATTACATTAACCATACATGTAATGCCAGTTCATTGGAATTGGACGACAGTTCTTAGCCTGAGAAAGCACCATATCAATTGTAACTCAACTTTTGTCTATGTTTAGCATATAAAGTTTAAATTACATATTCATAGATTTATCACGATTCCTGAACTCCAAATAGCTCATAAAAATGGAATCAAATGCTAAATATTTTATTCCTCATGAAAATAAACAACCTTTTTTTTTCTCATTTTTCTTGGAAGGGGGTGTTTTGTGAGGGAAGTTCGCTGAAGCTGGCCTTCTCCTGTGAAAGAAACTTAGGAGTTCAACATGAGCAGTGGCGTGAATAACCGTAGCAAAAGGGCTAAAAAAAGGTGCAAAAGTGAAAAGAAAGTGTTACAGAAGACTATAAAAAGTGCTGCATTTGATGGCAAAATGGTGCAGAGGTGTTCAAATAGGAGCTCAAGGGAGGATGGACCAATGCTTAGGTTATTTAAGATGAGAGTTCTACAATGGTGTCATCCTCTACAAACAAATACTAAAGACAACAAAGGAGCTAAGGAGATAATTTGCCTTATCAACAGCAATACCAAAACCAAGCAATAAGCTGGGTGTCTCAACACAACTTTCACTGATTGAAGTTCCGAGTAACTCGTTAATAGAATAGTTATTGGTTAATACTTTAATGAAAAAATTTGTAATTCAAACAATTGAGTATGAGATAGAGTTGTTTCATAAGCATCATCAATTCTATATATAACCTCTTATGCTTATATTAAATCAGGGTGTGTAATCCAAGACAACAGAGAGCCTTCATCCACATTATTTTCTGATGCTAACACCAGTCAACTCCCAACATCAGATTAAAAATTAGATGATATACCATTGACAATGGTGAATGGCACAGCAAGACATGGAACAAGCTACTTTCACAACATGAATAAAAGAATGAAAGAGAAAAAGAGGGCTCCTTAATCAACCAAGGAAAAAAAAAAAAAATGATGCACATGCAACGCAAGGAGTTAGTGGTCCAAGGTCACCTGTCCATAGAGTCCCCAACCAAATGTAAGTACTGCTCCAGCATCTGCTCATGCAAGAAATTAATTAAGAAAATCTATATCAACTATCAGAGACTAACTATATAAAGACAGGTAAAAGGAAAGAAAACAGGAATGCTACTAACTGATATGTTGGCTGGAGAAAATGCTTCACAAGATGCAATGGTTAAATTCCAACTGTAAAGCTTAATTCTCAACTTTCAGTCACATACCATACATATCCGACCCTAGTGATAATTCATAACTGAGTGACCTAATCAGACGTCGGCCTAGAGTGTTGGGGAGTCAATTAAAGAATGCAAAATTGAAAAATGATCAAGCATTTGCTCATTTGACTTCTAAATGAGCTTGTTAATGATTTTTGACCTGCTAAAAGGGCTTGAAATTGAATTTTTTTAATTTTAATCAGACCTTCTGTGTAGGTGAGGATAAAAGGGAAAAAGACTTAAATCAGCTTACAACAAATTCTCATCCTCATCCAGAAGGACTAAATTGTTACTACCCAGTAAATCAGAACCCGGTTAGCCCTTGGAGGCACAAGGTTTTTTGCCTTGCTCTGTCATACCAATATGCGCACCAGAGCTCCACATCAGATACATGGCCAAAGTACATAGAAGTTAGCAATAATAGTTATTTGCCCCACACTGTTCTTGACTAAATTTCAAATAACTGTTCTGAGTCTAAGCAATCATTTTAAAAATTACTTTTAACACTTTGGTTTGACATCTATACCTTTCCATTTTATTTATACAAAAGTGATGCTTGATTTTCTGACCTTACTATTTCCCTGGTTAAATCTGCCAGTTCTCATACTTTAGAATAATATAGCATTTTTTCGTTTGTTTTCCTCTTTTCAAGTCCTTGTTACATCCTCAAATTCAATCCTAAGGTGCAAGCTATCCTTCAAGACTTCCTTCCATGTCCAGCTTATTATCTACTAGAGAGTAAGCAAAGTTGGCATGTTATAGTTAAAAAGAGAGATAATGCTCAGGTTGGAATTCAAAAGCATTTAAGTAGGATTTAGCAGTTTATCTTTCTTGTCAACAGGTGAAAATTCCATAGTAAGAAAGAGCATCATCAAAGGCATACCTGTGATTACAACACTATGCCGCCCTCCACAAGCAATCCCCTTCACATAACTTCCAGGAACTCTAAAACCATGTCCTTCTGAGGTCATGCTTCCCCGTGAAAGTACTGCAGATCTATCTTTACCAAGGGAAGAGGACTCAAGACAAGGTACAGGGTGAGGAGAGGACACCATTCGTATCCGAGAACCCAACCCAAGCTGCCCTTCACCTCCATAGCCCCAACCCCACACCTGTCCAATGTCTGAAACTTCAGGAAATTAGGATCCATCAATTTCATGCTTTACATACAAGATTAATAGCTTCAAAAGTATACCGCCTGCCAAGCCTATGGTTATGTGCTAATGGACTCATCATTTTGGCTCAGACTTGGTACTGATCAAACATATGAGGAATTACCTGACAATGCTAGAGTATGACGCCCACCAGCAGCGACAGTGGCAATTCTCACTCCTGGGTTCAATGTAACAAGACAAGGCAAAGCCGATAGAGTGTCATCACTAGATGATGAGCTTTCAGCTGCTTGTTTTGTTGAAGATATTCTTCTTCTCTTTGTACTTTCCTCTCCACTTCCTCTACTATCTAGACCAAACAACGGTCCACCACCTGGTCTTAAGCCTTGAGAACTAGGGCTCACTGTAACAGAACCAGCCTTCATCACATGAGTCTGCAACAAGCTAAAACAATCTTTATGTTGCTCTACCAAAGTAGCAAACTGAATTTACCTTGCTCTGTCAAGAATGAACTTTGTCTTTCAAGTATATCCTTTTCTACACTTCCTCCTATAGATGGGTCTCCAAAGACCTTCCCTGAAGGAATGCACTCTTTCCATCCCCATGTATAAACCTCTCCACTCTCTATATTTTCAACATGAAACATGCTTAAACTATGAGTTTAACAGAATGCTAAGAAAATAAGTGACACATCAAGACCAAATTGATCATAGAAAACCAGTCAAGGTTCTGAT
Source organism: Moringa oleifera (assembly GCA_021397835.1). Classification (NCBI taxonomy): domain Eukaryota; kingdom Viridiplantae; phylum Streptophyta; class Magnoliopsida; order Brassicales; family Moringaceae; genus Moringa; species Moringa oleifera. The sequence continues at coordinate 1,973,092 of JAJFZO010000882.1, read as the reverse complement.
TCTTTCATCATTATTTGCAGTTTCTGTTTAATCTGTTACATTGTCAGCGAAATTGGATTTTTACCTCCCTTACTAATTTAATATGTAACATGTCAAGGATATAAGAAAGATATAGATCATGCAGGAAAAGGAGGGAGAGCCAAAATAGCTAGGGAGGGAAGGAAGGAATGAGACAGAGAGACATAGAGAGAGCCACTGACTTCAGTTAAGTTTAGGAAGAATGAGGTTGAAATTAAAACTTCTCTGTGGTCTCATAAAGGCAAATTGACAAGACAACAATCCATCATTAGATTTTACCCACTATACAAACTTTGCACACAAATTTAAAACCAAAATCCAAACTTGTCCTTCCAAACTCCAGCATGACCACTACAGTAAGAAATGCTGTTTTCTTCAGCTCATATTAAATGGAATAATACCTGTAACAGCAACACAATGGGCCCAACCTGCTGCAGCTTTTACTATAGAAGCTTCACTTGGAAGAGGGAAAGGCTCAGGAGTTTCCTTCAACAAGTGAATTAAGCAAATAAAAGTGTAGGTCAGTTTCATGGAGAAATTATGGACACTTTGAACTGAATTCACTGCAATAAAAAACCGCAGGCAACTACCCCGTGCTTTCCAGATGTGACATAGCTTTGACCCAGATCATCTGTTGAACCCCATGTAATAAGCTTCCCAGAATCTGATGAGGGATATGAAAAAAACCAGTAAAGAACACCATCATCAACACAATCAGCATCAGAAAAGGAAATAATACACGACGACAACATTTTGCAGATCTTCCATTTCAAAAAAAAAAAAAAAGAAGGGGAAAAAAAAACAAAAAGCAAAGGATAAGATTTTGAGTAAGAACCAAAAGTTCCAAGAGAGAGGAACAGAAATGAGTAATTGGAACAAAAGGTTACTTTAGCAGTTAAACCAATCAAATGAGCACCCTATGAGTGACTGGGAGAAGTAAATGCAAATTAATAAGAAGTGTTCACAGGTCAAACTGAGTTTCAAGAAATGAGATTTCTCAAGGTAAACTCACAAATGCTGTTTGGTGACTGAAAAAAACAGAGGAAAAAACAAGATCAGATAGACGATTCAGAAAATTTTCACTTTGTTTTTAACGCCATAAACCAGAGAACTCCCTTAAACTGAGCTTAACATTACTCTTTAGCTCAGTTGAGACGAGCTAAAAACCTAACAACATAGAAATACATGACTCAAAATCTTTACTTCGTCTCCTTTTCCACATTTTATCCATTTGTTCTTTACTCTTTGGCTCCCAGTAAAAAGGGGTTAATTCAGCTCTTTTGCTCAGTTTCCATTTTCAGAAATCCAATGCCCAAAACAAAACAGATTTCAAAAGCGAAAGAACATTAAAAATCTTTTAAATTCTAGAAAGAAAAGAAAAAAGTGAGGAGAGAGACAAAATCGGAACACAGAAATGGAACAGAAGAGCACCTGCAATGGCCATAGCGAATCCGCAACCGCCACCACAGACGTCCTTCCACGAGGTTCCAATCGATGGGGGAACACTGACAGCAACCGGCGATAAAATCGGCGTCCTCTGCGGTAAAGCTCCCGGCAAGTACCCCCACATGAACGCCGCCCTATCCTTTACCTCCGTCTCCATTCCCACTACTTCGTCTCCTTCTCCCTCCCCATTCATCTTACACTTTCAGAGAGAACAAAAAAAAAAAAAAAGAAAATTGAGAGATGAAAAGAAAGGAAACAAAATTGTACCAACAAACTTAGTCGTTTGTTCTTAGTGTTACAGTTGAGCGAGAGACAGAGAGAGTTTGAGAGTTCGAGTTTGGTGGACTTAGAGAAAGTGCCCTAATTTTCTGGGAAAATTTAAAAAACCCCAAGAAAAAGCAGAGGCGGGGCGTATCATTTTCGGGTAACAGGCAGTGCCACGTAGGATGCTCACCTGGGTACCATGGACACGTGGCAAAACCATAGCCCCTAGATGGCTCAGCGTGCTCTAGCCAGTAATTCCTGGAAGTTTCTGGAAGGTAGCTGAAACTCTTTACCACTGTGAGGGCTGGCCGTGGCCCTAGTGGTTGGCGTGTACGTTTCTTCTTACGCCACGTGTCAGCCTCTTTCTCCAAGTCCTGTCAGTATTTTCCCACGTGTCAAGTTACCAAGGTCACCTAACGCTTCAATGTCTTGACACGTAAGCTGTGGGACCCTTTTAAAAGAAATTCACCAATTACTGATTTTCTTAAATACAAAAATGATGTTTGTTAAGAAAGGTCAGGCCTCAAGCATTTGGACGGTGCGTGACGATGAATTATGAGGGAAGCATCTTTAGTAAATCATATTAAATCATTATCTATTAAATAAATTTCAAACTCTTTTCTGTTTATTTGATAATAAAAAATATGCTTAAATCAAATTTTAATATAAAAATTACAAAAAATTAAGTTAAGCATATGTTTTAATAAATATAAAAAATTTTAAAATATATATTTTTAATTTAAATTTTAAAACATTGATTAATTCAATTATAACTACAATGTTTTAATTTTATTCATTTTGAAATTTGACTTAAATAATTTTATTTCATTAAGTAAATATATTTGATTTTTATTTCGAATTCATCCATTAAATTTTGATAATTTTCTACTGATAAACTATTTTTTATAAAATCATATATATTCAATATTAAAAAATATTTAAAAAATTTATGATAGTATTTTAAATATTTTTTATCTGTGATAATTTCAAATCAAAATATATTACATAAGATCCTTATTTTGAATATTTTTAATTTTTAAATTTTTTTAATATGATATAAATTAAAATAAAAATATAATTGAACAAATCGATAATTCAAAATTTTAAATTAAAAATAAATATAATTAAAATTATATATTATATATTTTATGGTTAATTATATTAAGAGATATATTTTACTCACAATCTTAAATTAATTTTTTTTTAAAAAAAAATTATATATATTTAAAATTTTCATTTTTATTTGATTTTCAGATTGAGACTTTCATTTTTAATTTTGATTAATATTAATAATTTTATATACAAGCGTGATGTACAAATAATTTTTACGTATGTAACTATCTTAATATTTTTTTTAAATATTATCAAAATAAATAAAATATTTTTTATTCATATTATTAAAAAATTTTAAAAATATAAATATTAAAAATAAAAAATAAATTTTATTTTATTTTGATATATTTCAATAGATATTAAGATAATCATATAAGTAATATTTACATATATATCAAATATGTGCACAAATTATAAATAGAATTCTCATATTAAAATTTTAATAAATATATATATTTTTAGATCTTAATTTAAAGTTATAAATAAAATATAAGTTTATTTAATATAATTAACTCATAATTTAATATTTAAATTGTTAAATGATATAAACAACATAAGTTTATAATCTATCACGAATAAAAGAATTTGAACTTATATGTGTCACTTTCTTCTATTCTATTTAAAGTTCCTAATTAAGGCCTTTGCATATCATCAAATCATCAATTTGACTAAAAGTAAGCATGCAAATCAGGCGCTTGTACCTCCATTTTTGCCTACTCTAAGGTTTTGATGCGATGGGATATTGTCCAACATGATAAGATTAATAATTAGACAAATAAATTTGAATTTTATTTAATTAATTTTTTTAATAATATTAATTTAAATATTATATAAAAATAATTATTTCATAAATGAGTCAATTTATTTAGTTTACATTAAAATACAGTTTTTTATCTTTTATGTCAAATTGAATGTATTTATACATTACGGTGTCAAACACGATTGGGTTTGTGTCCAATTTTTTCTAATTTTATTAATTATGTTATAAATTTGTAAATAATTTTATATAATAATTTATAATATTAATGAAAAAAAGTAAAGCACAAGACCAGAAGTTATTGATTCAACGATATAATGCTTGGTGACACGTGTAATGAAATTAATGGATCTAATAAAAGAGATCCGATTGGATTTTGATTAATTAATGTCCCATGAGTAAACGGGTCTAGCCGAAGGGATCCGAATAGGGTCAAAATCGTGCAGCCACTAACTTACAAGTGGTTCCGATTGCCTACGGATCCGTAAAAGGGCCAATAACCTGTTCACAGGCTAACGTTTGGGCTACAACGTATAGCCAAACACGGGCCCTACAGCAATCCATGTCCCCTTCCTTCAATCATTTAGTGGGGCTCACAGCAATCCTATGGACACAAAGGTCCTATGATTGTACGGACGAAAATCTCGTGGTGGATTTTGACGGGGAGGGACTATTTTAGATAAGTGGTCGTTTGGTAGAGAATCGAAACCCAATGATTGAGAAGGAGCAACCCTAGGATAACTTGTGGTGAGGAGATCAAGCCCAATGATTGATCAGATGGGGCCAAAGATCCTGCGGTGGAGATAGATTTTGCGGGGCCCGCTATGGGTCCCACAAAGGGCTGGGTTTAGGTGGGCAGTTTTGGGACACATTAACGTGAGATATAGAATGTAAAACGTTGCAGGGTGAAGCCGGTGGTGTGAGCCATTTGTTAATTAGTGGACTGATGGGCACGGACCAGTGAGACCACTCGTTGGACCAGCGTCCGAATAAGTGCTCTTTTTAGGGACTGACTAATTTGTCTCTGCATTTCAAATCGTTTGGTAGGTGCACAGGTTAATTTCAAGGGAGCCACCATGTGGTTCAAGGACTTGTCTTCTAATAGTAACTACTTGTTTCTATCTTTTAAATATGTGAACTATACAAAAAAGCAGATACATATGCAAAATATTTTAAATTATATTTATTTTTCATTTAATTTTGAAATTAAATTACTTTTTATTTAAAATTTTATTTTGATTTAATTTATATTTTTTAAAAATTTTAAAAATATTAAAAATATTTAGATAAAGATATTATATAATAAATTTTAACTTAAAATTTTATTTAAAAATATTTAAATTATTATCACATAAAATTTTATAATTTTTTGAATACTTGAAATATTTTAAAAAAATTATATTATCAAAAATTTATTTAAAAAATAGCTTGTAAGTGTAAAACTATTCAAATTTGAACTATTAATTTAAGATGGAGTGTGAAATTTACTGAATTATTTTAAAAATATTTGACCTAAAAATATATTTAAATTTTTATAATTATTTTTAACTAAAATCTAATGTATATCATATTGATATTTTCGACATAAAATTAAACTAAATTAAACTTTGAAATTCAAATTAAAAAATTTAAGTTTAAATTTTTTGTATTTATTCAAAAATTTGAAAATATTTATTAAATTAATTATCATCTATAAAAAAATTCATTAACAAAAATTTTTAATATTTATAATAAAAAATCAAAGATGCATTTTGCACTTCAAAAATTTTACTAATTTCAATATCGTTTTTATATTTTATTTTTTATGTCTCTCTTTCATGATTCAAGATTCAAAATTTTTGAATTGTATCCATTGGTTTTAAAAATTAAAAATTAAAATTTATTTATTTATTTATTTTTACTATTTTAAATTTATTTTATAAACAATAATGACTGATTTAAAACGTCACTAACATCTTTAATTAAAGATCACATAAGTTTTTATTTTTTTGAGTCATTTTTGTTTTATTTAAGCACATTTATTTTTCTATATGATATATAATAATTTGTGATATTTACAATAATCACTGTTAATTTTTATTATTAAAACTTAATTTATTTCACATTGATTTAATATTTATCTATTAAATGCATTATAAATTATAATGCATCTTCAAACATGTAAGTTGAAATTACGTCTTTAACAAAATACAAATTTATATGATTTTTTTAATATTATCTATAATGATAATATAATATTTACAGATCAAAATCATAACATTTTATAAAAATGAAATCTTTTTATCAGTAATTTTGAATATCTACTTATGAATTTATATTTTTAACAATAATTCGAAATTGTACCCATTTATTGAACTTAGCTTACAATCATTTGATATCGATTCATTGAAGATACTCCCAAATGAGGCCCTATAACACAAGGCCATGATTAATCGTTTTCTTATGTGCTTGCCACGCAACAACTCGGTATGTGAAATGTCATCCTCTAAGTTGTTGAAACTTCAATAATCTTAAATGGGTCTTGATGCTTATAGACAAAGAAAGATACCCAAATTCAATTATCAATTCGTGATGTCAATATGACCCTAAAAACAACTCATGTGTCACATAATACCTTCTTTGGTCAATACCATGAGAGCAATTGATATGTTAGTGCGGTAGGGGCACTTAGCACTCTTGATGATAATGACAATGGAATAAAGATAGCAATGTATCATTAATGTGATAGAAATTGATTAGTAAGTCACATATATTGGTAAGTTTCCATAATTCATGAGACCCACATGAGTAATGAGTGTGCATTATGTGACCAAAGAATTAAAGGCTCACCATTACTTGAACTCATGCATGAATCACTTGCACATCCACTTCTTCATGCAGCCCTCACCTTCCCCCTCTCTCTGTGTGTGTCTCTCTTTGAAGCACCCGAAAGACATACAGTTACAGGTAACACAATTTTAGTGACAACAAATGGAAATGCATGAGAAGGTACAGGAACCGATCCATGTGACACCAATGCATGCATAGAGAGCCGCTGCCTTCTTTAAGCAAGGCAGCACTTATATGTATATAAAACGCTAATCACCTGCAAATTAATCAGTAACTCCATGAGCAAATTAATTAACAGAGAGGAACGAAAGGGACCGATGCAAGGCAGTGAAGTTAACAGTCGGGTTAGCTTCTTTCAGATGCCCCTGCACTACCCGAGATACACGAAGAAGGACTACCAGGAGATGCCGGAGTGGAAGCTCGACACCCTTCTGGCTCAATACGGGTTACCTACCAAAGGGGACTTGGCTTACAAGAGAGACTTCGCCATGGGTGCCTTTCTCTGGCCTGATTGTCGTCGCCCCAACCACCCAAATCCTTGCTTTCGGGACTCTTCTCCTCTTCTCAACAAGAAGATCAAGTAGTTGTTGTAATTAATTTCAAGCATTCGATTGGCTAATAGACATATATATCAAGTTCTATCCATTTCAAGATAATTTTCTGAGTTTCTTGGGGAAAATTAAGAAAATGGGCAAATGGTATTTAAGAACGGAAGCAGATAATATGAACTTGATCATTAAGAGTTACACCTTAGGATTAATGGTGAAAGACAATAGGATCTATACAAGAGATTAGGATTTTTTTTTAAAAAAATCAATCTGAATTGTACCGGTTTTTTAAGAAAATATATATTCGTAATAATTTAACGAAGTTAATTATTATTTTTTTCATATATTTATATATCTTTTACATTAACAGCATAAATTATATGAATATTTTTTAAAAGTTTTATGAAAAGATTCAACACAAATTTAGATCAATGAAAAAATTCTGAACTAATGATTTCAAAAATTCTTGAATAATTAATTTAGAGGGTCATTAATGGATAGCATACTGTATCCAGAATAATATCTTATAAAATATGCAATAAATTTAACTTTACTATAATCAAAATCAAAACCCTTTTGTTAATTTAAATTATATTAAATAAATAATAATTTAATAAAAATAATAATTAAACTTACCTATTTATTATTTATATTTTAAATTATAAAAATATCTTGTAAAATATGCAACAAATTCAACTTTGTTCTAACCAAAATCAAAACCCTTTTGTTAATTCAAATTATATTAAATAAATAATAATTTAATAAAAAATAATTAAACTTATTTATTTATTTATTTACATTTTAAATTATAAAAATATTTTTATTTTTTAAAAAATTAACACAAATTCATATCAATAAAAATTTTTTTGCATTTTTGCAATGAATCATGGCACCTAAACAAACACATTTCAGTGAAAGGAAAGGCTCCATTGTATTTTCAAATATAATTTACAGAACACAAACCTATCTCCAAAGTAATTGCAAGTATTACAAGAAATTTCTGCTATCAACACAAAAGATGATAGCAAATATTAGTGTACTGCTACATGAAATACTAATGCAGATGCGCCCGAAGGGGACAGCCATTCTCTCACTACTCTTCCTTACATTATATCTAGTTTAGGAGGCTTGCTCAATGCTATCCAATCCTAAAAACAACTGATTCACAGATTTCAAAGTACTGCCCAGCTGTGCCATGATAATAAACTCAATCATATGTAATGCAGATATGAGAATTTTACCCGTTTAAAGGAAACACAGCAGCTTTATGCAAGAACAATATGAGTTGGAAGGGTCAAATATGAGCAGTTGACTAACATCAACATGCAATGCCTTATATGGCTTTGATGTGTAACATTCGGTCCTTCCAGGTTTGTGGCCCTTGAATGCAGCCTGCAAATCCTAAAACCTTCTTCGCACACGCCTGCCATTTGGATTAGCAGATTCTGCAACAGCCCCATCGGTGGCAAGATCAAGCCCAAATACGCTGCTGCCACTTCTTTTCCTACTCGATGGTGCACTCAAGTTCTCATCTCCCGATGCAAACGTCTTCAGCATCTCGGAAAGTAAAGATGGGCAGCTCTCCTCAAGGTGTTTGAATCCTTCTGACTGCATTACAGCTGCAAAACATGAAAGATGCATTCGTATCAACTTCAACAAAAAGTACGAGCAATATGTTTTGCAAAAGAGCAGAGGTCAGTTGACATTTGACAGTGTAAGAAATATTGCCCACAACTAAGCTGCCATTCGAAGTTCACAAGCAAAGTTTACTTGCTCAGATGTTCAGAATAAAGAAACCAGCTAAAAGAAATTACAGGCAAAACAACCTATGTGAAACAAATTTCTTAGAAAATGAGGTTCGAATAACATTCCCTAGATGAAGGAAAGGTAAGACTGGTTTGATCAATGCATTTTTTTTTTTTTTTAAGAAGGAGCTGGGATTGGACGATTGAATAACATACAGATAATGAAATCCTACAAGGACACTCTGATGATATTTTATTTTGGAGACATTCCTATATTTCTTGATTCAATCAAACAAAACCAGGAATCGTAGTATCCCAGCATACACGCGATAAGATCCAAACCTTAACAGAAGTGGGCAGTGGAGGCATTTGCAACCTGTTGTTTTTAGATGACACCAAAAACAAGAGAGTAAAAGCCAATTCCATCAAACCTTGCCCAGAAAATGCCTTCTCCAATTTTTGGGGCACCATCACCCTAATTAAAACTACTATCTTATAGCTACCGTAAAGAGATCTCAAACTATAGGATTTCTTAAATCAAATATCAAAGCAACCCCAAGTTGAGATGTTCAAGTCAATGTGTTTATTGGTTCAGTCCACGTATGTTAAATATAAAAGGCAGAATGAGGATAGGAGAAGGATTCATCTGCAAGAAAAATTTACCAAAATTTAACAGGACATCAGCAAGCAACCTGTGGTTCTTTTATGCCTTACTTCATTTTATAAAACTGCGGCCAGCACCGTGCATACATCAAAATAAACCTATGTCATGCATAGTGACTTAGCGCTCCAACAAGAAGACGGATAATAAAACCCTCCCAGAAAATGCAAGTTCTTCATATGAAGGTGTCCCATTACTTACATCTCAGTCTAGAATTTATATTGATTCAAAAAACATTGTTTACCATTGAATTTTCAAAAAAGCAATCCCATAAAGAGTATAGAAGTTTTTAAGTTTCATCAATGAGCTAGATATGCACAAGGAAGTATCAGATATACTTCTGTACATTCTAAATCCAGAAAATCTGAATACGAAATAACCTGAAATTTGCACCGTTCAGTATCTACGAACAACACGCACCTCCCAAGTTTGCTGGGGATGCAGCAAATTTCAAACAGACAGCTTTTAGCTGTGAACATTGGTGCTGCTCAGCTAGTGCAAGTGTTGTTGCTACAGTTTCGGCACTGAGTTGCTCGCACAACTTTGATTCACATAATAGTTTCAGCCGGTCCAAGTTATAGAGATCAGAAACAGCCAACAGATGCTGCACCATGTTGGTAAATGCACATGTAGATGATGAGCCCGTAATTTCATGTACATCAGGAAGCTTGTCTGTGTACATAAAAAGGAGCATTGCCTGGGGCAAGATGAATTCCAATTTAAGTCAGCATGCTTGCAACTAAGAAAAAGGCATTGTTGCATGTATAAAAGCCTTCACCAATAAAATATGCAATCAATAATAAAAATACCCAATTGTATGCATGGGCAAGCAATGATGTTGCACAGAGATTACATGCCAATTTGCTGACTCCTAACACAGTAAACTAAGAGAAGAAGCATGTCTCATTCTAATTATCTATTCTTCGGATGATAACAGATGAAAGTATGATGAAGAGGTAATACCTTGAAGATAGAGGGCTCAATATCCTCCACCACTACTTTATCTGTGTTAGGGTCCCCAACAAGTCCAAAGAACTGGGCTCTAAAAACAGGTGAACGAGCGGCAAGGATCAGCTTATGAGCTTTAAATGTTTCATCACCAACCTGGAAAACTACATCACAACCAATTTCAGATTCTAGCAAGTCCTTGAGACCCTGACCCATGTCTGATGGAGTTACAGGAATGGAATACTGTTTAGGTCCTTCAGTGCGAGATCTAACAACTCCAACAGTGCAGTTCATGATAAGGCTATCATCCTTTATGTAGTCGGAAGTTTCTAAAGTAGTTCTTCTAAAGAAACGCTTGTAACCCCTGAAACGCATGACAGAAATCAAATTCAGAGAAACATTAACAACTTGTTTTCAAAATCTACACTAATATAAACTTGTCAACTGAAACTAGTATAATTTACCACATAATATGCACCAACATATTATTGACAAGAAGATTGGAAACTCAGCATCTAATCTCCCAAATATGTCAAATAACAAAGTTAGAGGAACCACCAAACCATGAACAAGGGAAAATGACATCATATAAAACCAAAAGGTCCAACTAGATACTTCAAGTTTTTCAAGAACACCAACCACAGTTAACCACTTGTGTTTCACAATGGAAATTGTATCATGGAAAGCTCTAGAAACACAACATCTTTTCACACTTTATAAAAGTATAGGCACTAAACAACAATAAGTAATTTGGTAAATCACAATCCCACTTCCTAGGCCCAAATACATCAAACTTGGAAGTAATGACATGCTTGTAATGAGATTCGATCACGGGCAGTTATAAACTACCTCTGCAACATTAAAGTCACAGCATTACTTAGTCCACACCACCTAAGCCCATCAATCAAATCCTTCTGCTTACATTCATACTTCTCAGTTCACCCTAAAACTTCCTCCCTTAACTGCCAATTCACTATCCTCCCCAAACAATCAATTAACACCAATCAAAGGAAAATAAATTGAAACACAATTTGACAAACAAACCATCAATCAGCAAATTAATCAAACCCCAAGATACACTAAAAACCTTATTCATAGAACCACCATTCCTAGACTAACAATTAAGCTGATTTCCAAAATAAAAATTGAAAACAATTACCACATGCTCCCTCTATATTTCAAGGTATAGGGCCCGCTTTCAAGTGCACGATCAAAGTGACTGTGCACCTTGTGCTTGCCCTTGCCGCTCTGATCCACAAGCGTCAATTCGAACAAAGCCCTGACATCCGTACCCTCACTGGCCAAGGCAATGAAGACGGAGACATACATGGCGCTGTCTTCGGGGTTTTTCCCGTCAGGATAAAAATAAATTGCCCAATCATAACCCCCAACCGTGAAAATGTCGCTCTGTATGCATTTACCCGGACCCATCCCTTTGGCCAGCGAGTAACCCTTTATCGTGAAGCGGTGAGACCCGTTCACCGTCTCGATGATCGACATGGAGGTCGAGTCCTGTTCCATCTTAGCATTACCCATGATCTCATGGAAATCCCCCGTCTCTTCAAGCTAAAACAGCAAGTATTGAAATCCCAGATGTTGTTGGTTCGCAATTGATGCCGACGCGGGAGAATTCGGAATTCAGATCCCAAATACACCCTAACACCTATTAGGGCTCTAATTTTAACCTAAAACCTTTAAGGACCCCAGAGCAATGACCAATTACCTGATTCTCACGCGCAATCAGACGGAATCCGATGGCGACCAATTCAAAATCCAATGCACAAGATTTGCCCTAATCCAGAAAGAAACCTCGCGATCCAGTAGAGAAATTTCCAGGGAAAGCGGGCAAAAAGCTTAAGTAAGAGAGGCTATCGAGGGGCAAATACGGGATTTGGAAAAGAAGTCGCGGAAGAAGGTGGTGTGGACAAGTATTTATAAAAATGGTAAAAGGCAGCAGAGCTAAAGCGGCGATGGCGATGGTTCTCCCTTTCTACTTTCGGGTGTTTTTAAGTGCTGAATCATTGAAACAGAAGAGAACACTGTAAAAAAAAGTTTGTTACTGACAGTAAAAAAAAAGTTTTATTATAAAAAAACTCACAACAAAGAGTGTGAGAAGTATGAGCTTTTTTTTAATAAAAAATTAAATAAATTAGTTTTAAAATTAAAAAAATAAAGTTTTTGTCATTTATCATAACTATATTTTAAGAGTTTTTTATTTTTTTTAATTGTAAATATTAGTATTATTATAATTTATTTAGAAAAATTGATTAAAATTTAATTAGTAAAATTTAAAAAATCCATTTTGTTAGCTCGATGAATCTATATAAGCCAACAAAATGGATCTAATCTTGTAATATGACATCTTTGGTAAGTTTTTCTATTTTTTAAATTAAAAAGTATTATAGTTTAAAATATATATTTTTAAATAATTTAATAAATTACCTCAAAAATATAATAAACATAAAAAATCTTGAAATCTTGATATCAATAATATATATGTGATATTTTAATTTTTAATTTAAATACTTATAAAAAATCAAAAATATTACATAATAAATTTTAACTTAATTTTTTGTAAATATTAAAAAAATTCAAACTATTATCACATAAAAAACTCAACATTTTTGAGTTTTGAATTTATTTTAAAATACATAATATCTAAATTTTAAAAAATCACAACAGTAGTTCACAAGTTAAAAAATTTTCAAAATTAAAAATAAATTTAAAATCAAACATATAATTTATTTAAACTATTTTTTAAATATTTCATCAAAAAATTAATTTTTAAAATTCATTTGAGTCAATTTTGAATTTAAATGTACAAATTCATGTAATCGATTCATATAAATTTAAATTAAAATTGGATTTAATTTACAATTTTTTTTTTAATATTTAGCCTAACAACTTATATCATCATATTAATAAATGGTGCCATAATTGGGCAAATAATTCTATTTATTCATTAGTTGAATTCAAATCATCAAATCTTATTGCCAACTCATATATCTAACAAGTTGATGAATTTCAAAAAAATAATAACAAATTAGCATTATATAAATAAAAAATAAATTAAATTAAATTCAATATAAGAACGATTTTAATTTAGAAAATCAATATTTAAAAGCCACATTTTTCCTTAAAAAACGTAAAATAAAAATTAAATTAAATTCAACATTATTTTTCAAAGTATCAGGGAAGAAATTAAAAAAATTAATGTATATTTTAATCCCCAAGATTTAAGACAAAGATCTTGGGTTCACATAAATATATATTTTTCATATTTTTATAAAATAAAATTATTGAAGTTGAAACAAATAAAAAATAATCCCACATTTATCTCATGTAACAATAATAGAACATTTTAATATAAAGAAGGAATTTAAAGAAAAAATTGAACATTTTAAGCTATGAGAGAGAAATCAAATTGGTTGATTAATTAACTTAATCATCTAATTTTGGGCTAAAATCGTGCAATTAATGGACTTTGATTTAGGGTTTATTTTCCACTTCCTAATACAAACATACTTTTATGGTTTCCTCAGTCATTTCATTTTCAATCATTATATAAATATTATTTAAATTTGGTGTATATAAATTTTAATGAATTGATGAAAAATAAATTCGTATTTTGAATAGATATACATATATATATATATTTTCATATTAAATATCAAGAAGTGAATATATGTATTTTAAAAAATTATTTTTAAATAAATATAATAAAATTTAGATATTTTTAATGATTTTTGTTATTATGATTTTTTGAAATTAATACATAATATTTTTAAAAATAAATGATAGCATTTCATTCAATTTTTAAAGTTTATCTATAAATTTTGATTTTTTTATTTTTTTAAACTTTAGATTCAATTTTTATCAAAATCCCCTTCTAAAAAATAATTTAAAAAACAATATAAAATATAATATCTACAATATTATACATTATGTAAGGTAATATAATATTTTTTCCACATTATATCGCACATGACATTCATTCATATGACTATATATGTATCTAAAAATAATTATAATATTAAAAAAATTCAAATATATCTTAGAAAATTGTAAGATAGATATACAGAAAACATACATACTTCTTAATTTATAACTTTAAATACTGATTAATTTAATTATATTTTTAATATTTTAATTTAATTTAATTATATTTTTATATAAAATTTTAAAAAATAAATGTTATTTTAAATTCAATTACTCTCCATCAAATCTTAATTTTTAAAATATTTTAAAACAATTTTTATTTATTAATTTTATTAAAATTAGAGTTTAATAAAAATAACTATTAAAAAATAATTATATTTTTATTATTAAAATGTTAAAAAATACCTAAATAGATTTTAAACTCTAATTCAATTTTATCCTTTAAATTTGAATAATATTCTAGTAATTTTCATTAATTTTAATATTATTGACAGTTTAATTTTTTCAATATTTGAAAATTTTGAATTTTTTTATAATGATACTTGAAATATTTTTTATATATTAAAAATTTTAAATCAAAATTATTTTTTAAAAATATTAATTTAAATATTTTTAATATTTAAAATTTTTGATAGAATTTGATTCATCAATGTGAATATATTTTTAAAAATAAGATTTAATTAAGAGAACAAAATCTTAAATTTAAAATAATATTTATTTAAATTTAAAAATTAAAAATATTTAAATTAAAAATTATATCAATACATTTTGATTTTAAAGTTTTCACATGCTTAAACTCTTGTTAAAAAACTTTTTAAAATTTTTTCAGCATTAAATACATATAATTAAATATTTATAAAATTTTAGAATAATTGAATTATTTAATATTTAATTTAATATTTAAATTGTTTTTATATTTATTCAAAATTTTAATACAAAAACCAAATAAAAAAAATCACAAATGATATTGAAGACAGGGCTCTCTGTTCACTTGGCGGTGAACCTAGCAGAACCCAACCGTCCTAAACGGGCAGCTTGGCTCCTTGATTCTGCAACTAGGAACAACAACGTGATTTTCGTTAACTGCGAACAGACGGAAAAGCTCTCACTGGGCTCCTGCACTAAAGCTCGCATCCCTCAAAGTACAGTAAACGCAGATCTCAGGATCTGGGATCTGTAAGTTCCCGAGCATGAAGATATCCAGCAATGGGGAATTCTTAAGGAGCCCCGCGGTGATCAAGATCTCGGCCTTCATTTTCATGTCCTTCGCTTTCTTCTACTTGGGCAAGCACTGGTCCGACAATGGGTACCAGCAGCTCATCTTCTTTACTGCCTCTACTGCCCCCGCAACGATAACTCTCTCCCCGAACTATAATAAACCCTTCAACATCTCCTCTTTGATATCACAGAACGAAACCCAACTCGATATCCCAATTAACCCGCCCTCGCCGGCAGTGGTGGTTCCTCCTCCTCCTCCTGCTCTTCCTCCACCGCCGTCCGATGCGTTCCGGAGCTTCGGGATCGTTAGCGAAGATGGCACGATGTCCGATAAGTTCGAGGTCGGGGAGTTCGATCCGGACTTGGTGGAGGAATGGGGGAACGGGACGGAGATCGAGGAGGGAAAAGTGGACGGAGGTGATTCTAGGGTTAAAATGAGGTTTAAGAAGTTTGGGCTGTGTCCCGTCAGTATGAAGGAGTATATACCCTGTTTGGATAATGTCGAAGCTATAAAGAAACTCAACTCAACCGAGAGAGGGGAGCGGTTCGAGCGGCATTGCCCGGAGAAAGACAAGGGATTGTATTGCTTGGTCCCGCCACCCAAAGGGTACCGGCCACCAATTGCGTGGCCTAAAAGCCGTGATGAGGTCTTGCTTCTTCTTTGAGAAACTCTTTGCATTTTCAGTTTACTTGGTTTGTGTGTGTTTTCTGGTGACAGAGGATATCATGAATCAAAACTTTTGCTTCACTCTTCTATTTCTATAAGTTGATACTTTAGCATAAGGGCTCAATTGGATTTCTTACAAACGAATGCTGATTTCACTTATAGGTGTGGTTCAGCAATGTTCCTCACACTCGACTAGTTGAAGATAAAGGGGGTCAAAATTGGATTTACAGAGAGAAGGATACGTTCAAGTTTCCTGGAGGTGGTACACAGTTTATACATGGGGCAAATCAATACTTGGATCAGATTTCTAAGGTTATTGAACTTGTTCTGTGCATGCCTGAAGTAAAGCATCTATGTTTCTGGTCTCTGATGTTTTATTTGCAACTTTTATTTGTAGATGATTCCTGATATTTCATTTGGTAATCATATACGGGTAGTATTGGATGTTGGATGTGGTGTGGCAAGTTTTGGTGCCTATTTGTTGTCACGGAATGTCTTAACCATGTCTGTAGCTCCAAAAGATGTTCATGAGAACCAGATTCAATTTGCTCTTGAGCGAGGTGTGCCTGCAATGGTAGCAGCATTTGCGACGCATCGATTATTGTATCCAAGTCAAGCTTTTGACTTAATTCATTGTTCAAGATGTAGAATCAACTGGACTCGTGATGGTAAGCCATTGTTTCTTTTTCGAGCCTTTGTTCTCTTCGTTTTTTCCTGTACCAAGGAAAGATGAAGAAACTTGGAATGACTGCTTAAATATCAGAATAATGTTAGATATGCTACTTCTTTATGTTGCAGTCATGATTTGAGCTGTATCTGCTCTATACTTGAGTAATTATGTCTTTTCTTTTCTTTCCGTTTTGCTTGTTTTGGTCGAAGAGAGAGTATGAAATTTTAACCTTGTTGGGTACTTAAAACACGAATAGTATTTTCCTTGCCACAATCCCCTTTCATTTTTTTCTTGTATGTAACAGTTTGTTATTCTGAAGCATCTATATACTGCAATGCTTATGATAATTATGGTACTGCTACTGAATTTGCTACTGATTAGTTCTGATGTTTTGCCAAAAGGTTCTTTTCTCTTGGCTCTTATACTTGACTGTGTTTCTTGTTTACTAGTGAGGAGGGTCATTGTTTAAAGCTTTTGAATGTTTTATGATCTATTCTTGAGAAATTAATGCTTCTTATGCAAACATAATCACATAAGAGTTTACAACCGATAAAGAATTTGATGTTTTCCTTCTTACTGTTTCGAATATGGAAATTGATGAGTTCTGTTGGGGGATATGGTCTGATATTGCTTCCTTTTTTCATGTAATTTATCATGAAGATGGCATTTTGCTCCTTGAGGTCAATAGGATGCTAAGGGCAGGAGGATACTTCGCTTGGGCTGCACAACCAGTTTATAAGCATGAAGAAGTCTTAGAGGAACAGTGGGAAGGTATCACTGCTTCGATTTTTTACTGACATTAGACCTGTTTTAAATTTCTACTAATAACACTAACCAATAGCTGTTGCAAGTTAGAATATTAAAAGTTTTATGTTCTCTGCTTTTACATTTTCTAATTAGAGATAATAGAAGCAAATTTTCATTTCTCTCACTTATTCTTTTTCAATTCTTATTTTGTCAATTTGATTTAAATTTGTAGCTTTTTGGACAGCCTTGATCATTGACATTAAACAGTTACTCTGTGTCCATCAACAAACTGTTAAACATTATCTGCTTAACAGCAGTGTAGTATTGCTCAAAAGTTGGAGTCCTGTTCCTGAAAAAGATTTAGCTAATCCACCATGTTTGCTGAGGAGAAAACAATCAAAAGATTGACTAAGAACCTGGGTAACACAATGGTCAAAAACAATCCACTGTAGCCTTTTGCCCATTACATCTTATGGTGTCCTGTAATTTATTTTAGTTCTAATAATCATTGAATTGATGAGATAACAGGAAAATGAGTGCGAGGAAAAGTTAGCTGACATGAGCTTATCCTGTTTATCCACCTTTATCTATTCTGTATGTACTGGTAATCACATCACTGGTTCATCATATATGATTCTGTTTTTGTCTTTCAGAGATGCTTAATCTTACTTATCGTCTTTGCTGGGAACTTGTAAAGAAGGAAGGATACATAGCAATATGGCAGAAGCCCTTTAACAACAGCTGCTATCTAAGTCGTGAGGGAGGAGCCAAACCTCCATTATGTGATCCAGATGATGACCCAGACAATGTTTGGTATATTTACTATAGTCCCCTTATTTTCTCTTTGTGTGTGCATGTTTTTAACTTCCTCAGTTCTCTTGCGATATTGCTTGAGAATGTGGTGGCGGTTGATTTCTCTTGTTGATTAATTTGCTTCTGCATGCATGAAGACCCTGCTGGTACTAGTTTTGGATTTGTTGGTGAGAAAATCTATGATTTGTTTGAGAAGTTTTACCCTTTCTTTATGGTGTTTTTTTTTTTTCCCTTTTGAAATATATATTTAGATAAACCAAATGTCTATGCTTAGCAACATCTCATGCATCTAGAATACCTTGTCAGTCATACAATATGTCATGGTTGTTTTAGGTATGCTGATCTGAAGGCATGCATTACTCGTATTCCTGAGAATGGATATGGAGCAAATGTTGCTCCATGGCCTGCCCGTTTGCAATCTCCACCTGATAGACTGCAGACCATAAAAATTGATTCCTACATAGCCAGGAAGGAGCTCTTCAAGGCTGAGTCAAAATACTGGAGTGAAATAATAGCAAGCTATGTTCGTGCCTTACACTGGAAGAAGATGAAATTAAGAAATGTTATGGACATGAGAGCCGGCTTTGGAGGGTATCATATTTATCTCATTCTGTGTTCCATTTTGACATTTCTTTCAAAAATCTCAGTTAGTTGCTTTGTTCATTGCTTTTTGCAGATTTGCAGCAGCATTGATCGAGCAACAACTTGATTGCTGGGTTCTCAATGTTGTGCCTGTTAGTGGGCCCAACACTTTGCCTGTTATATATGATCGTGGACTATTAGGAGTTATGCATGATTGGTATTGTTCTTGACTTTTCAAAAAGTAGCTAGATGTTATTCATTGGTTGTTGTTTGGATACAATTCACGATAGTTTTTGATGATAGATCTTTCCATATAGGTCATGTAAGCTTGATCATTTTCCTACTCTTCTTTTTGCTTTTTCCTTCAGAATAATTTTGGTACTTTTTGTTGTATCCTTTCCTTGATTTTGTTGGCAAGCAATTGAAAATCTAATGGTTTCTTTTATCTGCTGTTTGTCAAGTTACTGGTGTTTACTATCACTTGGACCAATTTCTGCTGTATTAATGAGTTACATAATATTTATCAGGTGTGAGCCATTTGACACATACCCAAGAACCTATGATTTCTTGCATGCAGCTGGCCTCTTCTCTATTGAGAGGAAAAGGTAACTAATATTCTGGTCCTCTTTTTGTAGCAGAAAATCTTTTTGATGCATTGAAATTGTCTTCTTTATCACATTTTATGGGTTTAGAAATATTTAACCAAGTGATAACTATGCAAATGATTTTGAGGGTTCTGTTTGAGATGAGGTCAATTGTTATCATATAAAAAATTTATGCAGGAATAGGAATTGTATATCAACTTGGGTTGCTTGGAATGGATCGTCGCTTGTAGTCTAGGAATTGGTCATGATCATGATGTGGACTATGCAATTCTACCAAAAGTTGGTTCTTTCTCTCATCTATTTTTATTTCTTTGCTTCAGATGCAATATGTCTACTATCATGCTAGAGATGGATCGTATTTTGAGACCTGGTGGACGTGCATATATTCGTGATTCTCTTGATGTTATGGATGAACTTAAAGAGATTGCGAAGGCCATGGGTTGGCATACTGCCTTGCGTGACACATCTGAGGGTCCTCACGCAAGTTACAGGATTTTAACATGTGACAAACGCCTTTTGCATGCTTGAAGCAACATGACAGAGAAAATAGGCTGCACTTTTCAGCTGATAACTGTAAAGATATGATCAACAAAATGGGCTAATGTCCTTTTCCACATACACCTTCAAAGGATGGAGAGACATGCTTAGATTGCACAAAAAGAGAGAGGACAGTAAATTGTTTCAATTTTGTTAACAACTTGAGGCACATGTATACCCTTACTACTGTTTTCTGACTTCCTATGGTCCTCATTATTTAGTGGGT
This sequence comes from Moringa oleifera, assembly GCA_021397835.1. NCBI lineage: Eukaryota > Viridiplantae > Streptophyta > Magnoliopsida > Brassicales > Moringaceae > Moringa > Moringa oleifera. The sequence continues at coordinate 1,952,759 of JAJFZO010000882.1, read as the reverse complement.
GTAGATTCTGTTATGGCAAGATGTCGGTGGCGCTGTGCTGGATGACTCCTGACATCCAGAATATTGCAGCTTTCTTGTAACTTAACTGTAAAACACATTATCACTGTAGATTTGAGGGACCTCTACTTTGTATAACAATTATTCTTTATACCTGAATTGATCAGGAAACGTGTTGATATATTCAGCTCATATGCTTGTCACACTTTGGTGAAATCCTGTGTTCATTGTTTAGATTCTATCTTTGAAAGGAAGCAATTTCGGATATTCATTAGATATGATGCTGCAATTTTGATACTGATTGTGATCTCTCTTTTTCTCTCTAAGGATGACTTACTGGTTTCAGTTTTACAGATGCTGCAAATTTGCACAGACGCTTTGGATGTAGTTAGTCACAAAAACCCATTGCAAAAGGATTAACTTCTTATGGATTGGGCACAACACAGCAAAATAATCTGTCTGAACAGGATCACAGTAACTGAACAAGGGCTGCGTTTTCTTTCCAGGATGACAAAATAGGCAGCAGAAGCTCTTTGGATGGGATAAGTTAATATATGCTTACCGCATTTCAGACTTTGGCCTCCAGGTTTTTGAACCTTGACCATGATATGGTTGTACAGATCTCTGTGTGGTTAGATTGTAAGGCTGCCTTTCTTGCCTTACTTGAACTTGGCTCTGCGATTGTGGACGCAACGGGCCTATGTTCTGAAATTGATGGTGAAATTGTGCAGGTGAGTGCAGTTGCTGAAACTGGGGCTGCACCTGCACAGGCAAATGCATTGGCATGACCTGAATTCGTTGTTGAACTGGAAATGGTGAGTGAATCTTCTGGTGTTGAAGCTGTGATCTTGAAGGTGAATGCTTTGAGGTGAACTGAAATTGTTGAACTTGCTGAACTTGCGATGATGAGTGAATTGCTATCATGGGATGAGTTCTCCGACCACCAGTGTAACTTGGAACCCTGACCTGTGCTCCTGGAATAAACTGTGATGTTTGCGGCCCAGCTAGGGTGGCAAGCAGAGCACTCTTGTTGTGATTAGCTGAGATAAGCTTGCAGCGTGACATCTCAAATACTTGGCATATCCTGATCATTTGTCTGGCACTGACAGCCCGAGCTGCATTTTCTGGCTGCTCGAAAGGATCCTCTATCTGATCAAAGAACAACAAGGGTACCATTATACTGAGCAGTGTGGCCGTAATTGCTATTACTATCAAACAAAAGGGGGAAAATTAAATCAAGATGGAAGAAAAAAGGTGGAAAGATTTACAAATAATGCAAATTTTTTGGGCAACCATCTGGCATTGCTTCGAATGTCTTCCCACTTTCCAGTGAATGTGCAAATTCCTAGATCTGAAGCTTTTGAACTTAGCTCGGAAAACTGCAAAAACAAACAAGCAGATTATTAAGACGTAAAAAACTTTACCCATTAGTTTGAATTATCTATAACATAGAAGGAATCTTGTAGACAAGAACGATGATCACCTTTGCGAGGAAAGAAATGAAAAGCTCAGATAAAGAACTCCGATTCACTGCTCTTGATCTGTCTGATTTGAACCTGGCAATGTTTGCAGCACATGTTTCTGCTACGTGTCTCTCAGCATTAGCCCTCATACCTGCATGAAGCACGTCCAGACAAGATTCTAGTAAAGCAAAACTTGTCTTCCAATTAGTAAATTGCTAGATTGGATTCTAAACTGGTTTTCAAGGTTTTTGAGATATTTCCACAATGTAGAAGACCCATCAGGTTTTTCAGACAGCAAAACCAGCAAACCAGTACCGGTTTGAACAATTTCAATAAATTCTCCAAAACCAGAGAGAGAGAGAGAGATAATTGCTACTATAAGTGAGGACTAATTGGAATTTCTATAAAAGAACAAGTCAGTGTACGTCTTTATCATAAGTTAATAAGAAGTAATCAAGAAAAATACCTGTGAGATCATCAACAACATTCCGAGGATAAATGTCCTTCAGAGGAGGTAAAATTGCAGGCGCACAAGTCTGCCATAGATAAACAAAAATTGATTAATGAACTGTAAGTACCAGCTTAATCTTTTTCTTTGACTTCATGCCAGAGAGAAAAAAAGTAAGGTCACCTGAAAATGGAAGACAACGAGCAAACTGAGAGAGTAGGAGTTGAGTGTCCCAGCCCTTGGGTTATTGATATCATTAGCTTTAGCCCATTCTTTCACCTACAGAAGCACAAAACAACACCTGAAATAGATGCATTCTATCCCCAGAACAGGATTTGGTGTTGATTTGCTTTTAGAAGATACCAGTAAAACCAGGTCACGGAACCGTCCATCTATCTCGCTGATCCAAAATAAAAACTTCGATTTAATTTGGCCTTGCAGATTATCAATTGATATGTCACAAGAGATGCCATGGTGGTTGCTCTCGAATTTCAAAATGGGAACTCTTGCGTGGGCAACAAACTCCAGCTTCTGCAACCCACCTGCATATTAACATTGTTATGCGATTATGATACGGAACCCATACTTATTATGAACAATCAAATCATAAAAGAGGATTGAGATATAAGACAAGAATTGAGACTGTAAAGTTAAACAAATCACCTCTCTGCCTCAATGCTCTCAGTAAATCTCCGAGTAAATTCTGCTTCCGCTTCTTTCCAGCAGATGAAACACATGAGCTTTGATTTAACTCAACAGAAATATCCAAGTCTCCCCAGCGTGTGAAGAGATTAGAGATAAACGATCCAAATGGCTCCACAGTTGCACCTGTTTGCGGCCAAATATACCATGAACCCAAAATAGAAATCAAGAGAATAACTAGCGGTCTAAAGTTATTTTGCGGTATGCTTCATTTCATCTTCATGAAATAACAGAGTATCACTCCAATATCTCCATTTTCAGTTTAGATATGTACACTATTCCCAGGATTTTCTAAGCATAAAATCGCTTCACTTCCTACAATCATGCAAAATATTTCATTTTGGATGTATCTGAGACTTTAATATGATTTGAAATCCAGAACAGAATTCCTTCTACTTCAGGGTTGCATATCTGAACGATACCCGTTAATCCTTCTCTTCAACAAATATTTCCCTCGATATGAGTTAATATGCTAGAAATTATTGGCAACTTTGAACAACTCAAGTGAAGAGGCCACTAGAAATGCAGAGGAGATCACCTCTTAAGCTTTCAACAGATCGAACAACTTCCCGCAGTTCATGAACGACTTCAAATCGAGTCCCCCAATCCTCCCGTAAAGGTTTAATAACCTGGAGTATGTCATTGAGAGTAGACTCCAATATGCTATAGGTACTCATTTTATTTGAACCTGTAATACCAAAGAAGCAATTGATCATGTCAAAACTCATGTAGAACAATTGGCTCAAGCATTGATCAAAGTTGAGGATAAGACATGGTAGGGCCAGTAGGTCACATCGACTATGTGATTACAAAGGCAGCTTCAAACATCTCACTAGATCAAAATAATCCCATCTAGCAACAATAACACCTTGAAATTTTAGAATCTTAACCAAATAAAAAAAAAAAATCTTATTCTGCTCAAACAAAATTCGCTATGTCCACTTCATAACAAAAACAAGAAGAGACATGATATCCTGTTGAGTGAATGATCACTTCCCAAAAAAGGAGAGCATAAAAGCAGATGACTTAGTCAATTAGAATCCGATCCTGTAAAATATAATCTTACTCTAACCTTCCTAAACTTCCTAAACAGAAAGATCCCAAGCAATAAAAATTTATGATTCATATAAGAAACCACATCTTATCATAAGCTGGGGTGTTTTTAAGGAACTTTTGGGTAGAACGTGGAGTTTCTGATCTTTAGAATCTCTATCATTATCATCAGTCTTCGAAAACCTTACAGGTAATTCTCAGTCACCCGATTGGGAGAAAGTTCAATAGAACAAACGCAAAGAAAACAAGAATCCCCAAGGGAGGAAAGAATCTCCACCTTCCAATATTTTCTGTAGAACCTCATTTAGAACTAAGCAACAAGAATCTTCACATATTTGTTCCTGAAATTTCAAATGGCCAACCAAAATCCACTATCTCAAGTAGATCAACTTATCCAGTATGTCATCAGAAAGCAGAAAAGCATACAATCCCATATCGAATATTCAGCCAGACTCTGATGACTCTAATCAAGCAAGAGATACCGAATTCAAGATAAGTGAATGAACCAACGAGTAAGATGTAGCAAGCAAGGACTTCTTTTGATTGATTGTGATTATGAGTCTGAAAAAGAACTTGAATCTTGATTGCAATTCAAGATCACAAATTAAAACCAAACTAGCAACTACATTTGCCAGGAAAAACGAGGAGCCAAGCTTCGTAAGTACCAATTCACACAATGACAAGCACTGGTTAATAGATTACCACGAACAGTGCAATTAACCGGAGAAGGAGAGACCCGTTTTCCAATCCTTTTTCCTCTAGGGTTCCTGATGAGTCCTTAGTCTTCAGCAGAGAGAACTGTACCAGCAGCCACAGTCGTCAGCCAATCTAACAAACCCATTCTCGTTGCCTTTCTACGTAAGTCTTAAGTCTTTCCATAAAATAATTAAGGAGACAAAGGTAGAAGGTGGGGCATGCTTAGACAGAAGGGTTTTCTCTCACCTTTTTTCTATGGCCATCTCATAGTAGCGGGAAAAGGGAACAGACCAAAGGGCGTCACAAGTATTTTGAACGCCCACTGCCACTGTTCATCTTTACCGAGGATTGTATCAAGGAACATAAATTTCTGGATTCGCTTTTTTGTATTTTGATCAGAATTCAGCAGAGAACTTGATTTCCATTGTGTTTGTGGAAATTTCATAACCGATAAGGAAAAGAAGGTAAGCTTGGAAATTCACGCTGCTGCCCAGTTTGTCTGTATGAATTAATTGTCAAAGTTTTCATTTTTACCATTCAAAAATCTAATTTTTTTAGATAAAGTTTTCATAAAATTTGAATGTCTATTATAATATCGACCAAAATTTTAAATTTAAAAAACAATAAATACAAATTAAAAAATTTTATAATAATTTTGATTTAAAATTTTTTATGAATATAAAAAATAGTTAATTTATTGCCATAAAAAATTTAAAATTTTTTAAATATTAAAAATATATTAAAATTAATAAAAAATAAATATTACATCAAAAATAATTTAAATTTAAGATAAATAATTTATTTAAATTATGTCTAAATTATTTCAATGACTAAAATTGTTATAATTTTTTATAAATATTTAATTTAATTTTTTATAAATTAAAAATAAAAATTTAATTTAATTTATCACTTTTTAAATATAAAAATTTCATTAATAATATAAAACTTTTACATTTTTTTTAATTATCCTTTCCAATTCCTATTCTCAAATTGATTAAAAAAAACTTCAATTTCCATTTTGGGTGTGCACACGTTATCAGTAAAACAGATCTCCATTTTGATTCTCCCTAGATTTGATTTAGGTGAGACTTATTATCATAATATAAAGTTTTTATAATTTATTATATTATTATAAAAAATAAAATATGTATTAATGATTTATTTTATTAAATATTACATATAATAATTTTTTAAAAAACTTATCACTAACACTAATCGATTTTTTTGCTCATTATATTAGCTTTTTTTCCTATTAGGATTTTTCACTTTAAATTAATGATTTAAGTTTATTTACTGCTTCCAATTACCATTTATTCAAAAGGTGCCTTTAAATTACAAATTTAACATTGTCATTTAATTTTTGTATGTTTTAATTTTCTTTTCAATAAAAAATTTGAAAGTAGTAAAATTATATCAAAAAATTATAAAAAAAAGCTCGATCAATAATTTTCATATAATATGATCAATTAATTAATTAATGCTATGATCCTTCATACCGTATGTATAAATATAAATATATACTTTCATGTTAATTTAAAATTTACAAATAGTAAGTATAATAAGTAATTTAATGTATATATATATATGTAAATGAAAATATTTGAAATATTTTCAAGCCATTAAGTTTTATATTTATATAAATATTTATTTTATTTAATTAAATAATGTGATATTTAAAAAAATATCGTGTAAAATTATAATTAGAATTTTATAACATATAATTAGTTAAAATAAATATTAACATAATATCAATATTAAATTTCATCAAATAATTAAAAATTTTGAAAATAAATCATCTACAATTAATTGATATGATAAAATAATTCTATGCAAATTAATGATAATAATACTTTTTTAATGAGATTTTTAAGTATTACTTATGTTAATAAATTAATTTTTTTATTGATTATCTATGAAATAATTGATGAGTTTTATGGTTTATATCATTTGAAAATTATATTGAAAAATTAGGCCAAAACCCCAAAACTAGTACCGAGGTAAAACAATGGCAGAATGAACTTCTGGCATGTGATGGACTGGCTTATAAACCATGGGGGTTTTCTCGGCGTTGCTTACTTCACGAAGAGAAGGCTATTCATGAGCATGGCATTGCTTCTCCAGGATCTCCCAGTGGTACTCTCTTCACTTCCTTTTCTCACTCTTCTCTTCTTTTCACTAAGAAATTTGATGTGTGCTTTTACACTAGCGACTCACATCACGTGCTGCGTCCTTTCACATATCTTTATCGTCCTTTTGCTTCCAGTTTTCTCTGCATTCTTGCTTTGTATCTCACAATAATTGGGTAGTGGGTAATACGTGTTTAATCTTTTGGTGCTTTTAGTTAGTGGGGTGACTTTACTGTTGATGTTTCTTCATTTTGATTGCTTTTTTGTCTGTTTATGTTGGAAACCCTTGTTTGAGAGACTGAGAGAACTCAATTGGGTATTGTGGGTAATTCTCTGCAAGACAGTATTGATGGTGATTGCTCAACTTCTTAGTTAGTTTTAGGTTGTAAAGAAACTAGTGAAATGGGTTCTGGGGGTGTCAATGGAAGTATTGTTCATACACTTTGCATTATTAAGCCCAGGCAACCTAAACTAGTATTTGTACAAAATACACGTGAAAAACAGGATTTTCACAGTGAATATACGAATATAATGTAGTTAGAAATAGAAGGATGAATTCAAATAGAACTAATTCACCCACCAGTCACTAGTAAAGGATCAAAAGGCACAAAGAAGCCCGCAATATGGATTCATTTTGTAGATTTATGATCAGCCATGTAATTGTGACCGTCACCCTTTGTTCCTTGCTACTTGTTTGTTGTCATCGGTCCATGAGATTTCGCTAGCCTAAATTGGTGATGATGTGGTTAATAGTAATGCTTTAAGAGGTTTGCTAAATCTAGCATGTGTAATTACCTTTAATTTTGGGTCTCCTTTTGCTATCTTTTCGGAAACTTTCAGTTCGTAATGTTCGATTGTTTTGGAATTGGGGGCTTGAAAAGGGATTTCCCAGTAAACTTGGGCTGCACCTAATTTTTCGATATCATTGCTTGCTGATGACTGTCATAGAGAAAGGATCTCTCTAAACACCCACCAGCTATCATCTTTTGAATAATGTTTGGTCAATGCAAGTTAATGTAGTATCTTCAGTCCCAAACTGTGCTTCTTGAAGAAAGTGGAAATAGACTGGATATCACTAATATATGTATGCTAGGCCCAGGGCCATATCCTGCACAGGAGCTTTAAGGGGTGAAGATCCCTGATGACCCAAAGGACCCAACACTCTGAAGAAAATAGACAGCAATGTTAAATAATGTGTTTTGGTCTTCAAGTAATAATTTACGAGATCCTCTGTACCTTGAAACTTTTATTACGAAATATGATGAGCTTTCTGATCTTTTATTCAACTAATAGGGAGCTCATATCAGCCCCTAACTCCAAATGAACAGATAAGCTATACTTATCTGGATTGATTAATGAGAATGCTCACCCTGCTGGGCCATGCACAGGCTTTTGGGTTTCCCTTTATACGGAAGGTGAGTTTCATTCTTCTATTCGCTTATCATATTAAAGTCTGTTTGTAAGCCATAGCAGGACAGACAATAACTTGCAGTGCTGCTTATCATATCCTGTGCTTTGAGGTTCAGCGATTCATGTAATGATCTCTGCAGGTTTAAACTGGTCTTGCGAGGCACTTGCAATATCCTGCACTAACACTTTGCCTTATTCAGAAGGAATATGCTTGTATTGTAACTCAGTTTCATAATACAAAGAGATTTAAATATGATCTCTATCCTCTATATGGGCGAACCTAAAGATTCTTTAGATAAACCATAACTCCATTTGCTCTACTTTTACACACTTGTCAATTTTGAATACCTTATAGACCTTGCATTCATTAACATTATTAGGAGTGCTGCATGATTAGATCAACTTGCCCATTAAGTTTCTTTTCGTCAAATTTTACCATCAAAATAGATGAAGCTGAGTTTGCTTCTTCACATTCATCCTCCAAGAATCTGTTCCTCTTGAATTGATCTTTCTCAAATGCTTATTCGCATTACGATTCATACTTGCAGTCCTCAATGCAGAATATCAAGATCACTCAGGCACGCCAACTGACTTGGAACTTTCCTTCTCGATTACAGGTAAGCTTGGTAGATCCACAACGCAATTCCTTGTGCTTTCCAGCTTTCATTTCTCATTTTCTCTTCCACCCATTACCCAGCATGCTTCAAAGCGTAGCTATAACTTGTGAAACACTGTGACATCGAGGTTTCTCGACACAGAACATACCTTCTGTAGTCAAGAACAAGCCCTGCTTCCTGTTTGTAGTCACCCCATGTTAAATTGACAGCACAAGAGAATCTGTTTTTCTTGTCCTCACAGCACCCACAAAAGAGAAAAGCTTAACTTTCTTTTATTCCTCCATTGAATAAGGTTGAACCTCCCAGGTGTCCCATGATCTCTTCCATGGAGCCTCTGTTCTCATTTTACTTAATCTCTTAAGCTTTACATGTTATAAATATAGCTGACTTTCAGTCCATGACTTTTTTTCTTACTTTAGTATAATGCGCTCGCTTTACATTTTGAAAGCTAAATTCATATAATAATCACTCTCATTGTTTCTAATCATTTGATTATTTGTGTTGAATTATTAAAACTATGAGAAGTTGCAGATTAATTCGATTACTTTTTCTTAGGATTCTTGGAGAGTGGAAAATCTTGCTCTTTGGTTGTGAGAATATGTTCTAAACTGCTCCAGTAAACTAGAGCAATGAAACAGACTAACTTTTGAAATCTCATATGCTCCAATCTCTTGGAATCTTTGGCTTTGAAATTATCTTTAGATTGAAATCTTTGATAGTTTTAAACACATCCATAACATGTAAATAGTTAAAGATTTTATGTACCGATTGGCGCAATAATTTTTGAACAATATGAGATAATATATAAGTTAATTATATCTTGGGACATTCATTCAATAAGTTTCATCAATTTCTAACATTCGTGGTTTTTGTTATGTGAAATAAAGATTATAATCTTGTAATTTTGTGCTCATTTTGAGAAAATATTAAAATATAATTTTTTTTTATAATCAAGATATTTGAGTTGAAAATTTTGATTACTAAATGAAAATTTTATTTTTCTTGAGATTTTGAAGTTGACGATTAAGATAATTTTTAGTGATCTAAGGAGATTTAAACTCTGAACTTTGAGAGTCGAAAAATCTAATTAGAGAATGAAAAACTCATTTTTCATTCACTAATTTTGATAATCTTCAAATGAATTTCTGAATATTAGAATCTTGAATTTGATTTACAAGTTTACATTTTTTTTATTAAATATAATTGCTGAATCAATTCAAGTTTATTTTTATTTTTTTAAGTAACCCAATTGGTAAATTTTATTATTTTTTACAAAAAGTTTGATATTTTGTGGATTTTTAAATCTCAATTATTGCATATTGACAATGAAATTCATGAGATGTTTTAAGAGAGAGAGAGAGAGATGATGGGCAGCCATAAAGTAGGAAAGCATAGAAGAGAGAAGAACAAGGGGAAGCTTACTGATAAAAACCAAAAAGGAAAGGCAAATTGGTAAAGGCAATACCATCAACATCAAATCTATACAAATCTACTGAAGCACCAAGACAGGGAAGCTGAATGGGCTACGTGGCGGATGCTGATTAGCGAAGTCCACGGTGAGGCCCACCGACTCCGCCACACCGTAGTTTGGATTTATTCGAACCGGAAATAATAATTCATTGGAAGGAAAGGCTTTAGGATTTTAATGAATTATCCATCCAACTCCTCTCCACAAAACATACATCAGGTCCCAACCCACCATTTGTTGTGTCACCAAGTTGACCTTCCTTTCTTGCTGCGCCCACTTTTTTCTTTTTCTTTTTCTTTTTAACTTTTTTATATAATTTTTTCCTTTGTAATTTGATCATTAAATAATTTGGAATTTTTATAATTTTTATTTTGTAATTATAAAAAATACTTTTTAATCTTACATTCTCATATTTTAATTTGATTAGTAATATGTTTAATTTTTTTATTTTTATTTAAATATATTGAAATAACTTGACATTTTTTCAAATTTATTAAATTAGAATAATTTTCCACTCATAAATTATGTTTAATTATTTTATAAAAACATTTAAATTACTCTAAAACATTTTACATTAAAATTGTTATTAATCTATGGTACTTCCTGATTCAAATTACAATCATAATGAGTAATGTTTGTATTACCAATCAAAGTCTGACGGTCCAAAAAAATAAGGGTACAATGTAGAAGTCATGATGAGCATACTTGTGCAACTAAAGTCCGTACAATCCGATCAGGTCAAATTTGGTGCGCGCCACCTCAGCTCACACTGACTTAATTATTTTTAAAATATTAACACTTATTTTTAACCAAGAAAAGAATAGCAAATAAAATCATTTTTATTTATATTTTTCTCCTGAACTGATTAATGATTTAAATCTGATAATTAATGACAGTCACATAAATTAAGAAAGATAAAAAGAATTAATTATGTAATAAATTGAATTTAACAAAACGAATGAGAAAATTTAAAATTGTGTACAGTTTATATTTCTACAAATGAAGGAAAATTAAACAACAGAGATAAAAGAGGGAAATTAGTTTCCAACTCTTCCTCTGAAATTCTCTACAATTTCCCAAAAAAAAAAAAAAACTACTTGCGTTGCCCCTATAAATATATATTTATAATTTTTTTTCATTTTTTTAAGATCTAAAATGCGCTTTGAGGAGCCAAATTAACTGGCCTCTTTTCTTTAATTAAAAGGAAAAAAAAAGAAAAATTAAAAAGAAAAAACTGTTAAGATTGGCTTCCAGGTTCCCTTCTCAGATCCACAACCACGACGCTCACGTTGTCCGTGCTGTGCCGAGCCAAGGCCAACTTGGTCAGAAGAATGGACGCGTCCGAGCAGGCCTTGTCGGAGCTCTGGGTGGAGCCGGCTTGCACCGCCGCGTCGCTACCAGGCGACCCTGGTGGAGAAGGTGGCTTCTGCGCGCGTAAACACACGCGCGCCACCCCACAAGCTGTGTTGTTCGAGACTACGTCCCACAATCCATCGCTTGCGAGGATTAAGCACTCGTCCTCATCCGTCCGCTCCGTTATCGTCACCTCCGGCTTTGATATCACGTAGGGCTTCAAGTAATTGTCACCTGATTTTGGAATCGAGTTAGGTTTCCGTCTCTCTATTGGGAAATTAAGAGAGCTAAAACCAGAGATGGACTGTGTGAGCTTACCTATTGCCCTTGACATGGCTAGGACACCAAGAACTCGAGCGCCGTCCCAGTATATAACACGACCACCGGCTTCTTGGATTCGATGCAATTCGTCCGGCCGGTCGGGCTGCAAATACGTGTAAACAATTGTAACATTAATGAAATTGTAATCTAAGGATGTACATGCATAAAAGTAATCGTCTAAGGAGCGTGCCAACCACGCGCCCATAACAGAACCAGTGTTCCAGGCTTGAACCTTAGTGAAAGGAGGAAATATAGCTCCTGTGACAGAACATCGACACGGGGATACACGCGCCCGCAGCCACTTCGAAGAGTTAAATCGATTAATCCTTTTCAGTTCGGTTCTCGGGAAATGAATCTCACCTTATGGTCGGCAGATAGGGGGATGGCAACGCCGTTTCTACATAGGACAGCACGGGAATCGCCGCAGTTCGAGACGATAATCTTATCAGGCGTGACAACAGCGATGACGGCAGTGGAGCCGACGGCATCACACTGGGGACTCTGCAGGTCGCAGCGGCAGGCGCTGCCCTCGGCGGCCTCTTCGCTCCGCCCGTTCACTTCCTTGTCCATCCTATCAAAGCTCCGCTCCATCACCCCTTCCCACTCCAACAAAGACTCCTGACGACTTTCCACTTCCTCTTTCACTATCTCGTGCAACCGCTCTTTGCACTTCATCGCCACCTGAAACATAGTAAAATTTAATAAGCCTAATCTTTGGCAAAGAGAAAACTAAAGCGAATCTTCCAAAGCAAAAGACGTAAGTAGCAATTACATGAGAGCAACCGTGGCCATCGAATAGACCGTAGTAGTGTACACCATGAGAAGCCTGGTTATCTCTGCTGCAAAACGATGGGTGTACCGAAACGGCATCTTCCATCTCTCTTCTTCTCCCGCAAACGGAGGTCATGCCAAACTTCGGGATATCTTGCACGGCCGCCTCCTCAGGATATGAATTTGAATTTGATTTTCTTTGTTGGTTCTCTACTCCACGTTCCGGTTCGCTCGATGGTTCACGGTTCTCCACCGCGTTCTCGCTGCCTCTGGCAGGAAGAGGATGAAGGTCGATCTTCTGCCGTTTCCTGCCGTTTTCTAGAGCAGGCACCACGGCCACGTCGGCGACGAACTTAATCGGAGACAGGAGCTCCATTCTCCGGCGCCTCGATGTCCGTGAGCTCGGCTCGACAGGAGCCGCTGGCTCGCTCTCTCCAACAACTCCACAGCAAATCCCAGCCATAGCACGTGTTTCCTCCGGTCAACAATCAACCAACCAAATCTCTCTGCGACTGCGATCTGCTTCAACGAAGATTGAAATCCGACGAAGACGATAACCAATGGACAGCAATACTATTAGGCTAACAACAATTGCTTTACGCAGACAAAGGAACAAAGAGAGATACAAGAGAACTTGAGGCAGAAACAAGAGGACCCATTAAAATGGCGTGAAAGGAAGCCTTTTTCTACAGAGAGGCTACCCCTTCGGGGGCTAATCTTTTCACCTGGGGGCCACACGGGCAGCCTGCCCGTCACCGTCACGGGCAAAGGACCCGACACGTACAGTTGGTATGACGTAGATTTACTCGAATACAAGATACCATCTTCACCGTCCATCAAGTCACCATCATGCTCGCTAGTCCTTCTGTCCCGACACGTGGATCCCTTTCAGGTGGCTGGTACGTGGCCCAATAGTTTTCCGACACGGCTGGCTAAAACGACCTACCTTTCCTGACACGCATGTGGTCCTGAGCTATGACCCAACCCCTACTCTCTTTCCGTTGCGCGCCTACTCGCCTCTTTCCAGTCCAAACCGCTTTACGGTTCTTTTTTTCGAATAAAAAAATCTAAGGAATTGTTAAATCTGTTGCAGAGGATACGACCACGTGGCGGGATCGTAGAATACGAGATTCGTGTTTCCCCTCTAGCATGCCACGCGCCTCACTGGCGAATGACTTCAACAGCTTTTTTTTTTTCAATTACTTTCCAAAAGAAAATGCTACTACTTAATATTATTGTACAATAAGTTTAAATAATCATATTCAAAAATTAGTAATTTTCTTTGGAAACTTATTTTAAACTCTAACTTATTTTTCTGTTCAATCAAAATTTATTTTTTAATATTCTAATTATTAATTTATTTAAATTAAATATTAATAGAATAATTATAAAAAATATTATTATTATTAAATAAATAAAATACTGAAATATATTTTATACTCTATTTCATCCATAAATTTGAATAATTTGTTACTAACTATATTTTATAAATTTTCTAATTCTTATAATTTTTTTAAAATATATTTAGTAATTTTTAATTATAATTTAAATATTTTTATGTAAATTTTTTATGTAAAATTTTTAAGTTAAAATTTATTATAAAAATAACTTAAATATTTTTATTTTAAATTTCTAAATACACTTGAATTTGATCTAAATTAAAAATATTTCAAAATTCTTAAAATTTATTTAAAATAAAAAATAAAACTCATATTTCAAATAATATTTACTTTTTTATAAAAATTAAAAAATTAAGTTTAATGCTTTTTCTATTTAAATTTTAAACAATTTTATCTTGAATTTTTTATTAGGTGGAAGTTTAAATTTTATAAAAAAATTAGAGATATTCTTGGACATGTTATATAACAAGTTTTGATTAAATTTTTTTCAAACACATAAATAAATATTTAAATTATTATTATAATAAATTTCAAAAGTTTTTAGAATAGTAAACATATGTTATTTTTATTTTTACACTGTTAATTTTTGAAATTTTATTTAAAATAATTCATAAATTAAAATTTATTTACATTTGAAATTAAATTAAACAGAGTATAATTGATAATTTGGATTTAAATTATCAATTGAAAATGAGGTGTCAAAATATTTTAATAAAAATATTATTTATTTTTAACAATTATTTCAAATAAAATTTAAATTAAATTAAACAGAGTGTAATTGTTTCAATTAATAATTTGGATTTAAATTATAAAATATATATAGTTTAAATTTTTTAACATTTATTTTTAATTTTTTTATTAAAATAAGATTTTAATGCATAATATAATATATATTTATTATTTATTCTAGAAAATAGCATAGGTTAATTAAATTTTTTTAATTTTGATAATAGTCATGTTTTCCACATGCATGCTTCAAGCATGTTTAATTAACCTATTTAGATATATGAAAGAGTTTTTTTTATAAATATTTATTTTTCAAAAAGATAAAACCCATAGGGATTGTTATTCGGGTTGAGAATATCTTTCCACAAATTACGAAAAAGATATTCAGTCATAAGACTGATTATTTTACTAAATAAATAAATTATTATCATACGATTAATTATTAAAAATAAAATGTTTTAAAATTGTTGTTCCGGGAGCGTGAGCGCACGCGCTGGTGGGTAGGCGTAGCCAAATTGATGACTATCTTTTCGTAGTTGCCAGTTCCAGTTGTCTAAGGACAGCGACCACGTAAAGATGGAGATTCTGACACGTGTGGGATCGATGGCAAGTTCGATAGACAACTACAGAATATCTTATGTTGCGCAACTGTTTACTCGACACGTGGAAGACGCTGACGTGGATCTTAACGTGCGCCCCTCGTACCCTGCGCTTCTGCACGTTTTGTGCACTGCTCCCCCCCGCCAATCTAATTATTACCACTAATAAAAATATTAGCAATAAAACAAAGTTGCCGTCCTCCATAGCAATTTCGTCACCGCAATTTTATTGCGTAGTACCCCTTTATTTTATTTTATTTTATTTTTAGCCCCTTTTAAATGCCTTTTTAATTTTTAAAAATATCAAATTTTCATTCATAAAACATTGTAAATTTAAAATTTCAATATAAACTTTTTTTTAAGTCCATGAAAAACTATATACCAATCAATAGTTCTAATTTCATGAAATTTATTTTAAAAAAATTAGATTTTTTATTTTTTATTTTTGAAAAATTACATGAGACTTTGATGTTCACAGTCAAACAAATGTTAATTTCTTAATTTAAGATAAATTCAACATTGCAAAAAAAGCTAATAATTATAAATATTCAAATTTAATAATCTTATATAATAAATTTTGATCATTAAATAAAAATATTACTATCATTTAAAATTTAAAAGATAAATATTTATTATACTTTTTATACATTTTATTCAATTATCAATTAGGGACACCCTTTGAAATAATTAATTATAAATAAATAAATACAATTATCTTATTTAAAGTATGTGAGATGATGATTAAAGTTTCATAATTGTTTAATAGTTGTTAGGAGGTTCTTCACGAGACAAGCAACATAGTAAGTAATATATTTTCCTTAAGAATCATTCCTAATTAAATTGCTTTCACACATATTTGTTTAATTTTATGAAACTTTTCATTTTTAAATAAAATTTATTTTTTATTAATATTTAATAATTTATTTTATTTTAAATTACGTGGAGGTATCATAAGAGTTGCCTTTACATTTACATGCATCTCATTGGGTACCAATCCACGTGCCAGCTCAATGAATTTTATTTTATTTTAAAATTCAAATTATTATAAAAAATATAATGTCTAAGCACCTCTTTGCTAATGTGTCACCACGTGGTGGTGACTTGATAAAACACAGTGGACTTAGAAAAGAAAATATAATATTATAAAATAATTAAAATAAAAATTATTTATTTATTACAATATAATGATTGATTTTTATTTAAAATTCTTCCATTAAACAAAGCTCATATGAAGCATATCTATGATGTTGAGAATATCCATGAAAATTTAAATCAAAATTATTTCATAAATATATTAAAATAATATTAATTATGCAAAAAGGGAAATAATATCACATATTTGTTTATTTATTTTTCTACATTCCTTCCTTAAGGTGGACGGTGCAAGTCTTGATTCCGAAATAAAACATTTTATGAGGGCTTATCTGCAAACTGAACAAGATGTCTCAATGACCAACGCCAATTAAAAGATCTTCAGACACCTCTATTACACGTGTTCGTTGATGGTGACTTGTGGTACCAACCGTGGACCCCGCAAAAAATGCAAAGTACCACCCTAAAAATCGTGAGGGACCGAGGAGCAAAACCTGCAGCTAATCACCACCCGCCAGGGAGGAACCCCCAGCTGTCAACCCTGGACCCACCCGCGGGACATGACCTCGCCATAAACCAGTCGCCACGTGACAAAAGGAGGAAAAAGAAAAAAAAAAGCAGAAACCCGAACCCTGACCGAACTCTCACTGACCGCCAAGTCAGCCAGTCACCTTTCCGCATTCTGCGAACCGGACCTTGCGCCTCCTGTTCCCTCACTAAAAATATCCCATTTTCCACATTAAATATCAGACACGTGGCGGATTTACATCACAGTTCGACACGTACAGGACATGCCTCAATGAACAGCGACACGTGACTGTTTGTGGTGCGTCCTTTTTGGAAACTTTTAATTATTGAGAATTGTCGTAATAATAACTGCAGAGAAAAATCAGAGATTTCTGAGGATTTGCGGGTCGTCCGATTCGGAAAAGCTGACTAATCGTGGAAAGCTGTCATGCTTCATGCGTCAACCTTCCACAGTAATTTATTTTATTATAATTCATTATTATTTTTTAAATACTTTTCCAAATTATTAACAGCATATTACGAATATCCATAAATATCAAACCGGCACCTTCAGTAAGAGGAAATCAAGCTGTGCGCTTTGATAAGAAGAAACGAAAGCGGTGCGCTTCAAGGAAAAGAAGCCAGAAACGGCACCGCTTCAACAGAAAGGAAAGAAAAAGTGTGGCATTTGAAGTTTCAGCTAAATGGCAAACAGAAAACAGAAAGAAACCTATGAAACCTGGATAGGATTGTGGAGCTTAGGCAGGGAAGCTGGTGAAGAAGACGGGCTTATCTGCTCAATTGAGTGTCATGCCAGGGGAGAAGCCATTCACGGTCGTTCCTCCATCGACGGAAATTATCTGTCCAGTGATGTAGGAGGCAGCAGGAAGGCAGAGGAAGGCAACCAGGGACGAGACTTCCTCTGGTTCTCCCACACGCTGGAGAGGTGTACGGGAGACGATCTTGTCCAAGAATTCTTTGTTCTCAAGCAACTGGTGGGAGGAGCGACACAAAAAGTGAGAATTTTCGTAAAACAAATTGCAGATATCATCATTTCTACAGACAGAAAACTGGGCAGTTTTCGAAAAACTCAGACAACTAAGAAGGCAATGAAGGAGCGATGAAATGGTGATGACAGTCCAGACTAAGAGGATCAGATGTTCATAAATAATGGACATGATCCTCAACAATGTATAGTTTTTCAAGCTGAAAACGAAATCATGAACTTGCCGGCATGCGTAAAATATAACTTTCTGAAAGAATACGAAAAGCAGTTCGTCTGATCAAATGAATATAAGGATGAAAAGGATAAAGAAACCTACATGTTCCACAAGCGAGGTTCTGATATACCAGGGTGCAACACAGTTGGTTCTTATATTGTCACTTGCCCACTCGCAAGCAAGATTTTTAGTAAGCTGATTAATTGCCCCTGAGAAAAGCACATAGAAAGCAAGAATCTTCAACATTTTCTGCCCATCAAGTTTTTATTGCATACCTAAAGTAAAATAAGCAGAATAAAGAGATACCATACCCTTAGAAGCTCCATAAATGGATCCACTTCCTATATGCACAATGCCAGCAACAGAGGAAATGAACACGATGTTTCCAGCTCCTGATGCTTTCAAGAGAGGATGTGTAAGTTCGCAAAAATGGTATGCGGATTCAAGGTTGGTAGCCATGATTTTTGAATATTCTTCAACAGAGTACTCAACTGTTGGCTTCCTGATATTGGTTCCAACATTGTTTACCTGAATCCAGCAGACAATGCTTGTTTAACTCTGTACACAGACTGACCAATTCATGGCAGCATCCCCAAGTAAACGAAAAACAAGAAAGACCTGTGTACCTCTGTTTGTGAACAGTTGGGGAAAAAAAAAAAGAAAAGGAAAAGAGACATGAAAATCTGTTGCAGTACCTGCTAGAGATGAGAATGCTAAGCACAGGCCTACTTGGCCTTACAGGGAGAAGCCTCTTGAGAAACCATGACAAATCAGATGCTGTGGAGAGGAGATGCCAAGTTTTTACACTGAGATTAGGTGTAAAAACTGCTTTATGTTAAAGCATGCTCCTTTCTTTGATTAATTTGTCATCTAGGAAGCGAGTATCCAAAAATTAGGCGGGTTGAGTGCCTTCATCAATCTCATCATACCAACTAAACGAGAGAGTTTCTGATAACCAAGGTATCCAAATTGAAGAATCACTCGAGGACCCATCTTCCTGAGGACCTCCAGTGGCCCTGAGGAGATTCAAATATAATCTTACCTTACAAGTTGACGCTTGCCTACCAGCAGGCTCAACCCAGGTTGACTACACTAAAGAGTTAGTGGCACAAAAAATAAGAATATTTCAAAGGTGTCCTTCCCTTAGAAGTGAAAGTCCAATGCTTCAACCCTTCGATGCCTAATCTTTGGTGCGGATTCATAAATGCTTAGAATCAGTGTGAGGATAAATAGCCATGTAAAGAGGCCAAGACAAAGTATATCAAGGTTTTTAGTCAAACTGAACCTATGAGAATCAGCAACAAGGGAACTATAGCTTGCAACTCCACAAAATCTAAAAGACTAAAATTTGCTCCACAACAAGTCAATTCTACAAGATGAAAACTACGAACCAAAACACATAAGTTGATGATCGATCTCTAAATTGAAGAGAATCAACAACACCACAACCATAATCAGACAAAAGAATCAGCAAAGTTAGATATCACCAACCAAATCCTGAATGATCAACAGGCAAGAAAATTTACAAGCATATTCATTCATAGAGAGAAAAGAAAAACGAAATGATTAAATGGGCTTATAGCATTTTGCAGGCACTTACAAGTATGTTAAGTTTGCCATTGAAGACACAGGAGACTTCCTCAATGAGCTTCTCCCTCTGGGCTCTACAAGATGCATCACAAACCGATCCAGTGA
Organism: Moringa oleifera; assembly: GCA_021397835.1. Taxonomy (NCBI): domain Eukaryota; kingdom Viridiplantae; phylum Streptophyta; class Magnoliopsida; order Brassicales; family Moringaceae; genus Moringa; species Moringa oleifera. The sequence goes on along the minus strand of JAJFZO010000882.1, from coordinate 1,933,095 downwards.
CCACAAAACCTTCACCTTGCCATTCTTTCAAGCACTGATTTAGCTGTTCTTGGTTCCTTGAACATGTGTGCACTGCAGCACCTAGCCCTGCTAATTCTTCTACTACTGCACGCCTACAAGACAGAAAGAACCAAACAAAACCAAAGGCCTAATGAAAAAAATGAGCAGCATTATTTTAATCAGAAACAGTAATCTCTACAGGCCATATAATCAGTTTCCACAGTATCCAATTCCTAAATACACAACACAAATCATACCAAATGTTGTTTAGCTAGATGGGTGTCATCTAAATCCAACATTCATGTAATTTAAGGTCTATACAAACCCAGAATTTTGGAAGACGTGAAAGGGGTTTGAATTTTCTCGAGAAAGAAAACGAAGGAAAGTGATAACGGAAAGAGAAAAAGAAAGAAGAAGAAAGCAGACCCGATTCCACGAGTGCCACCAGTGACAAGAGCGGTCATTCCATTGAGAGACCATCTGGGGTTTTTGATCCTGACACCACTGCTCTCTGCACCTGCCATGGCTTTCCAGGTTCTCTCTCCCCCCAAGTTCTTTATCTAAACCCTCCAGTTTTCCCACACATCAAACATTCAAGTAAACTTTAGTAGAAAAAAATAGTATACTTGAGAAGCAAAAAAAACGTCACTTCAATTCGTTCAATGGCCACCTAAGAAGCTGCTGACGCCTCGGTTTCGTCTCTATCCACAACAAAACCAGAACAATACATTTCTTCTTTAGGAACAGCAGTTTGGGCTTGGCAAAAGCAACCTGTTGGTTGTCTAAGACACCAGATAATTGGATCTACACGATTTCAATAAAATCGGCTTCAAATTGGATCCGACCTGACCCAATAAATGTTCCTGTTGGATCATGATCACAACGATTCAGAATTTACTGAAATTGAGCCCAAACTGGACCCAATTGAGCCAACTCTAAGAATCTTTATTTTATAAAATAAAGATATTTAAAATAATAAGTTTTAAGTATTTTTATAAACATATTTTAAAACGATTTATAAAACAAAGATATTCAAAATATTTATATTATTTTGATTAAAATATGATATTAATAATTATTAAATCAATTTATTTTATTTATAAATTTTTAAATAATACTCAAATCATCTCTCATATTGATTTTTTGAAAAACATTGATACATAACAATTTAACAAAAAAATTGTTAAAATTTATTTTATTTATTTTTTTATGTTACCATAATAAGTTATTAAATTTTTTTATCTTTTTCACAAAAATATAAGCATGAATCAGATCATTGGAGATCTGTATCCTTTTTAAAAATTATAAATTTAATATTAAAAGATATTAATTTAAATTTTTTAATTTTTTAAAAATAATTTTAATCTAACCTTTTACATAAAAGATTGAAGGTTTTTTTTTCTTTTGTAATTTATTATATTAATATAATATAAAATTATATAAATCATAAATAATTGTTTTTTTAAATTATCATATTAATATTTTGAGTAATTTATCTTAGTAGAGGATTTTAATCTCAATTTTTCAGACTTAAAATGTGAGTAAAATGGATTTTTAAAAAAATATGGATTAACATAATTTTCCACTCATTATTTTTAAACATATTATGACATATGTCAATTTAATAAAATTAATAATAAAATTATTTATTTTTTATTATTATTTTAATTAAAATATAGAAATATTTTTTAAAAAAATTAATATAATTTTTTTTTAGAAGTTGTTTGACATAAATTCAAATCAATTGAAGAATTGTATCTTTCAAAACATAACACAATAAGAACACACAGAAAACTGAGAATAAATCCTTATTCCCTTCAAATATTCCAAATTGGAGCTTTTGAATGCAATGGAGACACAGACCCGTCAAGTCCTCCCCATGTGCACCCTCTGCCTTTCTCTCTGTCAGATTTCTCTTTAAGAACTCTAACTGTTACTAAGCAAAATCTCCAACCCCCTCCCTCACTGTAAACTATTTTGCACAAAAGCAGACACTTCATGGAACCCTAAGCAATTAACCCACGTCGCTTTCCCTATTATGGCCATGGTGCTTTCCTCTGTGTGCTTCTAGTGACCGAACAGAAGAAAACCCTAAACCTCAAAAAACCTCCATGAAAGCAACCCCCAGACATTCAATTCCACTCAGTTCTATAAATGGGAAACCATTTTTCTTGGTGGGTACCATAAATTCCCTGCATGGACACCTCTCTCTCTCTCTCTCTCTCTCTCTCTCTCTCTCTGTCTGAGGATCAATACCCAGAAAGTCAAAAGCGATGTTTCATCAATTTTCCTTATAAAGGAACATTGAGAAGGCATCATCACTGAGAACTCGCCGTGTATTCTGGAGGATCCATCGATGTCAAAGGGGTGGCTGCTAGCTATAGCTAGCTAGCTATTAGGGTTTCTGGTGCGGGGATATGTCTCTTTAGCGCTGCTAGGATTTGGTTCTTAGGCAGTGTATATAGAAACATGTACTAACAACAAGAGGACACAATTTAATACTGCCAATAATGCCATATAGTTTTCTGTCTCACAGTGGATAAGTAAACAAATCTGTCAGTATTAATGTTTTGTTTGTGTATAGTTTATGCAATTTGATTCCATGGAGTTGGTAGAGTGTTTGGACTTTCTTTCTTTCTGGGAAAATTTGAGAGAAAAGAGTGGAAGAGAACAGAAGAGAGCGGAATTATGGGAAAATTGATATTCTGACATGGATTGATCAAGTGAAACAAATTAAGACAAAGAAAAACAGAAAAGCCAGACTGTTTAAGATTTGTTTGATTAGTTGATCTGAGCTGTGTAATAGTACAGGTAAAAAAAAAGGGGATTCGTGTGTTCATGTTGTGTTGTGTCTTTTACTTTTAGTACTTAACCTGAACTGACATGCTGTCAGTTCTTGCAACTGGTTTTTCACCTTTCTCTATCTGTTTCTCTGTCTGATTGAAATCTGAACTTGCAGTTAAGTAATAGTCTTCATGATCTCACAGAAATTACTGGGTTTCTTACAGTTTCAGCAAGAAATTATTGCCATACCTGCAATACAATATTGATAGATCATGATCAAAGTACAATCGGGTTTTTATATTAACCCATGAGAACAGAAGAAAAAGAAGAAAACCCTGTTAACTATAGTTAATATCTATAGTTAATACCAGCAGTTAGTATTCTTCCAGGATCAGGATCATCTTTGCATGATGACAAAATGTGTATGAATCTAGATCATCTTCCATATGGGTTTTGTATGAAAAGTTTGATAGAGTGAAATTAAATCTAAAACAATGGAAGATCTTTGAAGGATTCATTGAGCTTATTATCATGATCAAGTTTTATCAGTATCTGCAGAAGAGGCTGCAGCCTTTTGTCTGCCTTTGCTGGAGCTTTAAGTGGAGAAGAAAATCAATGATGACTCAATAATTTGCTCTCCTTTAAAGTACATATTGATCAATTAATCAAGCTAGCTAATAATACAGTTGGATTCTCATTCTATCTAGCTACTACTACTTCACCTTTGGCGGATCATGACCAAGCCTTAGCTCAAGATCCAAATCCTCCATGGAAGTACTGGCCTTAAGCCCAAGAACTTCCAGTTGCAGAGAATCATACTTATCAATTGAAACCAAGGATGGCAGTGTTGAATTAACGATGGACGTCTTACGTCTTTTGAAACTGATAGCTTCTTCAGCACAAGACCCAGTTGGTTGATTCTGGCAAAAGAGAGAATTGAATCCCACAGACAGATTGGTTTCAACTTGGTGTCCAGGATGATGATCATGACCCATGCATATAGAATAATCATCTTGATCATCATCCCTTGGATTCTCTTCCAGTTCTTCTGCAGGTTTTGATGAATCTGAGATGTTGTAATTCAGAAACCCTTTTGCTGCAGAATAATCTGACCAAGAAGAAGAGAACTTACACTGCTCTTTGATATGAAGTAGTACAGTTTCTTCATTCTTCTGAGTGGACAAATCAGCTGAAACCCTAGATGGTGAAAGGGTTGATGCAGGAACTCTAGGGTTTGAATCAGGGTGATCAAGACTCTGAGACTGAGGTGGGTTTTCAGCAGCCTGATCACAAATGGCTTCATTCTGGGTAATAATCAGAGACTGTTTAAGCCTGGCTCTATCTCTCCTGTGGACATTCATGTGACCACCAAGAGCTTGAGCTGACCTGAATTCTCTTCTGCAAAAGCTACAAGAGTAAGACCTTGGAGGCCATATGCATCCACCCACAGCCCCAGCTGCAGCATCTTCTGCAAAAGCCTTTTCCTCCCATGAATCTACTAAAGACTTCATGGAAGCTTGAAAATGAGACTTCAACTTCAACATCTCTCTCTTCCTCATCACCCACATCAAGTCTTGAGCTGTGCTTTCCTCCATGGACGATAGCTACCACCAGAAGCTTAACACACCAGAAAATAAAATAAAATCAGACGGAGTTTCCCAAGCAAGAGAAGAGGTTAATATAGAAGATATCATGACGACCTATTGATATTAAATACACTGAAAGGTACTTGAGAATCTAAGAGGAAGAAGAAAAGCTCAACTGAAAAAGTCTTCCTGGTAGCTTTTGGGATGCTGATTTTTGCAAGTCTTCTTGTATCTAGCAATGAAGGGATCCTCTTGGATTTTACCTGGTTTAAATACACAGTCACAGTTAGTGGGTATTTTTTTTGGTAAAATCTCCAGACGGTTCCCATTGAAGCATCTGTCATACATTTGATATCCACATGCATGAAAGAACTATCCGCCATTAATATACACAGAGGACAGATTACATATTACCAGTAGTTGGCCATCCATAATTGTACCTCACCCTTCATTTTCTAGTCCACAAAATTAAAATACTTCCCCATCTTTTATGTTGATATCTACAGGTGATTGTGTTTTTTTCCGTACAGTATTAATTATTCCATTTTGGATTGTAATTCTTGTAGATTTATCTTTTTTTGTACAATATTGTTCGTTTTGAACTGTAATTCTTGCGATTAAATTTATCTTTATGATATAATTATGCAGTTGCATATGTTTTAATTTTTTTTTTCTTTATTTGTTCATAAACAAATAATGAAACAAGTTTAATTAAAAAATCGATTTTCATAATTTGACCATTTCATAATTGTTCGATTAGTATGCATAATCATCAACATATGCTTTAGAATCTTTGGCGTTTTTCCTTCCGTATCACGTCAAATTAATAAGTCAAAATCGCTCTATTTCTTCTCATATTATATAATTCGTTTGGCTATTAACATCATCTAATTTGGTCAAAGAATGATATATATTTCTATGTTTCTCTTGAACAAACTTAGGGCAATTGATGAGATGCATATGCAAATAATATAAAGGACTTGTTTTGAAATCAAATCAAATGGGACAATATTCAGAGAATTGACAAGCCTCCGGCTTAACTTATCGGCTGGAGTCATCGCAAGAAACCGATGTTAAAATTTCTCAATCAAACGAGTTTTGAATGAGATAATTTGCTTGACTTGATAGTCAGCCGGAAATATATATTCATCAACTCGTTCAAACTTGATATTCGATTATAAATTGAGGAACGATGAATTGAAAATTAATTACCTCTAATTGTATGCATTATGGTATGTCGTAAGTAACACGGGGAACCCTAAGTCATCGATTTCTCGTACCCAATAAGCTTTAATAAATTATATTAACAATCGCTATCTAGGGTTTAGAAACTTTGATGTATATAGAAGAACGGTTTAATTAATTTGCTTCTTAATCAAGGCACGTCTTAGTTGCCCTAAGTCTTTTAATTTGAATTCACTGAAATTAACCCTAAAAGGGATTGTAAATGTTGGGATTCTAATCAAATTTTTTTGAGGGGGAAAAGGGAAATATTCCAATGCTTGGAGAATGAAAAATTATTAGCATTAAGTGATTTAATGATTCTATGACATTTTGCCAGTTTTATCTATAGATGAGCTCTTGGTCATTGAAAGCTCTTATCTTGCCTGTATTGCCTTGAGAGATAAGTACTTGATTGAGAGAAATTTTCCTTAATTTTTATAATTAATATCCGCAATTAACCTTAAACCCAGAAAATTTATTTTTTCCTATAATTTTTCTTCTTATTAATATTGTTCAATTCTATTTAATGCCCGTAAAACCCAAACTCTAATAATTAATCATTGTCTTATATAATTTTTCTCCTTATTAACATTGCTTATAATTTTCACATAGTACCCATAATCTAACTCAAAAAATTATTTTCTTCTAGTTAAAAATTGCTTAATTTTCAATAATATATACCCACAAACCCTAACTCCTTCTTTTTGGTCAAAATTGTTTAATTTTTAATAATATCAAAAGAAAACCTAACTAAAAAATCATTTTCTTCTTCTTAAAATTGCTTAATTGTCAATAATATACCCATAAACCCTAACACCAAAATTTATTTTCTTTTTGTCAAAATTGCTTGATTTTCAATAATACCAAAAAAACGCCTAACTCAGAAAATTATTTTCTTCTTGTTAAAATTACTTAATTTTCAATAATGTACCCATAAACTCTATCTCTTTTCTTTTTCTTTTTTTTTTTTTTTGGGTTCAAATTTACTTAAGGTTCAATCTTAATACCCAAAAAAAGGGAACTCAAAAGATTATTTTCTTCTTGTTAAAATTGCTTAATTTCCAATAACTTACCCATAAACCCTAACTCCAAAATTTATTTGATTTTTATTAAAAAATTTTTATTTTTTTTATAATACTCATAAATCCTAATTCTAAAAAGTAGTTTCTTATAAGTTTTCTTCTTCTCAATGCAAGGTCGAGATTGCATAATTTCAAAAGCTTAGACAGTAAGAGGGTCGGGGACATTATACTTTAATAATCAAAATTAGTGACCAACAGAAGAACGGCTAAGCCTTCATTATTGAAAATAAAAATTGTCTTTTTATGAGGATAAATATTCTACCTAAAATGTCTCCATTCTCAACTTGTCGAAAACAAATTGAATTTGATAGATAGCCTAATCTTAATCCACGACTTGATTGCAAAACAACAAAATTACGGCTTAAAATAATTTGTGATATAATAACTAAACTGACCATTAGGAAGTATGTGGTGAAACAAATTATATAGTTTTGCAGACTGATAGATTAAGAGTCGTATAGATGTGGTATTAGGCATGACATGACACAGAATGACGATCATATGGATATAAGTTTCGTAATTTTTTGATTCATAAATAAATTAATAATTAAGGTTTTTTGAAATGGGATACTTTAATGATTCTGACTCTTTGCTTATTCATATATTTAACCAGAAACAAAAATCACGAGAAATGTGCATGTATGGTTGCCATGTTACTTTGACTTTTATAATTTTGCAAATTGTTTGTTTAACTTGAAAGTAATTTTATAAAAAAAAAATGTATATTTTTTAAATTACCTATAGAAATATGTAGATATCCAAAATTTTAAGTGCTGTCTGATAGAATATTTCTTAAAAAAAAAAAAGAATCATATCTGTTAATGTGACTTATGATCAAGGCCTTTCATTTGAGTCCTGAATTTTGGGTTGTTCTTGTATAAACCCAACAGGCTTCCTGGAGAATCCTAAACAGGCTTCCAGGAGAGTCCTCAACGAGCTGACATAAGGGTCTTGAAGTTTGGGTTGTTTTTGTATAAACTCACCAGGCTTCCAGGAGAGTCCTAAACAAGCTTCCAGAGGAGTACTGAATTTTTGTATAAACTGAACAGGCTTCCAGGAGAGTCCTGAATTTTTTCTAGTTTTGTAAAAACCCAACAGGCTTCCAAGAGAATCCTAAACAGGCTTCCACGGGAGTCCTGAATTGTTTATAGGTTTTTTGTAAACCCAACAACCTTCCATGGCCCAGTTAAAATATCCACCTGCAATGCATTGTTGAATAAACGTCCTAGCCCACCTGTTGAAAAGGTCACCTAACTCATCAGCCCATTCTAATTCACTCAGCCGTTTCTATTCACAGAAAGGCCTCAGTAGCTTGCCATGGACAAGGCCTTAAACCATAGAAAAACATTTTTCAAAAAAAAAAAAAAACTTTTTTTTTGTTTTTTTAATATCAAGATATTATTCATATTGATAGATTGATGTTTTAATTGCATTAAATTTATTTTATTTATTTGTAAATAAATTTAAAAATATTTGAATACATATACAAAATTTGAATTATATCAGTTTTTTAATTTACAAATATACCAATTAGATAAATTAAGACACCTACTATTTTAGTTTGGTTTAATTTAAAAGTTGTCAATATATCTTTTATAAAAATTTTTAACTAAATTTTGTTCACATAAGTAAAAAAATATTTTAATTATTATTAAAAATAATGTTAATAATAAATAATTTTTTAAAAAAAATTCATAAAAATAGCTCATGATTCAAAAAAAAAATCATATAAATTTGACGGATATATTTGAAATGAAAGTGAAAATTTATTTTTTTGGTATTTCAGTAAGATTTAATTTTTAATTTTTTACAATAATTTGAGTCAATTCAATTTAATTAATTAAAAATATAATATTATAATTAATATTTTATAGTTTAAATTAAAAATATACAATATAATTTTTAAAATATTTTACTATAATATTTATTTTTATTTCTTCAAATCATAAATATAAATAATATTCATGGACAAATTTATTATGAAAGGTAAGAGGATATGTAACTAGCCCGACAAATAATAAACAGTTTTATATCACATTTTTTATTTTTTGCCACACCTAAATTTCCTTATCGAGAAAGTCGATTTTCATCCGTCACATTTGATTGTCATATTACAATTTTACCCATACTAGAAATAACATTATACGAAGAAAATGAATCATTCTACACGTCACGTTAAAATCCATAAATATTTAACTTTGGTAACTTTTTTTTTATAAAAACATTGCACCAAAATTTTTGGCCTTTTTTCCTTCGCCCATTGAAATTTAAGTTGTGGTTTTAAAACTCCTTGGTTGGATTTGTTTCTCTTTAATTGAAAATAAAAAAAAAAGAAAAAATAATTTAAGAAGGAAAATTATTTTTTCTTAAAGCATATAATTCCGTACATGTTAATGCATGTATGTCTAATTAATAATGCCGATAAATATAAAAAAAGTAAAACATTAATGTAATTATTGTAAATATTATATGATAAATGATAGAGTAATTAACAGATGACATCATATCATGTTTTAATACAATATTTATAACACTTCGAATTTTTTTCGCTTTCGACGTATCAATAAATGATTGGTACTTATTATAAAATTAATTTTTTATATCGATATAATTTATATTAATTTTTTTTAAAAAACATTGATATATAGTTACCTAATAAAATTAATAATTAATTTTGTAAATAGTTAACATTTTTTTTATAAAATCAATGTCTTATACTGATATAATAAATGATCATTTAATAAATTAATAATTAATTTAAAAAAATTAACTCTCAAACTTTTATGTATATTTATTTTTTTATCATATAATGTAATAAATTAAAAACAAACTCTTTAATTTTCTCTTAAAAAATCAAGATATAAGCTCATATTAACATAATCATCATCCTTAAGAGATCATTGTTTTAGTATTAAAAAACTTCTTCATACAATTAAGACTGTAATAAATGATTTACTCAATTTATAATTTTTAAAAATTTTAAAATTTAAATAATATAAATTTATTATAAATATCATGAATTTTCAAATTTCAATCTTGTATTTTTATTTTTTTAAATTATAAAAATCAATTGTTTATATATTCCTAAATAGCTTTCAATAAGCAATCAATGTTTTAAATATGTTTTAGATTTTGAACATTATTATCAAATATTAATTAAAATTTCAAATCACAAATTTGGAAAAATGTCAAATACTTGCATTACAAAAATGCGTAAAAATTGAGTGAACTTGGAAACAAAATGAAAGAGAAAAAGGTTATCATATCTTTTATTGATTCACTAAATTTACCCACCCTCCTAATATAGTAAATAAGTTTTTACTGTTACGTGGACTTTTACCTCTTCCTTTTCCATGTAAATTCTCAGCGTGGTGGTCGTTGTTACTTCACCAAAAATTACCATTTTCACCTTTCTCCCAAATTTACCGTTTCCACCATTCGTGGGGGAGAGTAATGGTCAGCTTACCAACGTTCAACGTCAAAGAAAAGATAACCGAACCAGATTCAAAGAGAGAAAAGACGAATCAGGGCCTCGATTTCTCGGGTTCTTATGCAAATTAGTTTGTCAGAAAGGGTAATTACGTCAATTCGAGTTCGTCAGGTTCTTGTTTGATATGTTTGGTGTTCATCTAGAACCCGTAGGAAATGCTTCTGCCGCTGAAACGCTTGCCTTGGAGGCCTAACTGAGAAGTTTCCGGTAGTCAGGGGCGTTTTATCATTCATATCACTTGCCGGCGGAAGGGGAGGGAGATGAAGTATGTTGGAGGAGAGCTGAGCCACGATGATCTCCAGGCGTCGAATTTCTTCATTTGGCCGGAGACCCCACGTGACTGGTTCGTGCTCCTTAAGCGACTGTCTCTTGCTACGTGTCTGGTTGCGTCGGTCTCCTTTGTTATCTATGTTGCCTTCACGAACAACTCGCATCTCCAGATAGCGGCTCCGACTCGAAAGCCCGTCATCTTGCCCGTACACACCGGGCCGACAAACGTCTCCCACCTCCTCTTCTGCATCGGCGGAGCCGCGGAAACGTGGGGGGACCGCAGCCGGTACGTTGCCCAGTGGTGGGTCCCCAACGTCACACGTGGCTTCGTTTGGCTCGACGAGAACCCGAATAATAGAACCGAGAAAGACACAAACGGGAGCAGTAGCGGCAGCAAACGAGTTTCAAGCCATGACTTGTCGTTGCTGGTCCGGGTTCAGGACCCGAGTTGGACCCGGTTTAGGTACTCGAGCTCCAAATCGGGGTTGCGGGTCGCTAGAGTCATATGGGACAGTTACAGGGTTGGGTTGCCTGACGTGCGGTGGTTCGTGATGGGAGACGACGATACTGTGTATTTCGCTGACAACTTGGCTTCGGTGTTGGCGAAGTACGATCACAACCAGATGTGGTACATCGGCGGCAACTCAGAGAGCGTGGAGCAGGACGTGATGCACTCCTACAACATGGCCTTCGGTGGTGGTGGGTTCGCCATCAGCTACCCGTTGGCCCAGCGGTTGGTCCGCGCATTGGACGGCTGTCTCGACCGGTACTACTACTTCTACGGCTCTGATCAGAGGATAGCCGCTTGCATCAGTGAGATCGGCGTGTCCTTTACCAGGGAACGTGGGTTCCACCAGGTAAGCCTGTCTAGTACTCCATGTTCATTGAGTTGGTTGCTTTTTTGTTGGCTTTTTACACGTGGCCGTTCATGAGGTAAAGTAGTGCCATGATTTTGCTGCCGATCAACCCTGACAGATTTCCACGGTAGGTTTTTACGGCGTGATGTGCTCCCGCCACGTGTAAATTATACATTGAAAAAATTTCGACGTCAGGGTCACTGGGCGGTGACTTAGGTAACATGATAATTGTGCTTGTTAGTAATTGTTTAAACAGTAATTAATAGCATTTAATGATGTTTAAGATCGAAACAGAGAGTAAGACATATAGGCTGAGAAGTATTTTTACAGTTAAGTGCTACCTAATTACCAGAAGAATAAGGATCAGACCAAATGCTGAGCTTTTTATAGAAAGGTTAAAGAATATTTTTGTGATTTTATAAATAATATAAAAATAAAAAGTACCTAAAAAAGTTTTCTTTAGAATTTTGATCCATTAAATTATTTTTTAAAAAAAATTCAACATAATTAAAATTAACAGAAAATTTTAATCCGACCCATGCGTTTGTGAACCCACAAGCTGCTTGGTTATCTACAAAGCAAGGCCAAAAAGTTTTCCCCCAAATGAAACCAACAAAAGTAGTAATGCAGAGGTCAAGCACTCCTTGACTGCTTGCCCTGTCAAAATTTCAAAGCTTCAGCTTTACTGCAAGGTAGCAGAGCAAAAAGCCTAGTTGAGGTGATTATGGATGTCAAAGGGACCTTTTATGCTTTGTCTACAGGCTTCCTTTCTCAAAGATACCATAAGTTCTGGGTAGTGCTGAGATGAAGACATAAAAGTTTCATCAGACAAGAGAATTGAGTTTCTTACAGTGAGGTAAACGGAGCCTTTTCAACTTCTTTGTCAAAAGTACCTGTCATGAGGGGGTCTGAAAAGACTTGAAGTTGCTTTGTTTGTCCAAATGCTATGTAGATAAGATTGCTTCTCTACAATTGGTATCCAGTAGACCACAGTAAAGCTGCTGTTTCCTTTGGGTCCAACGCTTCTGTGTCTTTTCCGCTTTCGCTGTGCTCATTAAGAAGGGTTAGTAGATATGAACAATTAGTACAGCCTCCCACTGGTGCAGGTCATGACTTGGTGGGAAAAGATCCCCTCTTCTTTAAGACAGTAGCAACTATTGGGTCTCTGTTGTACTAGATTTCTCAGTTGAAAATCAAATCTCAGCCCATGAGAAGCATTTAAAGGGAATGCAAGATCTTAGTGTATGTGAATCTTGTCAAAAATGCATATATATATATATATATATGTATGTGTGTGTGTAGGTATCTAATCAAGGAAGTTCTTACAACTATGTTTTATTTGCTATACTAAAAGGTTTCTGTCTTCATGCTTATGCTGGATTTATTATGCAGATTCAACAATGTATTTGTTAATTGTTGTTTTTGCTAAATTCTTTGAGGGTATTGGCCTGATATTCTTCTGTCTGAATATTCTCAGCTTGATATTAGAGGGAACCCATATGGAATCCTGGCAGCACATCCAATGGTGCCACTGGTATCACTCCACCATCTTGATTACTTGGAACCCTTGTTCCCCAACAAGACCCATATAGGTTCCTTGGAGATACTAATGAAGGCATACCAGGTTGACCCACGACGGATACTCCAGCAAACCTTCTGCTACGACCCAAAGCGAAAATGGTCGATATCTATAGCCTGGGGATACACTGTTCAAGTATACACGACTTTGCTGACTGCAATGGACTTGGAGACACCATTGCAGACGTTCAAGACGTGGAGGAGTTGGCGTGACGAGCCATTCACGTTCAATACCAGACCCATGAATACCAACCCATGTGAGCAGCCAGTTATTTATTTCCTAGACCGGGTTCAGGAGGTGGGCTCTAGAGGGAGCAGGACTAGTTATGGCAGAGCCACCAAGCAAGCTGAGAATTGTGACAAAACAGAGCATGCTGGAGCAATGGCAATAGAAAGGGTCACCGTCTCTTCAATGAAAATGGAGCCAGACTACTGGAACAAGGTGAGTCTTTTATGCATGACACATAGGTACACGTAAGTACAATCTTGATTTTAAGGCTTGTTTTTGGGTTTTTGGATTTCTTGACCTTAGTACCCAGCTGTCCATGAATTAAACCAATCTGAGTCACAATCAGGCATTGCTACTTCAGGGCCTTATTCATGGCATTATATGTACATATGGTGCATGTCCTTTTCAGCCTCATGAAATGACATGGACCTTATGTTTAGACTTTTATAGTTGCCACTAAGCTTCCATCTCTGGAGGAGCACTGGGTGATGTCAATTTTTACATAATGTTGCTGAGACAATCACAGTCTTGTCGTCTGCCCCAGTCAATCAATTTGTGCGGTTGATATGCAACTAGGGTTACATATAAAATTGCGACCAACAACATTTGTGGTAAAATCTTTATGTGTTCTTGAATTAATTATGTGAAAATAGTTGAGACTGACAATATTGATGTATTACATGAGCAGGCACCGCAAAGACAGTGTTGTGAGATTATGGATCGAGGAAGCAGAAAGGACAGAAGTATGCTGATTAGAATTAGAAAGTGTAGATCATGGGAGAAGATTTCTAGTCAGCCAGGGTAGCCCTCCCCTCTTAACATTTCCACTGGTAAATATATAAGAATAAACGTATAAAGGAATAGGATACAGATGTAGTAGCATGCTAGAATTTTCACAATCCCTATCGTTCCTAATGCTTTTTAGTGATCCTCTGCTCTTTTCTGAGTATCTTTCTTCTTTTTGATATCTTTCCTAGTGTTTTTAGTGCTAAGCTCACTCAAGAATTTAGAGAGAGAGAGAGAGAAACTGCATGTGGGCAATATAGTGTTCCCACTTACGAAAGATGTAACGGACTATTCTTCAGAAGTAATCATGAAGCATGTGAGTATGATGTGGATCATCCTGAAATGAATTAGAACTTCAATGTAATAGCTCCTATGAAGTAAGAGTATAGTGAGATGAAGAATAAGGGAATATAGAAGATGAAAAGGGAACATTTTAGCTGTTGTGCAATGATAAAAGGTTAAACTGAGAGAACTGAGAATCAATACTTTAACTAGAAAAAAGCTGTGGCTTTAAGTGAGTGGGTGAGTGAGATTGATGTCTTCTCGATAGTCAATCAAATGTCAATTGCACTTGATGCACGCACTTTATATAGATTCCAAAAGTGCACCAAATAAACATGCCTCTTCATAATTTTGAGAGGTACTGGTGACTACAGAGCAATTTTTTGAATGGATACAATGTTTCGAAGAAATTGACATACAAAATAGTCATCCCGCATCTTATTCATGACATGATGAGTTCAGGTTGTACTCTATATTGGACATTTGACTTGTGAACATATGGGGTGAAAAGGATGCTACAAGTGGTCGAAAATATTTATAGGTACAAGAACTACCAACCTCAGCTTAGTTGAAAACTGTGGTAAAAATCACTTTGGCTCTCCGTTTGACATGAGGGTTAAGAACTACTTGCAGAGCAATGTTTCTCGCGTTGCATTTCCGGTCGTTGGATTCACCCTAGTGAGACAAAGTTGCTAAGTTACAACTGAAACATACATCAGACGAGAACTCTGAGGGAAAATGATCTTACCCATCTGCAACTTTGCAGAGATATTCCCTTTGATCATCTCTCAAAGGCACGTCTGTAAAGTCTGATCAAATACAAGAGAAGGCTGGTTCAAACATAACTAGTAATGCAAAATGTACCAACATCGAGCAGCATCAGAAGCATGATTAAGTGGCATTTTTGCATACCGGCACCGGTAATGTTTGATCCTTTGAAAGATGTGTTGCCTGTAGCAAGTGCACCTTCCAAGTTAGCATTGCTTAGATTAGCCTGGAAGTGATCGCACATAGAAGAAAAGTTCACCTCTTGGATTTACAGATAATGCTTAAAGAAATTGTTTGAGAGCTTTCTGAAATTAAACTGTAAAACAAAAATTAGAGCAATATCACCTTTGTAACATTTGCTAATGAAAAATCTGCACCTCTGAGATCAGCATCTGAAAGGTCCGCCCCTGAACGATCAAGAAGAGATAACAGATTATAACAGATAAGTAATGATGAGACAACGAAATCATATTTCAGATTAGAAAATAAATATAATTGAAAAACTATGATGTCTGAGCCCGGGTTCGAACCGGGGACCTCTAGTGTGTGAGACTAGCGTGATAACCAACTACACCACCCAGACAACTTGTTGTGACCCTTCCCTTGTTTTACTGATGACTGAAACATATTAACTCATCATTGCTGCCTCCAAATCTGGCTTGAGGCAGAACCAGTTGAAACATAAAAAAAAAAGGACCAACTTATTTATACAGTTAACATGAACCAAATCATATGTAGTCATATCAGCACAACAAAAGCTGTTTCTGCAGGAAACACCATCTTGATGGACAAGAAACAGAAGGTGGGGAGTTTTGATGTCTTGGGTTCTTTGACTATGGAGGATACAAGACTTAAGGTATAGACTATGGAGTCATTTAACAATTCTAGTGTTTTTATATAAAGCTCACAATCACCAATAAGAAAAGCAGAGAAAGAGAGTATAGATAATCAAAGGCAAGCTAACATGCTTGCTCATAAGGATTTCTTTCCAGCCAGCTGAAATCCTCCTTAATGCTGACAGGATTACTTCGAGCATGTTCACAATTTTCGCTTTGCTTATTCTACCTTTCTAAGAATACATAATCATGCTATTCGTGTAAGAAACATCGACCTATGTTACTTTACAATAAGTATGCCAAGTACTGTTGCTCAGTTCTGAACTAAATTAATTCAGCTTATCATCTCATTCATGACTTGCTTTGGGTCAGTAATCACAAGCTTCTTATATCAGAGTCTTACCCAAATATGCAAGTGGCCTAAGTCAAATGAGCTTTATTTTGTACCTATTCTCAAGCATTAGGGGCTCCAAAGCACTCAAGCAAAGAGAATAAGATCCATCGTAACCATTTGCTAGCAGTATATCAACATATGCACTTTAAGAAACATGATCTCTCTGCTGCTAGGAATCAAAATATTTCAAAGAGAAATGGTATTAATATGAGTTCTTTCACATTGCAGTCAACAATTTTCTCCAACAATACTGAATTATTCAATGCAAAAAGGACATGACGAGACATATAACCTGTCAAATCAGCATCAAAGAAGCTAGCACCAAGCAACTTCGCACCTTTGAAATTGGCTTGTCGCAAGATAGACTGTCAAAACAGGGGATCATTGAAAGAAATCCAATTGGAAAGTATTCCTAAGGAGTAATTAAGAATTAATTGAGGAATGCTTTCGTCATACCGTCTTAAAATCTTGCTTGATCAAAGTCTTGCCGCTGAAATCCTTCCCGGTCAGATCCTGCCCCCTGGTAACTTCTTGACCGTATGGACCTCCACCCTTTTAACCATCCACATTTTGCCAAAGGGGAGGAAAAAAAAAACGAAAAGAGAATCCAGACCAAACCTAAATTATACTTTCACCACAACATGATTGAAGGAAAGCTAAAAATAAACATGAACTTAGATATCTAATCAATTTCCATCTTTTTTCTTTGATAAAGAGACCAATTTTCAAATGAAGAAAAGGAATTCAATTTATTCGGTTTTGACTAGCTAAAAGACTATTAAGAAAGACCCACCACAAGCAGGACATTCCATTTTATCACACTCAATCTAGGTAATAGTTTTCTTCACTTTACTAGTTTACTTATTAGTAAGTTGAATTTCCGCTTCAATGGACACAAAGAGGGAAATATTAATGAAACTATTCTTTGATTAGACATTTTTACTAGGACACACCTCCCGGCAGGACATTGTTGCACAATGCTGAATCTTTTCAAGGATATCTTCCCTTTATGTCCACCTAAATTTCTTTAATATGAACCAAAATGCAATGTACAGATTCATATTTTGATCACGCAAAACAATAAAAAGCCTTCTCAAGCAGAATATTCAATTGTAGCAAGCTCAATCAAGTTAACTGTTCTCTTCACATCACTTACAAAACGGAGTGGTTGCTTTGATGAGCATAAAAATTTATTTTAAACCATAAGTTCATTAATGAATAAGAGAAAGATCATCGAAGAGATTGATCTTACCCTGAAAGCAAGGGCAGGATCAGTCAAGAAAAGAGAAGCAGAGACTAGAGCCAGCAAGCTCGCCTTAGAAACCAGCTCTCCTAAACCATGAAGAACGTTTTCAGAAGAAGATTCTCGCCTCTCCTTCAGCCCCTGCCAAAGAAATGAACCATAATTCAGTTAAAAGAGCAAAGAAACGAAGCTGAGAAATATCAAGAGTAGCTTTGAAGATGGGCATGGTACGGTACCTGTGGCGCAGTACATCGCGAGATGGAGAGAGAACGAGAAGGTAGAGGCTTCGTCGTAGAGAGAGAAGGCTTTGGTAGAATTTTGAGAGACACTGAGACGTTGCTGAGAAGAGCCATTTCTGGAACCAAACGCGGCCTTCGTACTTGTGACAGTGCCTTAAATATTGCGCGTATGGATAACGAGGACTGAAGACGATGCTGCAATGGGTATTTTCTTGTGTGTGCTTCCTAATACCTATGAGCGAGTTCCCTGCTAATCTCTGTTATGACACGTGCTTGTCCATTGGTTCGGGCTAAAGAAAATGGGCCATGGTACACATCAGCCCCATATTTATTAGGTTGGACTCCCTATGGGCTACCATCCATCGAGCCCACCAAGTGTTTTTTATTTAAAAAATATGATTATGTTTAATAATTTTTTCATATTAAAATAATTTTATTTTCTTATTTTTATTGGAAAAAATAAATAATATAAATATATTTTTCTTATGTTTCATGAAATTTCAAAATTATTTCTAATCACAATGATGAATCATATTTAATAAAAAATTATTTTTTTAAGAATTAAGAAATTGTTTTTAAAACACTAACTAAAAACATTCCTCAAATTCCAATGTTCTGAAAACGGTCGTCCTGGAACCTGAAAACGGCAGTAGAGAAAAAGCAAATGATGAGAATAAAAGGAAAAAAAAAAAGGGCAAAAAAGTCTGCACGGAAGTGCGTGCGCCGATAAGGCAGAGGAGTTAATAAGAAGGGAAGAATAGGAAGAGTGTAGAGAAAAGCAGGGAAAGAGGGTCATGGGTCTGTGCATTGGCCTCTGTGGTTAATTGGCTCGGTTTTTGGTGGAGAGACGTTCCAGTGACCTTGACAGGCGTTACCTTGTCGGCTTCTGCAGACAGTGACGTGTTCCCACCACCCAAACCCTTCTCTCTGTCTCTCTCTCTCCATCTCACTCGCACGTTACCCCACTCCATTTGGGATAAAGGGATAGAGTGAGAGAGAGAAAGAGAGAGGGAGATGTCTAACATCTTAAGAAATGGTCCGCGGCCAACTATTCGTAGCAACGCCGCTGTGAAAGTTCCAGTTTGCCCATCTGCTCTGCTTCTTCTCTCGGCGAAGATGTGCGTCCAGGGACTCAGATTCAGAAAGAGGTTCACGAGCTTTCACAAGGGTAGTTTTGCTAATTCGTGAGGGAACTGATTCATTTACCCATTGGTCGGTTCAAATGGGGGTTGTGTATAAGAGGGCTCATCGCTTAACTTGTGGGGGCTTTGAAACTTGAACAGCTGAAGAAAGTAAAAAAGATCAGTAGGTGACCGGGAGACAAGCAAAAACCAGGCTCTGCAAATCTGCTCATTGATTGCGGTGGAAGAAGGTACTGCATTCCTTATTGTACGCTTGGTTAAAGTGTTTTAACGTAAGCACTCACCGTAACGTACACAATACCCGCAAGTGATAAAGCTACCATCGGGAGGACCCCCCTTGATCTGAAACTCGTGATATAAGCCGTACTGTGCTGTCTGTGAGCTGATTTGTGTGTTTGTATAAAGGTACAGAGATTATCTTCCTCCTCCCAACTCTTCATCTTGTACTCAACTCTTTTTTGTGTTCGGTACAAGGAACCAAAAAGGTTGTCCTTTTTATGTGACGTATGGGTTTCATGGGTATTGCATCAAGCTTGTACACAAGTCGCTACTAGCTAGCTTTGTTCCAGAGTTTGAGAGGTCTGAGTCTAAACCTTTGGGTGCTTCTAGTTTTAGGGAAGTGGGTTTTGTGTTAACTTTGTTGGATCTGATATCCTTGCGATTTGGAGGCTGATGGTTAGGGTTTCATGCAAAACAAGAGGAACCCATATCTCTAATGTCTGAATCGTGCGACATGGCTAGAGGGGTTTGGGTGAGCTTTGGGTGAGAAAGAGAAGGGATAAAGTTTTGGATTGTATCAGCTTGGATTTGGGATCTATATTACGGATCGTTCTCAATCTAAAGCAGCAAACAAACAAAGTACAAGAGGGAAAAAAAAGAAACAAAAGAAGAACTCACAAATTTCTGGCTAGTGCTCGTTGTTGGGTTCTTGTCATGAGCCACTGATTTAAACAAGAAAGCTATTGAGTGGAAAACAAGAACAAGAAGAAGGGTATCAAGCGTGGTTTCCTTGCTCCTTCAGTTTGCTTTCTTTTTTTTTTTTATTTCTCCCTGAAAGAAAGGTAAAGGCATTTTGAATTTTTCTCACTGACCAAACATGGCAAGTCATTGGTGGGCTGGAAATGTGGCCATGAGAGGTGTTGACCCTATGTCGTCACCTGCATCACTCCACCTGAGAAACCCAGAAGAAGAACACAGCGGCTTCAGCCGGTTTGCTCCGAGAAGAGAACAAGAATTCATTAACAGCAACACCACCACAACTAACGGCAACGCCCACACAACCACTACAAATAGTCCTAAGACCAACCCCCAGAAACAAAGCCTAAGCCATGAAGATGAAGATAGCCGAGGAGACGACATCAACAACACTGCTCACGAGTCCGAAGACCAGGCCACCACCTACGAGACTACCGAACCGGGAAGCAGCAGTGGTCCGGCTTCGAGTAGCGCGCGTCGACCCAGAGGCCGACCGCCAGGTTCAAAGAATAAGCCCAAGCCCCCAATCGTGATCACTAAAGAGAGCCCCAACTCCCTCCGCAGTCATGTCTTGGAGATCACCAGCGGCAGCGACATCGTGGATAGCATCGCTGTGTTCGCACGGCGCCGCCACCGTGGGGTCTCCGTGCTTTGTGGCAGCGGCATCGTCACTAACGTCACCCTCAGGCAGCCCATAGCGCCTGGCGGTGTCATCACCCTACAAGGGAGGTTCGAGATTCTGTCCTTATGCGGTGCTTTTCTCCCTGCACCGTCCCCGCAGGGAGCCACAGGGCTGACAGTGTACCTGGCTGGTGGGCAGGGGCAGGTGGTGGGCGGCAGCGTGGTTGGGCCACTGGTGGCTTCTGGGCCGGTGATAGTGATAGCGGCCACTTTTAGCAATGCAACCTATGAAAGATTACCAGTTGAGGAGGATCAAGGTGGCGGTGGTGGTGAGGACCAAGAGGGGATGAGTATGCAGCAAGAGCAGCAGCATCAAGGGAATGGTAGCGATGGGAATAATGGAACCAGTGGAGGAGTTAATGCTCAGTCTCGGGGTTTGGCTACTGAGGGTTCAATGCCATTGTATAATCTGCCTCCTAACTTGCTGCCTAATGGCCAATTGCCTCCTGATGTGTTTTGGGGTCCTCCTCCTCGTCCACCTCCATCCTACTGACCAGAAATCAAGAGGAAGAGATTGATGGGTTGGGTACTTCCTGACTAGTTTTGTGCAAAGAAATTGTACTCAAGTAACAGTTATCTTGTAAGCATATCAAGGAAGGTAGGTTTTTTCTTTTCTTTTGTCCTTTTGGGGAATGGGGATTAGTTTATGTACTCTTGTGCCTCTCTAGATCTTTCAGCACCTTTTTTCCCTTCTGTTCTGGAGGGAAGGGTTGTTGTATATTGAAACTTTGTACTGGTATCTTTTATCTTCGCTATCTAATCAACTTTTTGTGGAGAAAATGTATTTTCTTTGATGATGTAGGAAAAGAAGGAATGAAGAAGTGTAGTGAAGAAAATGGGCTCAATGCTACTGAAAATATTGTAGACTAACTGAATGCTCTTCTTTTGCGGTAAGCAAACCAACACCTTTGTGCCCTTCTTAGTTTACCTGTTTAATGAAACTATGGATGATGGTGCTTGCTGAGATACTTGAGAGTTGCGGGCGTAATGACTGAACAGTAAACCTTCGCATTGTTTCTCTCTGTCCCTGTGTTTGTGTGTGTGTGTGAGAGAGAGAGAGAGAGAGAGAGAGAGAGAGAGAGGTGAAGGTGGGGTTGATACATCTTCATCTTCCCCAAAAGAAAGTCTTTGCAGTGCATGCATTCACATAATTATGGCTCATGGGATTGTCTCCCCGTTAGGTATATTCCCAGTGCAAGTTGCTCTAGGTACTTTATGCTTGTGGGGCTCTATGGTTTCTTCCTGTATTTGACATATTGAGGGTCACTTCCTGGGAAACCCTGCAGACTTGGCCACCTAAAGCACATAATGAAATGTTGCTAAAAGTGAAAGCATCACTGTGGAAGAAAAATGTAGAACCTTTCAACACCTTCTAGGGTTTTGAAAGGTTCCATATTTTTCTTCCACAGTGATGCTTTTACTTTCAACACCTTCTAGGGTTTTTTGCTCAACAAAAAGGGGGGGAAAAAAAAAACACCTATGGTTTTACTCTTGGCCTTCAGCTAATATTATTTGTTTGCAGTTTGGATTTGGATATATGCAAACTTAACTAACATGCTCTCTTCCAAAGCCAAATATGAAAGTGTTCCATTGAAACTTCTATCCATGTGTTGATTAATTATAACAACTGGGAAAATTAGAACCCAAGGCAACTGTTTTTGAAGAAGAGCACCCTGGTTTTGTTTTCTATTCATTTATAATGCTATGAAGTGTTACCTAATCAAGATACTAAGTAGCATTAATAATGCACTTCTATTAGTATAGCTAATTTGCTTGTTTTATCATCCTCATTCATTTGTATGACTTTCACTGTTACGTTATTGTCATTAAGCTGCTTATAAGCTTAATTAGCAGTGTTTACACTTGGACCCAGAACTCTTCTCCCTTATATTTAAGTTCACTGCTGAATGATGAATAGGAGTTCCATTTTCTGGTATATATTCTACCCATTATATAGTTTTCTCACTTGCTTAGCAGGCTCTGGATAAGCACTTAAATTACGGATTCAATTAGTGCATTTGGGGCTTGTTACAAGAAAGCAGGATGCATGTGATTTTAAGTACAATTTATTGTTTTCATAGGCAGTTGTATAGTACCAATAACATCACAGCTAAGACATGGTAGGTCATTAATAGCAGAATCTGAATTTTTCTAGGTTGTGATGACTGAGGTTGCGGAACTACTAGATGTGTCAAATGCTATGTTTACGTAGAAGTATTTTCTTTTCTAAAGAATCAGAGAGATGTTAAGAGGTTGACGACGATATAAATAACTGTCACGTTAACGAGATACAAAACTTGTTTCCCTTGTCTGCAATTCTAAAAAATACCTAAGATCAGTAGGTTTATTATCATCTTAAATCTATTGGTTAAGTCCTTTTGATTGTTTCCCTTTAGTTGATCTTATTCCAAGTATCTATTTATTTCCTAAACATGTAGGTCGTTACGAGAGTGCATCTCTTTACATGCATGAGTACCATTTCAACCTTCAATCCTTAAATATGGTTCGGTATATATATATGTGTGTGTGTGTGTGCGTGTTAATTTGTAATTCATATTGAAGAGGTATATATAATGTACATTTTCATTTTTGATATTGTCATTTGCTGGCCGGGTATTGACAGGATTCACATTAGCAGATGAACATGCTCGACTTTCTGTGATTTCATGATCAGTTATAGTTATATATACACCGTTTGGTTTGTGCTGATTGAACTTACCTCCCCTAACCTGTTCGCTGCAGAATGATATATGTTTGCGGTGAGCAAGTGTTATAGATGTTCTTGTTTAGGAACTATTGAGTACTCTTGTGGTACGATCTTCAATGATTAATAGCTTATGACTGTTTCATTTACAAAATGTTTACGAACAATTGAGTACTCTTGTGGTACTACCTTGAATGATGCATTTTTAGCTCATTTTGTATGCAATTTTTTCATTCTTGCTGGTTAGAAGCTATGGGGAGTTAGATCTTAAGTTCCTTTCTATGCCTAAAGAGGCAATATTTCATGGATTCTGATGAAACCGGTGGCATTTTTTATTGGTTTGTTCATCTGATCTCTTGCCATTGAAGAATTCATTAACTGTGAAACTGCTTGTACCCCATGTTTATTGATCTGCATGTTCTTGATGATTTCTCGATGCTGAGAGAAGCTGAGAGATTTGATGCTACTTGTGGTAAATGTAGATCTTGAGATGAGTTTATATATGTATTCAGATTCTTGGCTGGCTAATTGGTTGCATAGGATAAACAGGTCCATGAGCAAGCAACACCATTCTCTTGGGGGAGTTAACATATGATTAGTGGATATGCATTTAGGGTTTTGTACTATAGCCTTGTTGGGTATCTTCATGATTCGATTTTTGATTTGATTTGATGGATTTTCGATTTTGTTAGTAGTTCGGTTCAATCATTTTAGTTTGATCTATTCATTTAAATTTTCATTGATAATCAAAAATTTTGATTTTTAAAATTAGATGATTTGATAAAATCGTTTCGTTAAAATTAATCAAATGATTTATATTTGTTGGTAAGACATAAGTTGAATAAGTGAATTTTAAGGATTTAGGCCGCTCTTAAATTTATTGAAAGTTTTCCTTGTTGTTAAATTTAGAATTTTGAAGAAATGGATTTTCATTGGTTTTAATTATTTGATGAATTTTCAATTTGTTGGTAGTTCGACTCAATCATTTTAGTTTGATCTGTTCGTTTAAATTTTCATTTATAATTAAAATTTTTAATTTTTTTGAATTAGATGTTTTCATAATATCAATAAGATCAATTAAATAAATGAATTTTAAAGAATTCAGTCCACGGTAATTGAAAGTTTTTTTCTGTTTTAACATTTTTGAAGAAATTGATTAATTTTGAAAAAAATAGATTTTTCATTGGTGTTAACTATTTGATGATTTTTCAATTTGTTAGTGTTTGTTTAAGTTTGGATATTTTGATAAAATTGGTTAGTTAAGATTATAGATTTTAAGGGATTCAATTTGCTGTTAAAAATATTGAAAGTTGTTAATATTAAAATTTTAAAAAATTAATAGATTTTTTATTGGTGTTAATTATTTGATAAATTTTCAATTTGTTGGTAGTCCAATTCAATCATTTTAGTTTGACCTGTTTGTTTAAGTCTTCGTATATAATTGAAATTTTTAATTTTTAAAATTGGATAATTCGAAAAAATTATTTCAATAAAATGAACCAATTTTAAATGGTTCAATTCTTTATTGAAGTTTTGAAAGTTTTTTTGTTGTTAATTTTAGAATTTTTAAGAAATGGATTTTTCATCGATGTTAACTTTAGAATTTAAAAGATAAAATGTTATCTATTTTTATTTTAAAAAAGTATTTATAATTTATACATTTTTTAAAATTTAGTATGAAAAAATATATTTTATTTACATAATATTTTTTAAAAAATATAAAATGATTATATAAATAAAAATCAAAATATATACGTAAAACTATTACTATCAATAAAAATTATAATTACAAATTTTATATTATAAACTTTAGAAAAATATATATTTTAAATAGATGTATTATTTTAATAAATTTTAATTTCAAATTATAAATAAAATATATGTATTTTTAATGTAATTAACTTAATTTATTGAGCATAATATTTAAAAATAAAAATTATAATTCTTGTAAAAATTTAAAATATCAATATTTTCAAAATTGAAGGTAAAAAATTTAAGGATTAAAAAATAAATGATTGTAATATCTTGATATTTGTTGTTAAACTAAATAATAGATATTTAATATTTGAAGAAATTAATTTTTAATTTTTAATTTTTAATTTTTAAAAATAAATTTATTTTATAATATTTTAAATGAATTTATAAATTTAATTTACAATTTAACTGATGAATCATTTAATGTGATATTAAGATGATGCAAAATACATAATTTTAATCAATAAATAGAAAATAAAAAATTATAACCTGATATAGAGCATATAAATCTAGTAAAGCAACACATGGTAATATCAACATTTTATTTTAGTAAAAGTATTAAACTTTAAAATTTTATGGTAAAAAATATTATTTTAACAACAAAAATTAATTATTACATTTTAAATTAAATATCTGATTTACAATTTAACATATCAGATCCATCTAAATTCAATATTAGTTTGAAATATATGATGCTAATCTATAAGTAAAAAAAAAAAAAATGAAGAATTGCCACGTCATCTGAAACATATGGGCCCGTAAGATGGTGCAATCCACTGAAAATACCAAAATGGTCCTTTACTGATTTTATTTTTTTGGGTTCTGTATCAAATATCAGGCCCAAATGGAAAAAACAGATAACCGATTAAAAATAAAATCCTAAAAACAAAATGAGATTTTTATTTCCAAAAAGAGATTCCTCCATGGTTAAAAGTAGTAGGGTTTTGTTCCAGCCCAAAGGCCTGCCTCGCTTCTGATCACTCAAACTCCGGGTTCACTGGGCACATTTCTCTAACTTGATAGAAGGGTATCTCTCTCTTTGTCTTTCTTCTCTCTTTTACGTGAGAAATCTCTTTTGTGTTTGGTATCGTCGTGCTTTTCAAGCTGTTATCCCCTGTTTTTGTTTTTTCCCAAAGGGTAATAAGTTTGCGTCTGTTGTTTTTGATTCTTTTTTCTTTCTGGGAGCATATCAAGTTGCTGTTATGTGTAGATTGTAGTTTGGTTTTTTTCTTTCTTGTGATTGACCATATATTTTCTTTGTATTCTGTGCACAGGCCGTGGATATGGCTGGTATTAGGGAAGTAACGGCAGCTGAGTTTTTAAAAGTGAGTTTTGAGTTTTTCATGTGGTTGCTTTCTGAATTGTGTTGTTCTTTTGTTGCTCTCTGAATTGTGTGGTTCGTCGGATTTTTGTTTCAGGGCACCTGTAGGCAGACTTTGTTTTTGCAAAGAAATTCCCCTATTAAGAGGAGCCATTTGTTGTGGGGTAAATTAAGAAGTCCAACCTCGAGGCTTGCTGTGTCCAGCTGGAAAGGGGTTTCTTTAAGGTGCTCTGCTCGATTGAATAGAGCTGTTGTTTCTGGAGGTACGAGTAGTTCAGTTGATGAGCAACCAAGCTTAATTGAGCAGTCTGCATTAAAAGTTACACATTTTTATCGGCTCCCATTGATTCAAGAAAGTGCAAATGCTGAACTTCTGAGGTCATTTCAAACCAAAATCAGTAATCAGATTGTTGGATTGAAAACCGAACAATGTTTCAATGTTGGGCTTGATTCAGAGATTCCTACTGGAAAGCTTTCAGTGCTTAGATGGCTTCTTCAAGAGACATATGAGCCAGAGAATTTGGGGACCGAGAGTTTTCTTGAGAAGAAGAGGCAAGAGGGATTGAACTCTGTCATTGTTGAAGTTGGGCCAAGGTTGTCTTTCACAACTGCATGGTCTGCTAATGCTGTATCCATATGCCGAGCTTGTGGGTTGAAAGAAGTGACCCGTTTGGAGAGATCGAGGAGGTACCTGTTGTACAGTAAGGGTGCATTGTCAGAAAATCAGATTGATGAGTTTGCAGCTATGGTTCATGATCGAATGACTGAATGTGTCTATACTCAGAAGCTTACATCCTTTGAGACCAATGTGGTTCCAGAGGAGTTCCGTTATGTGCCTGTCATGGAGAGGGGTCGGATGGCCTTGGAGGAAATCAATCAGGAAATGGGCTTAGCTTTTGATGAGCAAGATTTGCAGTATTACACCAGACTCTTTAGGGAAGACATTAAGCGTAATCCAACAACTGTGGAGCTGTTTGATATTGCACAATCTAATAGCGAGCACAGCAGGCACTGGTTTTTCACTGGCAAGATTGTTATTGATGGGCAGCCTATGAATAGGACTCTTATGCAGATCGTGAAGAGCACTTTGCAGGCAAATCCAAATAATTCAGTTATTGGCTTCAAGGATAACTCCAGTGCTATTAAAGGGTTCCATGTGAATCAACTGCGACCAGTGCAGCCTGGTTTAACCTGTCAGTTAAATGAAACAAGTCGTGATCTTGATATTTTATTCACAGCTGAGACCCATAATTTCCCATGTGCAGTGGCACCTTACCCTGGTGCAGAAACAGGTGCTGGAGGTCGAATTAGGGATACACATGCGACAGGAAGGGGGTCTTTTGTTGTTGCAGCTACAGCTGGTTACTGTGTTGGGAATCTCAATATGGAAGGGTCTTATGCACCATGGGAGGATCCTTCTTTCACATATCCATCAAACTTGGCATCTCCTCTGCAGATCCTCATTGATTCTAGCAATGGTGCATCAGACTATGGGAACAAATTTGGGGAACCCCTGATTCAGGGCTACACCAGAACCTTCGGAATGAGGCTTCCTAATGGGGAGAGACGGGAATGGTTGAAGCCTATCATGTTCAGTGGAGGAATTGGGCAGATTGATCACAGCCATATATCAAAAGGGGATCCTGAAATTGGAATGTTGGTTGTAAAGATTGGTGGCCCTGCATATCGAATTGGAATGGGAGGAGGAGCTGCTTCAAGCATGGTTAGTGGGCAAAACGATGCAGAGCTTGATTTTAATGCTGTACAGCGTGGAGATGCTGAGATGGCTCAAAAACTGTATCGTGTTGTTCGTGCCTGCATTGAAATGGGGGAGAAAAACCCTATTATCAGCATTCATGATCAGGGAGCTGGTGGAAACTGTAATGTTGTCAAAGAAATCATTTATCCAAAGGGAGCTGAGATTGACATACGGGCAATTGTAGTTGGGGACCACACAATGTCTGTTCTGGAGATATGGGGTGCAGAATATCAGGAGCAAGATGCAATCTTGGTGAAGCCAGAAAGCCATGAGCTTTTAAGATCTATCTGTGAAAGAGAAAGGGTTTCAATGGCTGTTATTGGAACCATTAATGGGGAGGGACGTGTTGTTTTAGTTGATGGAAAGGCTATTGAAAAATGTCGATCAAGTGGGCTACCTCCTCCTCCACCAGCTGTGGATCTTGAGCTTGAGAAAGTGCTTGGGGACATGCCTCAGAAATTTTTTGACTTCCATCGGGTGGTCTATGCTGGAGAGCCACTTGATATTGCTCCTGGGATCACAGTGATGGATTCTTTGAAGAGGGTGCTGAGGCTTCCATCAATCTGTTCAAAACGCTTCTTAACTACAAAAGTGGATAGGTGTGTAACAGGTCTAGTTGCACAGCAGCAAACTGTTGGCCCCTTGCAGATTACTCTTTCTGATGTTGCAGTTATTGCTCAGACTTATACTGACTTGACAGGAGGAGCATGTGCCATAGGGGAGCAGCCAATCAAAGGTCTACTTGATCCAAAAGCGATGGCAAGATTAGCTGTTGGAGAGGCCCTGACAAATCTTGTTTGGGCAAAGGTTACATCTCTTTCTGATGTTAAAGCAAGTGGGAATTGGATGTATGCTGCCAAGCTTGATGGGGAAGGAGCTGCTATGTATGATGCTGCTACAGCCCTTAGAGAAGCTATGATTGAACTTGGTATTGCTATTGATGGGGGGAAGGACAGTCTTTCAATGGCGGCCAATGCAGCTGGTGAGGTTGTTAAGGCTCCTGGGAATCTTGTAATCAGTGTCTACGTCACTTGTCCCGACATAACAAAAACAGTGACCCCAGAGTTAAAGTTAGGAGATGATGGTGTTTTGATTCATGTTGATCTGGCCAAGGGAAAGCGGCGATTAGGTGGATCTGCCCTAGCCCAGGTTTTTGACCAAGTTGGCGATGAGTGCCCTGATCTTGAGGATGTTCCTTATCTTAAAAGAGTTTTCGAGGGCATCCAGGACCTTCTTACAGATGGACTGATCTCTGCTGGTCATGATATTAGTGATGGTGGGCTACTGGTATGTGCCATGGAGATGGCTTTTGCTGGAAATCAGGGTATTATCTTTGACTTGGCTTCAAAAGGAAATAGCCTCTTTGAGACACTTTTTGCTGAGGAGCTTGGTCTTGTTCTTGAGGTTAGCAAGAAGAACTTGGATACTGTCATGGGAAAGCTTAGCAATGCTGGCATCTCTTCTGAGATAATTGGACACGTGACTTCCTCACCATTGATCGAACTAAAGGTCAATGGGGTTACTCATTTGAATGAGACAACTTCTCTCCTAAGAGACATGTGGGAGGATACCAGTTTTCAGCTGGAAAAGTTTCAAAGGTTGGCTTGCTGTGTGGATCAAGAGAAAGAAGGATTAAAGTTCAGGCATGAACCTTCATGGGACCTATCTTTCACTCCTTCTTTTACAGATAAGAAATATATGAATGCAGCTGTAAAACCCAAAGTAGCTGTTATTCGAGAAGAAGGCAGCAATGGAGACAGAGAAATGTCAGCAGCATTTTATGCTGCTGGTTTTGAGCCTTGGGATGTTGCAATGTCAGATCTCCTTAATGGTGCTATTATGCTAAAGGAGTTCTGTGGAGTTGTATTTGTTGGAGGTTTTAGCTATGCTGATGTCCTTGATTCTGCAAAAGGTTGGTCTGCTTCAATACGATTCAATGAGCCTCTTCTAAATCAATTTCTGGAGTTCTATAAAAGGCCGGATACCTTCAGTCTTGGTGTTTGCAATGGATGCCAGCTAATGGCACTATTGGGGTGGGTTCCTGGCCCCCAAGTTGGGGGTGCACTTGGAGCTGGTGGGGATCCATCGCAGCCGAGGTTCATTCACAATGAGTCTGGTCGTTTTGAATGCCGTTTCACGAGCGTGACAATAAAAGATTCGCCTGCTATAATGTTTAAAGGAATGGAGGGCAGCACATTGGGTGTGTGGGCTGCACATGGTGAGGGAAGAGCTTATTTCCCTGATGATGGTGTTCTAGATCGTATGCTGCATTCAGACTTGGCCCCATTGAGGTATTGTGACGATGATGGGAATCCAACAGAAGCTTACCCTTTCAATGTGAATGGTTCTCCCTTAGGAGTAGCAGCAATTTGTTCACCTGATGGGAGACATCTGGCAATGATGCCTCATCCAGAGCGTTGCTTCTTGATGTGGCAGTTCCCTTGGTATCCAATGCACTGGAATGTGGATAATAAAGGGCCTAGTCCATGGTTAAAGATGTTCCAGAATGCCAGAGAATGGTGCTCCTGAGATGGGTGAGCTTCATCTTATGTTCTTAACAGAAAGTTTGATGACTTACTTTCTTGCTTTATAGATAGCTTCTGTTTTTGTTTCCCCTGATATATGCTATGTTGGAATGTTGCCAGGTCTTTATCTGCTGAGAATAAGTCTGCGAAGCTTTCGAAATCTGGAGGTTCATTATTCTGTTCAAGTCAATCTCTGAAGATGTCCAAGTGTTAAAATTTCTTTTTTTTTTTTACTTGACAAAATGATGACAAAGTTTGAGAAGTATTAGTCTTGCTGAATTTTTTATGTTATTTTGTCAGCTAATTAATTATTTCGCGGCTTCTTATATGAAGTTATACTTCTTTTAGTTAGTCATGTTGTTTGTTAGTTTAGTTCTATAAAGGCCTTTGTTATAAAGAGAAAGTAAGAAATGAGCTTTATGCTGGTTCACCATGGGTGACCTTTTTGTCCTCAATTAATCTATGGTTGAATGTTTCATTAAATTGAAATCATCAATAAACAGAATGAGTTATTATATGAGATGGTCAGGGAAGTAATGTTAGTCTTGCTATTGAGTTAACCAGTTTGTGATTCAGCTTATGGTATTATTATATTCAGTTATACAGTTTCTGATGAAATTGCTTGCGTTTACCTCAGCTGCAGTTTCACATCGTAAAATGGTGGTGTCTAGATAATAAAACCTTCAGAAAATAGTTTCTAAACGTATTAGCTTTGTTGGGGTCCCTCATGTTCAGAGTCCATTTCAATTGCTAGGAATTTTGAGCCGATTCAAAATGCTAGACTTTACCAAAACAGTCTTGGAAACTGAATAGTGGCCTAACATTTGATTCTGCTGGTTCATTCAGTAACATATACCGCTTGGATATGCACTGCTGAACACTATATCTTCTGTCATCTTTTCTCCTTATGGTTCTGCTTTTATTTGTTCACAGAAGTCCTTTTCAGCATTGGCTATCTGACTTTGACATTTGTAATGAACTATTTTTCCAATCTCCTACCAGCATTGTTGCCGGGATTGTTTCCACAGCAGAGGACATGCAGGTGAAAGGCTCTTCAGTGGGACAGAGGGAAAAGGTTTTTTTACAAGTTATCTTTAATCTGTTGTGGATTTTTATGGTCACTGAGTCTTTTTCTGTAGGTATTTAACCATACACGTATGTTTAGATGTCCCGGAGATTCTAATTTGCTTGACTTACTATTCTGTGGTTTGTACTGTTAGACGATTTGTCTTGTTTTTTATTATTATTCTAATTGTCTTTAAACACTTGGGCCAGTTTGGTTTACAGAGTCAAGTGATTGTGTTGAGTTACCCTGGATAAATTAGAGGGAAATGATTGTTTGAGAACCATTTGAAACTTCATTAAATTTTCATCATTCATTATCAACTGTTGTTCTTTATGCCTGTAATATAGTGATGTACAATGCCATGCTTCAAATGATATACTGGACTAAATTGGAGTGAAATTCTTTGGAAGCGTATGAGTTGTAGAAGTACTGGTGTGAACCTGATAATTTTAATGGGTGCAAGAATGCTTATTTGCAAGTTCAAACTAGAATATATTACACATTGATAAGATCACAGTAGTATACTTAAATCACAATATTACAGTAATGTATGCAAGCCACAAAATGGCTGATACAAAACTTGTCCCCAGGTGGAACCAAAGGATTTATTATATCGTATGAGGTCTCTCTGGAAAAGCTGACTTAGTCCCAGTTTAGACCTTCAAAAACTATGGTATTGTCCCCATTCTCTGACCATGGATAGCTTATGAAGGTCTCTGGGTCTACCTCTCCAAGGTTTCTTGCTGACAGATTTGTGTAAGAGCCACAAAAAGTGTTTTCATCTTCCCATCCATATGGAGGCAGGTATTCATTGGGTTGGCTATGAAGGGTGTTGTTTCCAGTTGTATATCCTGTATGGTTGAGTGATGCAGCTTCTTGACAATATATTGTGTTCATGTTTTCATTTTGTGAACTGAATTGTAACTTGCTTACTGGATAGGTAGTGGCTTGAGGACGTACACCAGTAGGAGCACCAACAATGAGATTAGCAATTTGGTTCCCTAGAACTTCTATCTCCTCTTGTAGGCTGGCAACCTGGAAAGCAAAGCAAAACAGACGAGACTTTTTGTTGGGTCAAGCACATTTTACATTTTTAGTGTGATTTTACAGATGTTAGACAGAAGTTGCATAGCAGAATGGGAACCTGTTGTTGGAGTGCGAAGATATGAGCAACACAACCATATATGGGATCGCGCATCCGAGCCAGTGCTTCGTAAGATATGGTGATAGCAGCATCACTTCGGTTGTGTACTGGTAGGTGCAATAAAAGCTTTGAAACATTACTTGCACCAAACACCTTGTGCACTGCTGCAAAGTGGGTTGCAGCCTGGTCATAACAAAAGTAAGGAGCAAAGACACATTCACTGGTGCATTTTCTTCTGAGAAATTTGCATGCTCCACATGAAGAGCCAAGCCCTGTCATTGTCCCAAGCTTTTATGTAGCTGTGTCAATGATATATCACTGACAGTAGTATCACTGGTTGGTTTAGAAACAAGAAGTTGAGATTTGCTCTTTATAATCATCACTCCGAAGGATCATAAAATTCCTTTTGCTGCGGCCGAGGGATACTCTAACTTTAGTTAAAAGTGAGGCCTTTTAGGTCTCCTTTGTGGCCTACATTGTCATTCTCAATTTGGGTTAGCTTTCCTAATTAATGCCATAGAAGGGCCTTTCATTGGTAAAGATTCTCTGCAAATAGGACTTTGATGGAAGACCTAATCATCATTATCCTTAGTTGGGTTCTCAATATGAGAAATAATTGCATGCAAATAGCATATTTCTAAGCTACCAAGGCCATCATGTAGGCTACTCAACTATAGACATCAAAGCTCATGTTACCTACTGAGAAGCCTCCATTGATAAATAAACAACAGAGAGAGGCCCATCATCTGTAGACTAACTGGAAATGGTTGCCAATACGGTATTGAATAGTGTTCTGTTCTATCATAGAGCAATCTTGAAAATGGGTACTTAACTATATTGATGATTTTTTAACTATTTTACACTGTAAAGGTTCATTACTACATAAATTATTAGGTCTTCTCTTACCATGGAGGGTTGTGGCTCAATAATCCAGTTCTTCATAGTTTCCCAAGTTATGAAGAGTTCTGCAGAAATTTTATATGCTTTCAGATCGAAAATCAAGTTCTTTAGATTGCTGCATTATGGTTTAAAAACTTGTTCTTTTAGCTAATGAAAACAAAATTATGTTGTTTTATATGCAAAATTCCTGGGTTAGGCATGGAGATAGACTGCATGACTCACCGTGGCTATTGTCTGGATAAGGTAGCCCCCATGATTATGCAATTTTTAATGCTGCATGAGGTTTTGATGTGTTACTTCCATATTATTCTGCTTATTTTATTGTAAATCAGGTTTGCCTGTTGGCCACTTAAAGTGATGGGTAGCCAAAGTGAAAGACTTTCAAACAGGCTTCTTCATCGAATGCTGTCAAAGGCCAAGAGAGAAAGAAACTGACATGCCAATCAGCCATAGTGGATACTGTAAGTGCTTTAAATTTTTCTGCTTGTATGATTCAAGGCTCAAGAAAGAAAGTGGGAATGTGCCAAAATTAGAGAGAGGGCAGACAACATGCCATTTTCAGTGACATGAATTCCCACTTTCTGTCTTTTCAAAACTGTTAAAGTCTTTTGTTTGGCATGAAGTCTAATGCACGAGAGAGGAGGAGAGGGAGCTTTTCGGTCCTTCAAGTTTAACTATGAAAGTGTCTTTCTCTATCATGGATCAATTATGTCATTTTCTTTGCTTTCTGCAAATCCTAGGCCTCGCTAGCTCTTGCCATGTCGTGTGTTTACTTACATGAACTTGAGTTAAACCAGTAGCTGCAGTAGTTCCAACAGGGACAGAATCTATGGCATTATAGGTCTTAGGTATACATGGAAGTCGCTCTCCATTCCCCTCCACTTCCACCCAACATAATTGAGCTGGAATCAACTCAATTTTGTTGGTACTTCCAATGAGTGGATCATCTTCTATTAGTTGCAGTTGCAGAACATAGTTTTCAGATCATTGGAGAGACTGTAAACTGCTGGGTGAGTGGGTTCTGGATGAAATTGTTGGAAGCTACCCGTCTGAAGCCATGGATTTGTCCCAAAATGAAGTCTCACTGACGAATTGGGTTCTGGATCAATGATTTCTGATTGAAATGGTCGGATGTTAGCTGTCTGAAGACATGGATTTGTCTGAAAAAGAAGTAAAGTCTTACTGGTGAACTGAGTTTCAGGGGATCTTGAGAACTATCGCAAATTGATCGAAAAGACTCATGAACTTTAAGCATGAACTCCTCAAAAGGGATTGTTTTAACCTCGTGTTAACTTGATTTGGAGGAAATATCATCAGAGTTTTCAGACAAAACTGATTGGTTTCCATATAAGAGCAACTTCCAGTCAAGGGCCAACCCCTCTTCTTCATTTTCAAGATGGTATTAGCTATTCAGAGAAGCTTATGAAGCTTCAATATTATGCTTTGCAACCTCATACTATAATAGTAGATATTGGGTTAATCTCCAAATCTCATGTAACATATGCATTGTAGAGAGGAGTTTTGTAATTAAATTATTGAACTTTTAACACTAAAATTTGTGGAATGAAAAAAATTTATGATAATATTTTGCTGTATCGAGTTTTTAATAAAAAAAATTAAAACATGTGATAATTTAATAAATCATAATTAATTTTTTTATTAATATTATAAATTACTAATATATTTTTATAATTTTTTATTAAAAAACTCAGCACAAAATTTAAATCAGTAGAGAATTTTTATTTATACCTCTAATGATTGATATTGGGTTTGTGTAATAAAGATAATTTATAAAAGAAAAAAGATCGAATTTCATAAAAAAAAATGTATATAAAAAATAATTTCAAGTGTACTTATTTGTTTCTAATCTTAGTTTTGGATCTTCAAATCTAGTTCGTTTAATATTATATATGTTTATATATGTCAAAATCTAAATCTAAACTAAAATCATTCTGAATTTAAATTAATTTAAGATTCAATTCAAAATTAAAATAAAAATTTAACTTACATCCATTCAATTATTCAATTTAAATAAATTAATCAAATAATTTTCAAAAATATAATTAAAAAATAAACGAACATGCCCATTAGTTTTACATTGTTAATTATGATTCCTAATAAATAAGTATTTCCATTCTTTTATAAGTATAAATTTCAGGCATCTCGGTTTAGCGTTAGGCTTCTACGTGTACTAAGATGGAGCAGGACTCATCGTTGAAGCCCACAATGGGTCTTTGGGTTGGTCTTAGTGACCAAAAGGCTCTACCTCTACGTCATTGTCATAATCATCTTTATAATAAAAGGTCAAGTTGTTACAAACGGGTGGTATTCATTTTATATTATTAATTAAATTTTATATTTAAAAATAATAAATTAACATATTAATTTAATATAAATTAAATTTTATTAAAAATTGAAATTTAAAAATATTTCAATTAAAGATTATGTACGACAAATTTTGATTTAAAATTTTATAAATGCAAAAAATATTCAAATTACTATTATAAAGAGTTTTCAAATTTTTTGAATATCAAATTTTTTTCGAAATTTTTATTATTAAAAATTTAAAATTTTTACAAAATAAATTTTATATTAAAAATTATTCAAATTTAAAAGATAAACTTAAAATAAAATGACTGATTCATTTAATTATTTTAAAGGCATTTTAACAAAAAAAATATTTTTAATTTTTTATAATTATTTGAACTAAGATTCAATTTAGATTAAATTATTGATACATCAAAGCTTAATTTTTTTATTTTTTAAATATAAAGATTTGATTTGTAATATGAGATAAATATTAAAATTTTATAAGACTTTTATTTGAAGCAAAATTTTTATCAAATTTATAAGCCAATAAAAAAAATCTAAGATATAAGTTTTTAGGAGATATTAAAATCTCATTTTTACATAAAAAAATTCTTTATTGATTTAAGTTTGTATTAATTTTTGTTTAAACATTTAAAAATTATTATATTAATATTTTAAAAATAAATATATCAAATTTTAATTATTAATTTCATTAAATTATCACATATTAATATTTTTTAAAAATTAAAATAATTGAAATCAGACAACCAACGATCTCTTGTAGATACCCTTTGGTCACTCTTGGAAGGGCATCCATCAGTTTTTGCTTAGGTTCACTAATTTCATGAAAATTATTACAAGACAGATGAGAAAATTTAGGCCAATGAACCTTGTCTTGCCTGTGGAACCCACAGTCTCAATTCAGCAACAGCAGCCACTAATGTCCCTGTGATGATCATGGGAGGAGAAATTTCAGAAAATTTCATGAAATTATCAGGAAACACAAACAGGGTATTCACCCGATCTTCAAATCTCTGAATTTCCATAAAAAAAAACATTCTTATAAGACAAAACAGGAAACTCAGTTCCAGAGCTTCTGTGGTAATAAAATGAGCGGAGGGTTTTAGTGGCAAAGAATGAAGCTTTAAGGGCAACCGCAAGGACTATTGAAGACTAAACTCCAAGCTTCCGTGGTTGCGCCACGTGGCAGCCGGGTAATCTTGATTGTGTGGCCGATGAGGATTGGAAGGGAAACCCAATCCTCCATACGTCAATTCTTGGACACCAGCACAGGGAAGTTGCTTATAAGTCTTCACGTTTTCGACTCCTCTTCTCCTCATAGGCAGCTTTGCATTCTCTCTACTCTGCAACACACTCTCTCCCTCTCTGTCTCTGCAGGTCAGAGCCGTCCGGTCCCTGATGGCCGCCATATCCACAGTCGGTGCTGTCAACAGAGCTCCGGTATTCCTAATTCTTCCCGCCATTTTGTAGGACGTAGTAGAAACTTCCATGTTTGATGTGCTCAACATTGCTAAATGTGTTCCTTTTCATGTTTTGCCTACGTGGCCTCTGCTGCTTTCGAGCTTTCATGTGCTTTTCACTTCTGGGTCTTACAGACATAGTCAGAAAAATAGTTGCAGCGCTTTGATTTGCATATGTTTCTAAATTTGAAGAACAGATTTTGGCAAGTTATAGCTATATGAGTCATTGAATCCTCACTGGTTGTCGTCTATTCAGAAGCCTCTTTTGTTTTTTTATGTTAGTACTATGTTTATGCCTCTGCGTGCATACCATTTGATACTATTGTGCAAGTATGCATCACTGGCGACCCTCTGTAACTACATATGCCAGGTGTATGAAACATGGGTGTATAAGAGTTTTAAAATGGGTTTTATCTGGGGTAAAGAATTAGAAACCTTCTGTTGTGTCCTTGATGGTTATCATGTCAACTTAGACCCTTAATTTTGGGATGATTTATGAACTTTTTAATGTAAAGATCTGTGTAAGCTATATAAAGAGATGGATCTAAGCAAAGATTTTGAATTCTTTGCTGCAGTTGAGCTTGAATGGGTCTGCTGCTGGACCTTCAGTTCCAAGCTCAGCCTTCTTGGGCAGCAGCTTGAAGAAAGTGACCTCAAGATTTACCAACACCAAAGTCTCCTCAGGGAGCTTCAAGGTTGTTGCTGCTGATTACGATGAAGACAAGCAGACCAATAAGGACAGGTGGCAAGGTCTGGCTACTGACTTGTCTGATGATCAGCAAGACATCACCAGAGGAAAGGGTATGGTGGACTCACTCTTCCAGGCCCCCCAGGATGCTGGAACCCACTATGCTGTCATGAGCTCTTATGAGTACCTCAGCACTGGGCTTAGAACGTTAGTATCAGAAAATGGAAACTTCAACTTCAATTATTTGTCTTAAGTTGCAGAGATTCCATTTTATTTGATCCACAGTTAGTGACTGGTACATGAATTCGTGATTCAGGTACAATTTGGACAACACCATGGATGGTTTATACATTGCTCCTGCTTTCATGGACAAGCTAGTTGTTCACATCACCAAGAACTTCATGTCCCTGCCTAACATCAAGGTATGTTATGGGTTATAATGCTTTATTATTTATTAGTTCAGTCTGTTTTGCTTTACTGAAACATGATTGAACCATTTTTGCAAATTATTACAGGTTCCTCTCATTTTGGGTATCTGGGGAGGCAAAGGTCAAGGAAAATCTTTCCAGTGTGAGCTTGTCTTCGCCAAGATGGGAATTAAGTGAGTTATTGTTTTCTGAACTTTTGAGTCCAAATTCCACCGTTGTTAGGGTAATACGCTTTGCTGCTTACAATTTGATTTCTGATGACTGATTTTACAGCCCAATCATGATGAGTGCTGGAGAATTGGAAAGTGGGAATGCAGGAGAACCTGCTAAGCTAATCAGGCAGAGGTACCGTGAGGCAGCTGACATAATCAGGAAGGGAAAAATGTGTGCCCTCTTCATCAATGATCTTGATGCAGGAGCTGGTCGGCTTGGAGGAACTACCCAGTACACTGTCAACAACCAGATGGTTAATGCTACTCTCATGAACATTGCTGATAACCCAACAAACGTGCAGCTTCCTGGTATGTACAACAAGGAGGAGAACCCTCGTGTCCCAATCATTGTCACTGGTAACGATTTCTCAACATTGTATGCTCCTCTGATCCGTGATGGACGTATGGAGAAGTTCTACTGGGCTCCTACTCGTGATGATCGTATTGGTGTCTGCAAAGGGATCTTCAGGAGTGATAATGTCCCTGATGAAGACATTGTCAAGCTTGTTGACCAATTCCCAGGCCAATCCATTGGTAACTTTTCTTTATCCCCCTGGAAATAAGTGTTTCTTTATCTAAACAACAAAACTATACAGACAGATGAATCTGAAAAACTTCAGATGGAAAAGATATGAGGTTTAAGCTGGGAGTCTGAGACTATAACGTGAATGATGATACATTGTTGGGTGTTTTACAGATTTCTTTGGTGCCCTGAGGGCCAGAGTTTACGATGATGAAGTGAGGAAGTGGATTGGGGGTGTTGGAGTTGAGACAGTTGGGAAGAAACTTGTGAACTCAAAGGAAGGACCTCCAACATTTGAGCAGCCCAAGATGAGCCTGGACAAGCTCCTGGAATATGGTAACATGCTTGTGCAAGAGCAAGAGAATGTGAAGAGAGTCCAATTGGCTGACACTTACTTGAAGGAGGCAGCTCTTGGTGATGCCAACCAAGATGCTATTGAGAGAGGAAGTTTCTACGGTTAGATCCCTTGATCTTCCAGGCCTTGCTGGGAGGTTTGCGTCTACTTTCTTAGAGAATCATTCATGGTTTCAGATCAAACTAGACAATTGACAAAACCTGTCTGATTTTGTTTTCTTACAGGAAAAGCAGCCCAGCAAATTAAAGTTCCTGTCCCTGAAGGTTGTACTGATCCAAATGCATCCAACTTTGATCCAACTGCTAGAAGTGATGATGGAAGCTGCTCCTACAAATTCTAGGCCTTCTTCTTCTTGGAAATCAAATTGTTTGAGAGTGTTTGAGACAAAATCAATGTTATGGTTGTCTTCGTTTCTCTTTTTAAGTGGATTGGCATCTCTAATTTTGTGTCATAATCTTAAAGAGTACCACCCTCCCTTTCTGTCTTCTATGAGCTTGGATTGAACTCTGTAATTTCCCTTTTGGTGAATTCCAATTTGAATTGAACAATCCTACCTCACTTATCTTCCAAGAAATATCCGTCAATAATAGGAATTTTAATTTAAAATCATTAAAAATAAATAATTTCTTATTTGATGTGAATTGAAGTTAAACTTCAGATACTTATATGCTCAATAATCTAATCATTTCTGATGAACAAATAAAAGCCCAATTAACCAATTTTGGCAAATCATCAAATTTTACAATCCAAATATAAGAACTATAAAATAGGTTAACTTTATTGTTGCATGTTCATGCCATGATAACCATTATTAATGATTAGTGTCTCATTTGTTAATTGTGTAAAGGATTACCCTATCTTCCAATTATCAATTTATTGATCAAAAATTAAGTTTCTCTTCTTAGTAAGAACCCACTAAGTTAAAGCCTCTCCTATGTATATATATTGTCAAATTCTCACAACCTTCTTAGACAATATTGGGAGTAGTTGTTGAATTCATCATAGATAAGATTTTCCCTACAAACAACCTTATGATGTTCACATAGGAATACATACATATATTTATTGTACACTCCATCATGCTTTTATATTGGTAATAAATTATGATTAAAATTTGAATAATATTTTTTAATAAATTTATAATTAAAACTCAAAAAATATTTTTAAATATTTTTATAACAGAAAGATCGAGATTCTTAATTTTAATTTAAATTATATTAAAATTTTAAAGATATTATGATAGATGACAACACATCAAGAAAAGGGAGGCAATGTGTTGACCAAAGATATTTTAATGAAATGAATGGTTATTTTTTTTTAATTTTTTATATAATATATTAAATTATAAAAATATTTTTTATTTTTATTAAAAAGTTCTACACGGAGGAGATCAATACAACAATTTAATTTTAGTAAAATACAATTATATAATTACAATTTAAATGAATAATATTTTATGAGATCTCAACGAAAACTTTATCAATAATTTTAAATATATTAACAAATATATATATATATATATCAAAATTCATTTGAATAATGAATGAATTTCGGGTTGGTATTATTATTATTCAAGTTGCTTGAAAAGTGAAGAAGAAAGAAGATTTAGAAAGACTTCCACCAAAGCTTTTGAAACTAAGCTAGAGAGAGAGAGAGAGAGATAAGCATTCTATGTGACGGTCCAAATATGTCATGTAATATAATGTATGATTTAAGTATTTAATTAAAAATTAGCGTAAGGTATGTCTACCCATAGTTTTATTTTATTTATATTTTGGGGTAACATCTAGCCCTAATGCACAAAAAGGAAGAATTGTATATATATTTTAAGAAGGGACAATTAGAATTAGTTTGCTCTTTACTTCCTCTAATCCTATTTGTCTACATGAGTTGCTTGGTTGTCAAGACAAAGGAATCTTAAAGGTGGATTGACTTATCCCCATTGGTCACATAAGTCTTATTTAATTAGTAACAAATCTCATAGAAACTACATGCTAATCATATTATAAAAAATTAAAGCGTTGACTAACTAAAAACTAGTAAACTAATTATGTATTGATATAATATTTTTACTCGATGAAGTGTTCGCTTTCGTTAGATATTGTAAATATTATTAAATTAAATATTAATTTTATAACGATAATTTTTTTTATAATTTTAGAATAAATATAATTATTTTCTTTTTTTCATTTTAGACATTAAAGTATAAATTAGATCAGTGCTACATATTGTAATTTGATTCAATTTAATTTTTTAAAAAATTAAAAAATAAAAGTATTTAAATTAAAAAATTTATACAATAAATTTTGATTTTAAATTTTTTATAAATATAAAAAATATTCAATATATCGTCAAAAAATATGTTAACATTTTTGAATAATAAAGAAATTTTTTAAAATTTACTTTGTTAAAACTTTAAAAAAAATCATAAAAATTACTTATAAATAAAAAATTATTCAAA
Organism: Moringa oleifera; assembly: GCA_021397835.1. NCBI lineage: Eukaryota > Viridiplantae > Streptophyta > Magnoliopsida > Brassicales > Moringaceae > Moringa > Moringa oleifera. The sequence goes on along the minus strand of JAJFZO010000882.1, from coordinate 1,891,017 downwards.
TTTGAAGAATAATCTAACAAAATTAAGGATAAACTTTATTTTAATTATTTTGAAAGTATTTTAATAACTAAAAAACTCTTAGTTTTTTACGGTCATTTAATTTAAATTTTAATTTATATTAAACTAAAAAATTGAATCTACAATTGATCAAATCCATACATTAAAGTTTAAATTAAACAAAATGTACCATTCAATTTTTTAATATTTATTTAAAATTTTAAATTATGTTTATAAATATGCGAAAAGTTAAATCTTATATAATAATTATTACGTAACATTAATATCACTGAAATATCTTGAATAAAGATAAAGATTAGACAAGATAAAATAAAAATAAATAAATAATAATAATAAAATACCCACAAGACTACTTTGTTAATGATTGGTCAATCAAACTTAATTTATGGAACTAAAAGTGAAATTGGTAGTACACAGAAAAGAATTAAGGATGAAGTTTGTTTATTTTTTAATTAAGATTAATTGATTTCTTAATTAGTCATAATCCTATTATGTGCTTATCAAGTAGTCTTAGGGATTAAATAACTGAGAGAATTAGCTTTTTAGAGTTGTAAGTCAAAAAAGACAAACTGATGGTTCACCAAACTACTCCATTAATTACATATTTTGAAACTATATATCTTTTTTGTGAGATTTGATTAGATTTCAATTTCGTAGTTGCCACACCATTGACCGTAGAACTTGGAAGTCAATCATATATCAATGTTGATTTTAATATGCCGGTTTGGTCCGTCTTTGATTTTAATCAAAAGTTAAAAAGTGCTCAATTTCAAATTTGGTAAATTTTTACTTAATTATTTGATTCATTAATTGTGTATATTAATGTTTGATTTTATCTTCAACAAATATGAAATAATATTATGTTGTTTTGATTTTGTGCCAAGTTGTAACTATTATCTATTTTATAATTTAATTTTTAGGAATTTTAATTTTTTGATATTATTTTGTATTATTTTAGTTTATATCATATTGTAAATATTATGATATATATATAAGCTTTGAATTATAATCGTTTTTATTTTATAGTATCAATTGATCCATCTGTGAAAATTCAGTTTGATTTAATTTAAATCTTACTAAAAAATTAAAAATATTTAAATTAAATGTCTTATAAAATAATTTTTAATTTTTAAAAATATTTTTATAGATGTAAAAAAATTTAAACTATTATTATAAGAAAAATTAAAAATTTTGATATGGAAAATATTTTTCAAAAAAATTATATCATAAAAAATTATGAGCCAAAAAATTTCATATATAAAAAATAAATTTAAAATTTATTTAAGTATTTTTTAGATATTTTAATAATAAAAATATTCTTAAATTTCACAATCACTAAAGGTGAAATATTCATACCAAATTAAAAAATTAAATCTACAAGTAATTCAATAGATATATTAAATTTTAAATTAAAAATTAAATATAATTTAAAATAATTTTTATTTTGACCCTAAATATTATATTTTTTATAGTTTAATCGTTATGAGTTTTTATTATTTAATATTGTTCTAGCATTACTTATGTACAAGATGTTGAAGTTTAATATCTTATATCTATTATTTTTAAATAATGTAAGATGAAGAGACTTAACTAATGTATTATCCGTAAATAAATTACAAAAATAATCTCATATTTAATTTACTAATTATTCCCATTATGATTCTTTTTTCAAATGAAGTAAAGGAAAATAACAAATTGAAGTTCAATTAATAAATATTTAATTAGAAAATGAAGATGATCAAGTTTGCTTGAGTTTATTATGAGGGCATAATATATAATCCAATCTATTTAAACTTTCTGCATATAATAGAGAATTAAAAATATTTAAAAATATTTTTTTTATAAATATTAAAACAATTTTGTAAAATTAAAAAATAAATATTTTTTAAAAACTCATTTCTCTAAGAAAAATCAAAATAATAAATCTTTTTGACATGATTTCGGTATCATTAAATATTATATTTTTATTTAAAATCTACATTTAGGATAAAAGAATGGACACATACCATAATTTTGTTTATTTTCTTTGTGCCTATCCAAGTTTGAGTCTCTTTTCATGAGGTCGACTGTTAACAGAACTACGAGTAAGCCAGGTGGGTAAGCGCCACGCAGCCACACGCGGAAGTATTATCTGGTGCCCCGCACGACTGTGTAGTTTCGTGTGCCTTTCCTATTTAACCACCTGATTTCCGTCAGCGTGGTCCTCCAAATTTGAATTTTCCGGTCCAGATGGGTTTGCAATTAAAGTAGGGATGGAATTTGAGACACACATGTAGCACCAAAATCATGTTTATCACACAAAATAAGCCCAACAGAAAAATAGCTTTAATTTTCCATTTTTTTTCCACTACAAAAAATAGGAAATAAATCATTAGGAGAATTGAATTACTAGCCACCGACAAACTAAAATAAGTGCATAATTAATTTAATAAAAAAATTATTTATATATATAAATATATAAACTTATTAAAATATTAACATACAAATACTTTTTAAAAATAAATAATAAATATTGATCATGCAAACCGATAAATTATAATATTAATTTTTTATAATCATAATATTAATCAACACTTTTTGATAATTTTAGATCTTTTATCAACATGAAACTCAAAAATCAATAATTGATTTATAGACTCTAAATTTAACTATTAAAAATAAATTTTGAGCATAATTTATAAGTTAATACTTAATTATAAATTATAATGTTAATAAATAAATAAATATCATTAACAAATTTAATTCGTAATTATTAAAATTTTAAAATAAATAATACATTTTTTGTATTTATGGAATATATATCATGCATTAACATAAATAAAATTAAAGGATTAATTTTATAGAAATATTAAATTATGTACAAATACAAGATCAAACTACCCTTTAATTTTTTTTAATTTTAATATATTAAAATTACAAATTTCAAAGAATTATGGGTTATGTGTTGGTCAAAGAGCACCTCAAAATTTATATTTTGACATTTTAAGCAATCCCCCTCACCCAAAAATGGAATTTCAAGGCAATTACAGGGGCAAAATGGTAAATTTGAAGATTATGAACACTGCTTTAAAGTTTGGATCTGCCATAGATTAATGATGACGATGCTTTGAGTCTCTAAGTGGCTTGCTGTGATAAGTTGCCCTCAGTCACATCTGCAATCCACCATGTGATACTTCCCTTCAATAGCCAAATGAAGTTCGTTTTCCTCTTTTATTTTCTCTCCAACAATAAGGCCACGTATTAATAGTTCCTGCAGAAAGTTGAATCCCCACCGTGATAATCACATATAGGATAGGAATACCCTTTGTTTTGATGCGTAAGAGCTCGAGTATCCACTCTGTTCATGGCAGAAAAGCTCAAACTCTTCTGGGTTTTCTTTCTTTTCTCTATTATCCATCCAGTTTTTTCTCAGCTCGAGGAGTTCTCTTTTTATGGGTTCAGTGATGCAGGCAACAACGTGAGCTTGAATGGGGTTGCAGAGGTTGAAGATAATGGCGTACTTCGCTTGACGAACGATACTCTTCGTGTACTTGGGCATGCTTTTTACTCTTCCCCAATTGGATTCAAGAATTCTACAACCAACAAGGCTTTCTCTTTTTCTACGGCTTTTGCTTTCGCTATAGTCCCTGAGTATCCAAAGCTCGGTGGCCATGGCTTTGCTTTCACTCTCTCTCCGACAAAAGAGCTTGCAGGTGCTCTTCCTAGTCAGTATCTAGGGCTACTCAATGCGAGCGATAACGGGAACTTCTCTAACCATGTTTTTGCAGTTGAATTTGACACTGTCAAGGACTTTGAGTTCGGTGATATCAACGATAATCATTTGGGCATTGATATCAATAGTATGGAATCAAATTTCTCTGTTGCTGCTGAGTATTTTCTCGAGAATGGAACAAAGCGAGAGCTGGATCTGCAGAGTGGTCAGGTAATTCAAGCGTGGGTTGATTATGATTCGGTGAAGGATCGATTAGAAGTAAGGGTTTCACCATTTTCTGTAAAACCCAAGTTGGCGATTCTTTCTTGTGATGTGGATTTATCTCCAATTTTGTTAGATTCTATGTACGTTGGCTTCTCCTCATCAACTGGGTTGCTTGCCAGCTCACACTATATATTAGGATGGAGCTTTAATATGACTGGAGAAGCTAAATCTCTGCCGCTATCGTCTCTCCCTTCTGTTCCTAAGCCTAAAAAGAAGAACACAGCATTGATTCTTGGTGTTTCTCTGTCAGCTTCTCTTGTGACGATCTTGTTTATTGGGATAGCGTTGTTCCTCATCAGAAAGTTGAAGGATGAGGATGTAATTGAAGCTTGGGAGCTGCATGCAGGTCCTCATAGATTCTCTTACCAAGAGCTCAAGATAGCTACTAGTGGTTTTAGAGACAAAGAGCTACTTGGGTTTGGTGGATTTGGTAGAGTTTACAAAGGGACACTGCCAAATTCTAACACCCAAGTTGCTGTTAAGCGAATCTCTCATGAATCAAAGCAAGGTTTGAGAGAATTCGTGTCTGAGATTGCCAGTATCGGTAATTTACGGCATAGAAATCTTGTTCAGCTACTAGGGTGGTGTCGGCGGAAAGGTGATTTGCTGCTTGTGTATGACTTCATGCCTAATGGTAGCTTGGACAAACACCTCTTTGATGAACCGAAAACTATCCTCAGTTGGGAACAGAGGTTCAAGGTAATCAAAGGTGTTGCATCAGGCCTTCTGTATTTACATGAAGAATGGGATCAGACAGTGATTCATAGAGACATCAAGGCAGGCAATGTATTGTTAGACTCTGAGCTAAATGGAAAGCTTGGTGACTTTGGACTTGCGAAGTTATATGAGCGTGGCGCATGTCCAAGCACCACAAAAGTGGTAGGCACGTTGGGGTACCTAGCACCTGAACTCACACGCACTGGCAAGCCTACAACAAGTTCAGATGTGTTTGCATTTGGTGCACTCTTGCTTGAGGTGTTGTGTGGGAGGAGACCGATTGAGCCCAAGGCACTGCCAGAGGAGCTCATATTGGTAGATTGGGTTTGGGAGAGATGGCAAATGGGTGCGGTCCTTGAAGTAGTTGATCCAAGATTGAAAGGTGAATTCGATGAGCTTGAGGCTGTTATTGTGGTGAAACTTGGCCTGATGTGCTCTAACAATGCACCTGAGGCAAGACCGACAATGAGGCAAGTTGTGAGGTACTTAGAGGGGGAGATGCCATTGCCCGAAGTAGTTGCAGGACCAGATGCATTTGATGGGAAGAAACGGAATGCTGCTAATGGTAATGGTGAATTTGAGGATTACGAGCATTCATATCTGAGTTCTTCTTGTTTTGAGAAACTGAGTACATGGTCATCGGGTGGTGATGATGCAGACATTGAAGCTGGTTCAACTTCACCTTACTCAGTTCCTGGTAAAAATGGTGAAAGATAGCAGTAGTCATTCTCTCCTTTTGTATTCTTTTCCTTTGCAGTTCATTACATGGGTATTCTATACAATGTAAATGACTGAAAATCTGGTCCTTGATCTGGGTTTCACTCTGTATACAAATTTTCTGGAGTTGAAGTTGTTTCTTTAAGTCTGTGTTAATAAAAAATTTTCAGATCAACATTTTGTTTGATTTTTTGTTTGTAATGACTCGTTATTCTCCATTGTTGTGGGTCATGAAGCAGCCTGATTCTGGCTGAGGACTCTGAATCTTTTTCATTTTCAGAACAAACCAAGAACTAGGTAAGTGTCTAGATCAATTTTGTCGAGCTTCTGTAACAAGTCAAGGATCTCTTGCTGATCTGATTTCTGTTTATCACATTAGCAGAATCTTGGTTTTTATATGTAACAGTAATGTAAGTCAACAATGTAAGGAATAGTTTTATCGGTTTCTTTGAATTGCTGCTGGGGCACAAATCACGCTCAGCATTCTTCAATTATGCAGCTTTGAAACTTACGTTGTATATAAACTAGTAATTTTGTTGATTGAAACTTAATTGTATGTAAAATAATAATTTCTAAACAAAATTGCACTTTCTAACCGGTGATTGGCAATTATCTGAACAACCCATCTGAGAATTGGCAATAATTGCAGTCCTGGAAAAGTTGTGTGCCCAGAAATGGCACTTAGCACACTGACTGGATAATTTATGATCTTTGGTTGTACTTGGTTAATCCAATTTGTTAAGTGGGTACATCCAAGCAATTATGCTGCCTTGACATTTTTCCAAATCCTGAGTAATTCCAGATTCCCCTGAAACTGTAATGCCCACAGAGACAAGCAAATAGAAACAAGAGAACATGTTTTATATAATAGAGCTTCTACCATCTGAAAGAGCAAAACAAGAGGCACCTAACAACTTTCCCTCGGGTTTCTCAGACAGAGACTGGAGTGCGCAAAGGCTGCTCTATGTTTATTTCAGCAACCTGTTCTGGAAAGCCAACCTGTTTTGGTCCTCCATCAATCCTAAGCTGGAAAATTTGGGTTCTTTTTGGTAAAAATTTCTACTCAAGAAATTGCAGGATTTAGATTGATAAAATCTTTTCATGTAATAAGTTAGTATATTAAGTTCGATGCTTTGACTTTCATGATAAATAATATAAAGTGAATTCAATCCATTTGTCTCATGTTCTAATATGAAAGCATGTTCAAAGTGCACAGGGATGTCAAGTAGCACTTACAAGTCAAGGATGTAATTGAAACCATTAAAGTTAATGGGGTAGTGGGAAGAAAACAACAGATCAGAATCCTTTCACTAATGGCTATTCAACATTGTTTTTTCTTCTTATGGGTGTTTTCCAAGTCAATGTTGAGCTTCTCAGTGTGTATCAGAAAAATAAATGTGTTTCCACTAGTCAAAACTTGTGGGCAATACACACCTAACCTACACAAATAAATCTCCAAATAACTCGGAGATCATACCTTAGTGTGAACAAATCATAAGCATCCAGCAAGGGATCAATTGCTGCTCTCATGAATCCAAATCACTTGAAAAAGAAACAAAAAAGTGTAAAGCCATGAAGAAAATGCTTTCTCCATGGATGGTTTCTTGACACTACGATGCAAAATGGTATGCAACTACTACATAGATCAAGCAAATTGTATAAGAGAGATGTCTAGATCCTACCATCCATCCTTTCAACCTTAAAAATGAAATTTAAGGTACCATTTCCACTCTTCCTAAGGAGCAACACCCATCAAAGTCATTCTCTAATCAGAGTTGGAAGATATGCATCTGAAGTATTTAAGCAAATTCAGCAGCATATGTGCTGTCTGAGTTAGACTTCCTTTCTAGCTGACCATCCCCAAGGTCTCACCAGAGCTTTCTCAATCAGACAAGGAAAATAACCATAAGGAAATAAGTCAGGTAAGAACCCCATTAGCCTAATCTTATCATGATGTGAACTAAAGGATCAAGCTGAATTTCTGCGACATCTATAGAAACTCATAATTCAGAAAGTATCATTTCTCTGAGTGCTCATTGCACCTAACCTATAAACTTTCTTTTTACACCTATGCTCACAGCTTTGACTGTTTCAGCATCAGCAGCTGTCCACACCAATCTACTCTGCTACATTCAAGCAAGCCAAAAGAGAAAGCAGCAGGCTGTAGGGTGCACGTCCACTCAAGTTCATGACAAATCCCACCAAATTCAAGCATCTAAGTCAATGTTAAGCAAAGCACATAAATGTAAGTATGATTTGCGAGATTTCACAATAAAGAGTAGATATGGTGCATGTGTTCCATTTCTGATGCAAACCAGAATCTGTTCCCCCATGAACAAGTAATATGAATGTCCAGTTTGAGTTCATATGGAATTCAATGAAATCCAAGCATCCAAGCTGATATTATGCAGACTTAACATATAAAATATGTAGTTCCTGAGGTTTAACATTTAAGATCATAAATAATGCTACATTTTCTATTTACAATTAATGATCAGACCCTTTTTTCCTAAAGCAACTTGAAATTATAACAAATATGAGAGTTGCATAAATAAGGCTTCCCTTCTTTCAGTTTTTTCTTTCATTATTTCATTTTCTCCATTTCCTTAGTGTAGTCAACACCATTCAGTTGCAATACAACCCTTATCAAGTCTCTGACGGATGTCATCACCGCGTCAAAACTCTGCTTTGCTTTGAAAGGCTCCAATTGTTTAAAATTCAGCACAACAAAAAGGACAAAAAGAAAACCTTCAAATCCACCGAATATAGAAGAGATAAAGCATACTACAAAATTTGCTACACTGTATCCTTCTATTATCAGCTAACAATTGCTTTTCTTTAACATCAAATTACCTACCTGTACTTAAGACTTGGATTGGTCCATAGATGCATATGATACAGGAGGCTGAACCAAAAATTTTCTTTCGTCGACTTCTTCTTTCTTCTCTACATCTATTTTGTCTCTTTGGCCCATCTCTTCTATAATTGCCAACATCCTACTACATTACATCAGATATGTGAATAGACTATTAGCTTATACTTGACAACGAGGCCTAAAAGTTATTCTCTTAAACACTAAAATAATTGCTGTTATCTGTACTGAACTGTCTCTCTAAGCTACACACTGCTATCTCGACAACTTGATTAAGACAGGAAACCTTTGCTCCAATTGCTGACGCTAAACCAATCAAAGATCCCAATTTTCTATCATGCTCCCGCAGCTACCAAGTTACTAGCAGAATCTAATAACAGTACAGCATCTACCATCATTTTAATGATGGTATTGATGATACAATTTGACTTATACCATCTTGATGGGTGCAAAATGTTACATGACCAACCTGGACTCTGCATATAAAAGCAGTATCCTTGGATGCTTTCTATTAGCTCCCTACATGTTCTTCAACATTTTCCTCTTCACTTTCTTTCATTCTATTGAAGATTTCAAAGTCATCAAACCCTGCATATTGACAAAATAACTATCTACTTAACAAGGGAAGAAGGTTCCTTGTTAATAATTATGGATCCAAAGAACTATAATTACCTGCACCCAACTCTTCGACTTCATCATTTTGAGGTCCCAGAAGCATTTTATTAGCAGAAAGTAGATCAAGTGACATCCACTCTGAACTCCCATAGTCCTCCAAACTGACATCCTTCCCTGTGACCCAGTCTTCCGCAATACTAATGCCATCAAATGATAAGGGATCCATAACATCCTGTTCTTTCTTTTTACATCCCCTGCAAGCAAGTTAGTAAGTTAAAGTATAAGAGCTTGTATCCTCCAAATTTCCAAACACCACCAAAATATATATGGGATCAAATGTCTACTAACATTTGCCTTAGTCGCAAGTTGTACTGAACAAAGACAAGATCACTAAGACGTTGGCGCTCAAGGTAATTCCTTGTGTCATGCACTCTTTCAAAAGCAATACCATTTCGCTTATAACCAATGGAACTGCAGGTTTGACTGAGAATATGAATGGCCAGACGTGCCAAATTGGGGCAACTACCGCCATATGTTGACCACCATTCAGCTGCAACAAACAGCACACTAGGAAGATCAGCTGAAGGTGAACTCAAACAAGGCAAAGTGTAATTGCAGAAAGAATATCCTGATCAAAGAATAAGGTTCTGCCTTTGACGAAAACCGTAAAGACGGGATTTAACATACTGCACTATCCATGATACCAGATAGCTTCAACAAATCGTGAACTACAAATACAAACATCTAAGGAGTTGTAGCCATAGATAATTGTAAAACTGGGGTAAAATTATGTAAATGACATGCATTGAGCTCTTGCCCACAAAGGTTATTGATGCGTGTTAGCCATGTGTAAATGCAGAGCATATTGGGGCAGCTTCGCTGTACACATGCTTCCAATACTCCAAACGTGCTATTAAGTGAAACTAAGTCAACAGATATTAGCCAAAGAACACCAAATCCAAGAATAATAGACCCTCACCAGGAAGCAGGGTATCTCTAGCTCTAACTGCCATCTTTCTCCCAAAATCTCCAACAGCATTCTTATATGAATTCATCTCTTTGATAATTTTGTCTTGGATTTTTATATCAGGAACCAATCTCTCAATGCAATCAAACATCCCAGAGAGGATTTCACTATGCATGTCTCCTTCAACGCTATAAAAGAACTTGGGATTAAGGTAGAAACCAGCAGCATGAAGAGGATGATGCCATTGTTGTTCCCACCAGTGATCTATAGTATTCCAGTAGACCATATAATCATCCCTCTTAACAAATTCTTTCTTAATTGTTTCTTTTGCCCGATACATTCCAGCATAGACATATCCCATTGCAGGCCTCTTCTCACTGCTAACAATTCTCAACAGTCGCAACAGAGGATTTGTTAAGCGGAGAATAAGCAGACAAGAAGACCAAAATGACTGGTTACTAACTATATCTAACATTTCCAATCCTCCTGGCTTCTTTGAATATGGACAGTCCATCCATTCCTGTGAGGTAACCATACTCTGCAGATTGTGTTTAAGATCAAACATACGTCTCAGGGTTGTAAAGTTTGTCGCAGAACGAGTTGGTGCTGGTTCTACAATATCATTGCCAAATGTATAACTTCTCACCATATTCAAGACCACGCTATGGTTGTAGACAAATCTTGTAATGGATCTAGCTTGTTCAATTGTTGCATTTATCCACTCCAGTTTAAAGAAATCCTCAAGTATCAAATCTAGGCAACGAGATGCACAAGGAGTCCAGTATAGAGTAGGGAAAGTATCGGTTAACCTTCTCCCAGCAATAACATATTGCTCTTCACTATTAGTAATCACTTGCAAAACATGTCTTACCCCAACTTCTTCGACCACTTGCTTAAGCAGTTCATATAGAGAATCTGAGGAATTTATAACGCCAGATGCATCCACAGACTTCAAAAATGCAATTCCATCAGGACTATACACCATAAAACTTAGCAAGATTCTACCCATTTCTGTGCTCCATTGATCAACCAAGACAGAGCAACCAGTTCTTCCCCATCCCATTGTTGACTTATCAATATCATTCTTTACTTCTTCAACCGAATTCTTCAATATCCAACCCCGAAGATCGTGATATGAAGGCAATGCAACTCCTGGTCCTCCTGAAGCAATGGCATCCACCATTGGCTGGAAATACACTGAGTTAACAGCATCTAAAGGTGCCCCAATATCAAACAAAAACCGCCCTATTGAAGTAGCAATATGACAGTTCATCCTTTTCATACCCACCCCAATAGTACCAACAACAGCAGGATTGGCATTGGGATCGGCATTGGCTGGGGAAATCTTCCCTCTTCCTCTCTTCCTCTTATCCCCACTATTACTACTCATCCCTTCCTTAACTAAGAAACTCGAACTAGGCTCACTTGTACTAGGAGCAGCAATTAATTGAAGCCCGGTGTTAACATCATCACACTGATTGCCAAATGTATCTATCTCAGCAGCAACTAAGTTAGCATTAGTTATCTCCTCAGCAATCTTTTGTTTCTTCCTCTTCTTCACTACAACCCCATCTAAGCTTTGTTGCATTACAAGACGAACATCAGATGGAACATGTAAACAAGTCGATGCATTACCCTTTTGTCCTGCTAGATGTTCCTTAATCCTATGAATTCCACCCCCCTTAAATATTTTGCCACAGTACAAACACTTCAACTGTATCCTGTCTCCATTCTTAAACATCTGACAGTGTTTCCATGCCGGGTCATGCTTTTGTGATGTTATTGGTATTGGTTCCATATCAGAGGATGCCATTATAACAACCTCGTCAGCAACCTTAAACCTTAACAGACATGAAAGGCATCAATTGGCATGTTACACTAAAAGGCAAGATCAACAACAAAGACAATTAACCAGAAGGGAAACCCCGCGATATACAATATGAATTATTAACAAATTAAATTGCAGGGAAAGGAAAAGAGAGGGAAAAAAGCTTACTTGGTCTTTCTCTTTGAATGAGTTTTGATGAGAGAGAAGAGAACCCGAGTTAGGGAAGTTAATACAAACCGAGGGTTTGTTAACTGGACGGACCGGTTAGGGCAATGGTTGCTCAGCCGGTTGGTTTGCTATTGTTGGTGCCGGGTTTTACCGGGTCATCCAGTTAAGTGGTAAAAGTGGGCCGGCTTTGGTGACGGAGAAACCGGAAATTCCGGTTGTGCGGCTTTAAAGCCGGAGTCGGTTGAAGCTTAACAAAAATAATAATTGCTAGAAGAAAGAACAAAAAGTAGACCGCCTGGTGGCCGGCGATCTTCTGGTTTGAACCGGCGAGTCGTTTCTGTTTGTGACCGGTGTCCCTCCCCCTCTTGTTCTGAATGCTATGGAATGAAAAGGAAATTTCGCTGAATTATGTGAATTTCTCTGTTGGGTTTTGTTTGCTTCTGGGAAAGACGTGGAAAATCAAAGCCATATGCTTTTCCTTCATTTTCCCAAGAACCAAACAAAAGATCAGGTTCTGGAAATCAGATCAGTTACCAATTGAAAGCCGTTACTCAATTGAATGTGGGTTTCTTCATACACACAACTAGCTGTTTACTCTAGCAGCTTCTTATTGCTTTATCCCAAGTTCTCATTTAGAAAAATATGTAAATATAGTGTTTCTTACGGCTGCAAATACTAAATACATATTGATATCACGTCCAAAAAATTGTGTTCGCAAAAAAAAAAAAAAAAAAAAAAAAAGCAGAAAGCATCAAATAATTTATCTTAAGCAAAATAAAAGAGAAGCTCTGTGCGTAAATTAGTTTTTTTTATCTTAAGTAAATCATCAAGTAATAATTAAATAGTAAATAATGTGATTTTGGGTTTCTTTTTTATGGGTAAATTGAGCCAGTGAGAAGAAAAAACAGAAAAATGGTGAATTGCATCTTCAAATTTTGATTTTCTGAGATTAGTTTGGATTAATGACATGAATCCTTAACTCAAAATTTTTGATCCGACACAACAAATTTTATGAGGGTAATCCTTAATTAAAATCTTACATAAATAATTCAAAATATAAATATATGACATATTTTTCATATATATATATATAAAATCACATATCAAAGGGGTTTAAGTTGATCACTTTGGTAGATGTGTTTGTGGGTTGATATAAGCACCAAACAAAAAGTATTGGGTAATCTCTGATTCTGTCCAAAAAAAAATCAAAAAATTCATGTTTTTTTGGGAAAGAGGAATACTACAACCAGAATATGCTCTATAAAGGTTGTATCTTTGACAATTCTTAACACAAGCTCTCCACATGTTTTTCCAAACAAGCTTTATTAAAGATAAAATTTTCTCTTTGATGGTGTCCTTGGGCACAAAAGAGAGAATCTTATGCTAAAAAGTGAAAGCAAAGTGGGAGGCATGATGCCACTTTGAACCATTAACTCCTCCCTTTACTCTTTTAGATTGTTAATAACTCTAAATTTTTTTTCTTTTTGAGAAATCTTGTTAGATGTATCACATGTCAATGTGTCTTCAGCTCATGCTTTTCGGCAGGGATGAATAAGCACCAAATGAAAGAAGATCTGTTTGTTTTTACGATTAAAATTGCAGAGGTAGTGAATGGGTTATGAACAAGAGTCCCATTCACTTTTCTTGTAAGCAAACGGTTTTTTACACTGGCAGTTGTTTTTAAAGTCCATGTCCTTTCATGGTGGCTAAAATGAAGGAAGCCTCTCTCCCTCTCTTTACTTCTCTCTTTATCTGTCTTTCTCTTGTTGAAGTCTGGATCACCAGTGAGTAGTAACATCACCAGATTCAGAACAGATGTCAACTTCTTCACGTCTCTTCCTTCTCTGTGGACTTGTCTCCCTCTGCTTTACAGGTACACCTCTCTCTCTCACAGACATATTGTCACTATTTTATAGGCTGAGTAGGGAAAACCTCCATATCTGCAAGACCAAAAAAAGGGTCACATTGTTTTGGCTTGTGATTTCATTGCAGATGGCACTCAACTTATAATTGTGAACAACTGCAAGGAAAGTATATGGCCTGGACTTCTTGGCACTGCAGGCCATGAAACTCCTGCTGTAGGTGGGTTCCATCTCTGCAGCGGGCAGCAGATTGCCCTGGAAGTGCCTGATAAATGGTCTGGCAGAATCTGGCCGAGACAGGGCTGCTGCTTCGATGAGCAAACTGGGAAAGGCTCCTGCAAGACAGGGGACTGTGGAGGTCTGTTGCGGTGCAAAGGCATTGGAGGCAAGCCACCAGCAACAATAGTTGAGATGACACTTGGAACATCAATATCAGCCCTGCATTACTACGATGTAAGCCTGGTTGATGGGTTCAATGTTCCTGTTTCAATGGTGCCTATAGGTGGTGGTATTGGTTGTGGGGTTGCAGCCTGTGAGGCTGACTTGAATATCTGTTGCCCATCTGCATTGGTTGTGCAAAGAGAAGGCAAGGTGGTCGGCTGCAAGAGTGCCTGTTTGGCAGCAAAATCAGACAGGTATTGCTGCACAGGAGACTTTGCGAGTCCTAAAACTTGTAAGCCTACTGTGTTTGCTCATCTGTTTAAGGCCATTTGCCCGAGGGCTTACAGTTATGCATATGATGATTCCACAGGGCTCAAGACTTGCAGGGCACCTCGCTATGTGATTACGTTCTGCCCTCCTAATTGATCATATAGCCCTCCCAATCGATGGTCTTGTCTTTTGCTATGTGATTACATTCTGCTCTCCTAGTTGATGGTCATGTCTTTTCTTGCCTTTTGCTATGTGATTACATTCTGCCCTCCTAGTTGATGGTCATGTCTTTTCTTAGCTTTCTTTCTTTGCCAGTGTTACGCGTTAGTTTGGACTAATTATTCAAAGTTTTTGATCTATAATTGGTAGTTGCAGTTCTATTTGTGGTACTATAGTTTAACATTTTCTTGCATTTTCTTGCTCCACATGAACAAAAGGAAAATGTGACATGGCAAGGAAACTACTATCAAGCTTTCCTCAAGAATCTCTAGTTCCTTTTGGCAGCAAATTTTCTCCAAATTCAACTTTTAGCATCACCAGATAGTCTTCTACCTTACTTCCCATTCAGTACGGTAGTCTATGCCTCAGTTCCATCAAGTATTTGTGCTTTCTCTATTAACATGTTCGTTTCGGCGAAAAACTATTTGTTCACTGATTTGACTACCACATCCTATCTAGCAACCCTAGTTTCACAAATCCAGCCTTAGTTTTCTTTCCAACCCAGCAGTTATTAACTCAAATTAGGAAGTCTTTGGTAAGGTAAAACCATGATGATCCATGAACACTCAAATCATATGAAGCAAGCAGAGCAGTGCAGGCTCAAAACCCATTTCAGCATGTCTGGAAACAAGTTCAGTGCATCTGAAAGCACCAATAACAATGTCAGGTCTACCATATTGAAACCCCATGATCAACCTGTGAAACTCGTGGACATTGATGAAATGGGAGTTTTGGTAGAGGAAGGGAGAAAGAGCTTCATCGAATCACAGGCAAAGATCAACTCCTGAAGACACTATAAATTTCAGATACTAGCACTTACCAAACAGTATTCTGAATCTCAAAGCCAGAACCAGAATATCATCACTCTAAAGAGATTCATCTGGAGCCCATGATGCATCAAATATTCAGCCCACCAATCATGCAATAATAGTAAATTTCAAGAAAACATAAGAATCAAGAAAGAAATAGTGAACCCAGTTGCTGCAACCAACAGCAAATGCGAGACAACTCAGATACTAGCACTTATCAAACAGTTCCTTAATAGAAAGAAAGTGAAATATAGATCCATACATTAGGAAAATTCCAGACTCTTCTAAACACTAAGGCTCTCTCCACCTGGTAACATTTGTACAGTCATGACAACAGATTCACTACCTCCTCCCTTTTTTACACCCTTAAAACTAGTACAGTAATATTATCTCCTCTGCAGGGCATCAGCAAGTTCACCAGCTGAGCCTCAGCTAGCCTGATTCTAGGTATAACCTCAAACTAACAATGTACAGTTTTAAGTACAACCGATAATATTTTTATTTGCAATCAGCTCTTATCTATCCAAATAAATAGGCAGAGCTGTTACTCAGACATGAAAAGAAACAAGAAAGAAAGAGGTGCTCATACTTTCCTCAGTTAGCTGTACAACAACGTCCTTTCCTATGCCATCTACGCAGGGTGAGGAGTCAGAATACTAATCCTCCTTTCTGCAAAAGATGAAAGTACTTTGTTACGGAGCTATTTCTGCAACCATAAAGAATCACATACTTTCTAAGTCGGTGCAAAGAAATACAAAGTTCTAATCCAAGAAAAATGTTAAATACGCAACGACCCTTTCAGTATATGTATCATTTTCCTGAATTACCGGGACAACTTGTACCCATATCAAGCACCTTTCAGTATCTATCTACTGTTAGCTTGAAGGGCAGAGAGTTCTAAAAAATTGATTGTTTGAGTGCTGAATGATGCGCAAATGTTTCAGAATCTGAGGTATGCTCATCATGGGTTAAAAGCAAAGATAAATGTTATAAAGCAAATGAAAGAGAATGAAAGTACCCCCAGCAGCAACAAGTTTCTCTACACGTGCAACTATATGCTTCCCGTAAGTATACTTCTTCAGCGCATTCAAGTGAACTTTTATTCGGTTAAGGATTAGTTCAAGTTGCTGGTCATCACAAGTCTCCAGCACTTTCTGTACAACATAGTTCGCAAACTGATCTTTCATCATCACCTAAAAAAGCAAGAACAAAGATAAGGATAAGATTGACAAGTTGATTCCCTTGAAGCCATGTAATCAGATAAGCTAAAGCATCGAACAAGTTAAAAGTTCCCGATATCTCAAATGATTTTGGAGAACAGAAAACCAATTGAACTGCCCATCTATCAGTATCAACTTGCACAAATTGATTTCACATGCTTACTGTAATGCATAGCTTGAACAGATACCTTAATTAGTGTAAGACCATATCCACAATAACCATTGTATTCCAAACTTATGAAAGATCTAAGGTCAAGTACTAGAATTTTCGCACATAACTGGATATAAATATCCAGAAACACCATCTGTAAGCAGCACCAGAGTATTTAAGTTATTCAGAAATGGGGAGGGAGCACATGGACAATTAGCAAACCTGAAGAGGCTCATTTTCATCAGTGGAACCAAGCATCTCATCCACCAGGATCTGGCGTTCCACAGGAGTTCCAAATGTTAAACACTTCTCTATCACGTTCGAGGCAAACTTTTGCTGGCTCATCTGAACAATCTGTCCACTCAATTTCTTTATGATAGAAGAACGTTCATCCGGTTTTCCATGCTCCAGCACATGCTGCATGATAGACGAGCAATCAGAAGAATATCGGCTAATGCATGAAGTCCATAAAGGAGAGGGAGAATCTGCAGAATAACAGACTTTGCACGGCAAGATACATGCTAAAAGGTCCAGGCACAGGAAAAGATTATTATAATCAATTTTCAGACAATATTTCCAATATATCACCAGAAAAACACAGGTATGTGTGAAGGGCTCAGATAACTGGATATAAAGCATGTAAATGATAGCGCTTCAATCAGAACTTTTATTCTTTTATATCAGACCATTTAATCGAAACTTACAGCCACGAATTTAAGATTCATTGGTGAATATCTTATTTTATGTTTGACCAGCTTATGCAAGAGAACATGGTCACATACTTTACCCAGCAGCTACTTATGGTTCAGAGGAAAAACTAGAAAAAAAAAAAAAAAAAAGCTATTTCCCTATGTGAGATAGTGCCAATCTCAATAACAAATCTACAAAAGCATTTACGATTTTTCCTGATAGATATCCCATCTGTTAGATATTTCAAAATGAACTAATTCAATGTCAGCCCAAAGAGCTAGACAATTAAGATGGTGGCTACCTACTTGCCTATGGAAAAGGGGAAGAATTTTCTTCTTCTCAGGATATGGTCTGACATAAATGTCTCCTCAGTTAATTGCTCAATTACTCCAGTAACAACAGACCAACCAAGAAAGTTCAGAGGCTAAAGGATACTTCATGGGTTCACCAGTTCCAGTTTCTTACAGGGAAACTCGTGAAGCAATGCTACACTGACTAGCATATTTTTAACCAACACAATGGTACAATACATGTTAGCAGGAGAAAGGATTCGAAAGAATGAGACAAACCTGTACAACATAATTCCCATATTGATCCTGTGCCAACATACAAACAGAATGCAGAATCTCATCCATCATTATACTCTGGGTTTTTGCATCATGGCAGTGCTCCAGGACTCTCTGTCACATGAAAGTCGAACCGTTTCACTATTACTATACTTAGATTTAGTTATCACCTGCCATGATAATCGAAAGGAAGACATGTCAAGAGAAAATAAAAATTGATAACTTTGAGACCTGTATGACGCGACAACCATATGGATGAGTGGATAATGTCACAACTTGATCATAAAAAGTTGAAACAATAAACTGGATAGCATCTTCAGGTATGCATTCAATACACTTTTGGATAACATGATTCCCGTTCTGATCACGTACACAGCGCATTATATGGCCGTCAAGCTCTTTCACCATTCTAGTCTGTTGGTCCAGCTCAACAACTTCTATAGCCTGAATAATAAGATCAAATTACATCAAACACGGATTAACTGTCATTTACACGATCAACCCTGATAAGCTACTAGTCCCTTCCCTTGACTTCCCCACTCCCCATCCATTTTCTTTCCTTTTGAGAGAAGCAACATTTCAAAGTTCAGAAACTTCAAAAAGTGGACAGTCCAAATAGTAAAAAAGAGAATAGTTAATTGAGAAGTTCCTTGGCAGAGATCCAAGTCAACATTCCAAACTCTAGACATTTTCAAAACCAAATAATCTTAAAGATAAGCTTTAACATATTAGTTACTAGTACAAGTCTAGCAGGCCGACTATTGTGAATTTTTAATAGCCCATAAAATTTTAGTAATTCTTATTAACCAATATTTCCAAAACTTCATATTAGCCAATGTCTCAAAAAGCATGATATATGCTCCAGATCTTTTCTCTTTTCTTTTCTCCCTTCTTCAATACCAAGGACCCTGAGCCCTCCTTGACTCTAAGCCAAGGCCACTGGACGACCAATGGGGCTATATATGCTCCAAATATTTGAAGGATATCAATAAAATAAATATGCAGCACATTTGGACTATAACATGACTTCTCAAAAGTTGAGTCAAATAAGTAAACATACTTTCTGGATGACTCGACAGCCATACATTTGAAGGCTAAGGGTCAGCACGTGCCCAGTTAGCTGGTCAGCCAATTCTCTTATCTGAGATGCAGTTCCGTGCTCAAAAAACTGAGGACAAACAGGAAAATGTTACCATGAGGAACGGCTACTCCATAATGTTTTCGGCACAAAATTTGCCACATCATCAAACATACAAAAAAGAAAAATAAGAAGCTTCAAGATCATATCATACGCAAGTTTCATTTTTAAAAAAAATTACCTTTTGAATTACATAATTACCAAACACATCAGTCATTAAGGACAAGGCTTGAGGCATAATTTCATGGAAAACCATGTTTTTCTCTTCTGTGGTAGCAGTCTCCAGTTTCTGCTGAATAAATCGACTCCCGTACTGATCAGCACTGTTACCGGAAAACATTAATGAAGGAATTAAAATATTAGAAGCCCCCGTGACAACATTTCAAAGAAAAGAATGAGCAAGCAGTTGTACCTAAACTCAACAACATGACCCGCAATTTCTAACAGTTCAAAGCATTTAGTTTTGTTGCTTTTAAACTCATCTAGTAAAGAGGATGGAAAACTTTCATCCATGTTGCGACCAGCTTCAGAGTGCCAAGCCCCCATGACGCCACCAGACAGATTCCTCATCCCAGAAGAAAACCGCATATTTCGGTCACCATGCCGAATGGGACTCCCAGATCCAACGAGGGAGTTAGGAAGAAGGGGGCCTGCCAATGCACTTCCTGGATATGACATACCAAGACTAAATGCTGGATTTCCATAGTTATGATTGATGCTACCAGATTTACCAAGGTAGGGAAGACCGTACTGTGATTTCTGTGGGGTTAGCAATGCCCCCATATAAGCTTTCTGGAGTAAATCCATGTATGAATTACCAAGGTAATCATTATTTAATGCACTTTCATCAAGAACTCCAACCTGGGCAGCAGCTAATTCATTTGATCTCAAATACTGTAGATACAATGGGTCTACAAGAGGCACCTGAAGTGCATTTCCTGCAGTGTGATTCCCTAATCTGTTAAGATTCTGCAATTCAGCCGCAGCAGCCATTAGATTTTGTCCTAATGCCAATGAACCCCCCAAGCCTCTAGAATCAAGGCCGCTTCCTCCTATACCAGATGCTGCAGCAACATTCTCAAATAAAGGTGGTAAATTTCCACTTCCAAGCTGGTTCCCCATCATTTGAGGAGATGAAGGATTCATACCAAACCCACTCAAGCCATAATTTGAAAATGGTGAATTCATGTTATCCACATTCTGATGGTAAGAAGGTGAACCTCTTGCATCATTGTAAGCAGGTCTGGAGGGTCCTTTCAAGTATGAATTACTTGATAGCAAAGCAGGCTTATTAAGTTCAACTAGTCCATCAGCCATTAAGGAAGAGTTGTTAAGATCTCTCCACACTCCACTGCTTTTACCTGTATTTGGAGAACATATTTCAAACAGTCTGGGTAGCATAATACAATGAAATATTGCCAGATTAAGGCTAACGGGAAGAGATTTACCTTGCAAATTGAAGATGTTATTGTGATCATCAAATTCACGCTGGGATTGTGCCCGTGAATGGTTTTCTTCGTCTACAATACCCTCTTTTGACAGATTCAAGCCAGAGAATGTAGCTACCAGCTCCTCTGACTCACCTAAACTTCCTGAGACACCATTGAACATGTTTTGACTACTGACACGTCTTTTATCCACAGAGCCAGTCCTCCCTCCTCCAACAGCTGGAATACGAGGACTGGGAGCCCTAGCTACAAGTTGAGGGTCAGGTGTGGTGTTTCTTGACAAGGAAGCACCTAAAGCAGATGCATAAGTATGAGATGAGGATGACCCAACATTTTGGACTGCAGGCATAGCCTGCTTATTTGAACCAGAGCCGAAAGCATCAATAGATGACAAATTACTCTGAAGATGAGCAAAGTGAGATTCAGAAGTTTCAACACCATCATCAAATGCATTGCGACTGGCTGGACGAGAAGGATGCCTTGAGACAGCAGTTGTTTGATGCATATCGTCCTGCATTGTAAAAGTAGACCATCAAGCACAAATCATAAGTAGAAAAGAGAGAAAGAGAAAATACTTCCAGCCCTTCATCAAACAAGAATTAACAGATGTGTACATACACACACACACACACACACACAACGAAATTTAACACAGATGAGCACAAAAATTCAAAAACCAAATCTGCCAAAGGATTACACCTCATTCTTAACAACATGGTGAAATCATATCTGCAAATCTCTAATCAAGTGCATATCTGCACATAGAAACTGCATGAAAAACAAAATAGTATAATGTTCCCCTACTGTTGCAATCATGTCTTCTGTCATATTACATTCATGTGTGCCTTCTATGTGAACATTGAAATATCAAAAAAAAACAAACAACACCCCCAAGAAGAAGAAGGAAAGATGCAGTCATGAGTATCATCTCAATTAGACCCAGATATATAAGCAATCACAAAATAATTAATGAGAAGTCTCAAATAAGAAGCAACAATAAATGAACTCGGTCTATCACAATTGATGCCTCCCTTTTATCTAATCACCACTCACTTTCCACCACACCACATCCCATTGCAGAAGAAAAAAAGGGAACATGTAAGTGTATTAAGTTTTGGCTTCCTTTTAAGATAAGGACAGGTATAACCTTCAGTAAAAGGGGTAAAAACAACAAATAGAAAAACAAAAACTGATCCGCAAACAACCAATCGGAGAGGACTCAACTGGAACATAGCCAAGCCCACCAAAATGAAACAATCAATGGACATTCAGAAAAAGTAAAGTAAATAAAACAGCCACTATCAGCAAGAATCAGAAACCACTAACAATTATGACTGTGACAGTTTGGAACTCAACCATTATGCAAATAATTAGCATTAACCAGCAAAAATATATATACAAGCACTGAATCCCAACACAGCAAGCATCCATATATAATTTATACATAAACTGGAAAGACTAATTTCTTTGCAACCTCACCATCCATAATCATAATAAAGCTGTTCAATGTAACCCATCAATTTTTATTCAATGAAAAACACTTTACCACACTATTAATTGCCACATGTTGTAATTTGAGAAAGCTCAATAGTTATTCCAGGTAGCATCAGAAGAGATTATTTAGCTCCAATAACGCAACTTTAAAATTACAAACAACACATTTCCAACCATCAGCACCAACAATTCCCAAAACAAACAATAACTAACAGGTACAATTCCAAAAATCAAACTAACATAATGCTAGCAAACCAAAACCAGCACTAATCATTCAAAAACAGAAATAGATCACCAAATTTTTACCTGAATCATCTCTGCAATGCTCTTCTGCCTACTCCCTAACGCCCCAAATCCTGGCAACCCAATCAACCCATCTCCTCCCCACTCACCACCACCACCACCATTCTCCTCCTCGCCTCCACCAAACCCTGGCTGCACAGCAAAAAGAGATCCATTTTCACTCCCACTCTCCTTCCTCCTATCACCAATTCCCCCTGACCCCACAGGATTTCCTCCCTGCAACCTCTGTGCAAACCTCCAATCCTCCTTTGATAACAAGGGCGGCGGCAACCTTGGATTCAAGTTCGCATTGGAATAGTAATAGTTAACGTACGCTGGATCAGCCCTGAGCTCCTCTTCACTGATGAACCCGCCCTTGTTGGTGCCTTGCTTGGCACCTAACAAAGCTGAGCCATTGAACAAGCCACCGATTGAGCTCAGTGAACCCTCCACAGTAGGAGGTGCAGACCCACTTCGATAGATATTGAGCTCCTTCTCGAGATCAGTAGCTGCTTGAGGGTCTTGTCGCCTTTGCTCTCTTATAAGCTTGCCTAAATCCTCCGTAAAATCTGGGTTTTGAAGCATCGACATCATCTTTGAAGAACATGTACCTGCGATCATTAGACGTCTGTGCAGAAAGGATGAAAATTTGAGCTAAAAATCAGCGTAAAATCAATAGAAAACAACACGGGTTTTGAGTTAAAGGGTTAAACAGTTGGTTTCTTGATAAAAAGTAAGAACCCACATCCTCAAATTGAGAGAAAAACTCAATAAGAGAAAGACAGACCCGGATTATGTATCAAAGTTCAGATTTTTGTACTAGTGAGTGTAAATTTGCACTTATGTGCGAAGAAACTGAGATCAGATTGAGAGTAGAAACAGCATAGATGACCGATGATGGTGGCTTTAGCCCTTAGCCATTTTGAGAGAGAGAGAGACAGACAGACAGAGAGAGAAGTGAAGCAGAGAGTGGGGAGTGATAAGCCCGATTATAGAGAGATCAGAGCCGTTGGATCTGACCAAGTGACGGCAGGGATTTATCTTTTGGGGAAATGTTCTTACAAGATGGTCTTTTAGGGTTTTATTGCAGAGATTAAATGCCCCATTGCCTTAGAGATTTACTTTCTCTTTCTCCTTTTTAATTAATTACTCTTAAAAATAAAAAATTAGATTCTGTCTAATATAATAACCTTTTTTATTTTTGAATAACTTTTTCCTGTACTCCTTTTATGCAATAAATATTTTTCTATGATTAAAAAATCAAATATTTTATTTAATTTGGTTATTACTTTTAGGTTCAAATTCAAAGCATGATATGATAAAAATTATATTAACTGCACATGAATAATTGTATAATAATATTGAAAATATAAAAATAACTATATATATATATAGTCTTTAAACTTTTGTTGCTCAAGAAAATTGCTATTAAATAACATAAAATTTTTATTTTATATCATAAATAATATTTTTTAGAACAAAATTATAATAATTAAGATATAAAAATAAATAATGTTACTATATAACATAAATTATTATAATAACAATATGAAACTTTATTGATAAAATTTTTTAAATAATTAAATAAAATACATATATATATCAAGATTGAGTTTACTGATAAATAAATATCAATTCATAAGTTAAATTTGATATTCAAATTTTATCAAAGTTATTGAATTTATTTTTGATAGTAAAATTCAAGTCCCCTGCAAAAATTAAAACTATTGGAATAAGAAAAAAATTAATAAAAATAAATTAAATTAAGTTAACATATTAAAACTATATTATTAACACACAAAAAATTGTCAAGTAATAAATGCAAAATTATTTTTTATTAAATAATAGAGAGAGAGGATAAGCGTACATGTACGTACATATACAATACAACGTCATTACTTCAAGAGCAAGGGCACGGACACGCTCCTACTTGCCAGTGTCTAATGGGTTGGCCCCACGTGGCACACCGTACTGGATCTCATCTCAACGCTTTTTGGACCACGCGTGGTCTTGTTTTCTCGTGGCAAACTGGACCAATACAAGAAATGTCCAAAATACGCATAGCAGATACGCTCGTGAGTGTCGGAAAACAAACACCGTAGGATGTTTTCAGCTCTTTTTTTTATTATGTTTTATTGGATTAAAGGTCATATTTGGAAATATATTTTCAGTTATTGCAAGATTTTTCTTTTTTGAAGAAAACCGTTCACCTTTATAATTTTTTCTTTAAAAATTAAAAAATTTGGTTATGTATTTAAGATGGATTGATTTTTTAAGAACATGTAATAATATAATAAAATTAAAATTTTATATATTTATTTATTACATTAATATTATAAATTATAAATAAATCATTTTATTTTTGAAAAAATTAATACAAATTTAAATCAATAGATAATATTTTTCGAACAATAGATGATCTTGATTATTAATGTTAGATATCGTGTTGGTGTATATATAAAGAGCTATTTGTCATAATTGATTTTAAAAAATTAAAAATATTTAAAATTATCTACTTATTTTTTTTAACTTTTTGTTGTGAAGATAATATTATTTTTAAATAAATAAATCAAAACAATTGTAAAATAATAAATATGAAAAACACTTTATTTTTTATTTTTATCAAGCATATTTTTATTTATTTTTATTTACTGATAAATTTAACTGTTACAAATCATTTTTTTTAATTAATAAATATGTGATCAAGCAAAATTATGAATCAATATCACAATGATTTATGATAGTATTTTCGAACCATTCTCAAAATATAAATCATATATACAATACGTTTTTTTTTTTATCTGCAAAAAATTAAAATTTAGTTAGTAACTATATTAGTTCAATAACCAACTATGACAAATTAATAATTCACTACAAAAACAGAAAAGGAGAAGAATAAGGACGACTTCCTAAAAAAACCTAAAAATATATATACATTGTTAAATAGAGTAAGCCGATCTGTCATTTCGTTAATAGATGGATATGAATTATGCAAAAAGATAAAAAAAGATTTCTAAATTTAAAATCAATGGGTATAAACTCATTAGATCAAAAAGTATATCGGGTTATTATCCATCATTTTGCATTTAAAGCTCTGACATACATGATTAAAAAAAATATAAAAGATTTTTTTAAAATGATTTTAAGGATTGTATGATATTATTTTGATTAAAAAAAGCTAAAAAAATCCCAAGGAGAATATTTCTACCAGATTATAAATAATGCTTAGTTTAAAAACTTAATTGCTATGAATTTTAGTTCCTTAAAATTTATTTTTATAATTTTAAAATACATCTAATAAATGTGAATAATTAATATAATTTTAAGCGATGTAAAATTTAGATATTTAATTTCACATGTAAAAATTTGAATGTAAACTTATTTTTTAAAAAAAGAAAATTGAAAAATATATTAAATAATGTCATTTCTTATCCCATTTATGAAGCTTCAATTGTCAAAATGTTGGGTGCAAATTTTGTCAATGATGTGAAGGACAAATTTGATATGTTACATCAATATGATTCATAAGGCCGACCCTTTTGACTTCTCCTTTTGTTTCTATTATGCACAGTTGAGCTTTATTAATGTGACCTTAACTTACGGATAACTAATTAATCAATTAATATTTATAATGAATATAATTAAGGATTAATAATTAAAATAATATTATTGACCAAAAATATTTATTTCAAAATTCTAATATATTATGATGAAAACTATTTTTATTTTTATGAAGTTCATTAGTGTTGTCAAATTTTTTTTTTCCTCAAATGTGATCTGAAGTAGTTAATTAGAGTTTTTATTTTGAATTTAAATTGTTATTATTTTAATGATCAGTTTTGAACTATTTGGGTTTTTTGGATTTTAATTTATTTTATATTTTAAAATAAATAAAGATAAATTATTTGTGTTTTTCTATCACAATTTTATAAATTGTTTTATTAATTTTACTTTTAAATTATCAATTTGATCCAAAATTAATTATAAAAAATTATTCTAATGCAATAAATTTTAACTTGAAAGCATTGATAAATATATAAAAAAACATTCAAGCTAGAATCCCAAAAAATTTAAAATTGTTTGAATATTGGAAGTAGTTTTTAAAATGGATAAATATTTAAAAATATTTAAATATTAAAGTATTTTTTAAAATAAGTGAATGTTGAAAAAAAAAAACCCTAAAGTATATTTCTATTATCCACTGAAAAGGTTTGATTGATGAAAAAACATACAAAAATTATTAAAAATTTGAGAAAAAGAGAGAGTTTGATTTTCATTGCTTTAAAAAAAACTCCTTGTAAGAATTAAGAAAAATGAAAAGAACAAGAAAAATATATTGAAAGATAAATTTACCTTTTGATTTTCCTCTCAATCTCTTTTTTTTTTTCCTTTTTATCTCTATCATCTTAGAGACTCACATCCAATAACACCTTTCTTATATCTTAAATTAAAAATTAAAAATTAAAAACAAAAATTGATTTATAATAGAAATTATAACAATAAATATAAGATTTTAGAAGATTGGGTAGAAAGAAGAAGAAATTACTGAGAAACAAAAGAGAGAGAGAGAGACAGAAAAAGAGAAAGGGAGTTTTTTTTTTTTTTTGAAATCTCAGTATCTCCTTTTATTAAAATCTCAGAATATTTTGTTAAAAGAAAGTTTGTATTGGCTCGATATAAGAATTTGAAATTTATTATTTCAAAAAATTAAGGTTTGATTCCGTATTAAGAGTATATTTCAAGATTTTTTTGATATATAATGTATATTATTACAAATTCAAAAAATCATTAAAAATTGATATTAAAAAAATTAGATTTTTTTATATGATAGTTTGAATATTTTATTTTTATATTTACAAAATTTTCAGTTAAAATTTATTATATAAAACTTTCAACCTAAATAATTATTTTTAGAAATAAAAAATTAATTTAGACCAAATAAAAATTTATTTGTAAAATTGATATAAAAAACTACAAAATTTTGAATAGAGAAGTGAATAATTTCAAAAAATTTATTTTTATTATATAAATTACATTTCTAATTATATATCTAATTATTTGATTTTAAAAACTAATAAATCATAATAAAAAATATAATATTGAGATGCTGCAAGACTTATCACATGTAAAGTTTATAATAAAAAACTGCAATATGATCAACATCAAGGAAAATATTAAAATCGAGAATAACAAAACCCTAATTACAAGCCCTCCGACCAAATTCCAGTACCCCAAAACCATGGGCCAACAAGATGCTTTTTTCCGCTAATTTCAAATAATACCAAAACTACAAGACACATGTTTATCTCTAATGTTTTTTTCGTGAATTTGTCCAATTTGCTTATCTTAATATGTTCTAATTTTTAAATTTGGTAGCGATAATGTCAGCTTTGATTAGGTTATATGTTTTAGAAAGCAATGGGCAAAGATGATTGTGTTGGTCATGTGAGGTTGTTTAGCCACAATAATCACACTTGCTTATGCCCTTCACATGTTCTGTCTCTTCTTACTTTATTTTTAATTTAAAAACTAAAAAATAATTACACCCATAAGGATAACTTATCATTTTAAAAAATAATTAATACATTTATATTATCAATTTTTTAAAAAAATTAGGCGTAAAAAAATTTCTTCAATACTCAGATAAAATATTAGTTCAACATAAAATCTACTTTTTGTTGATCTTTTAATAAAATGTTAAAAAATGACAATTTATCAAAGTAAATAATTAAAATTTATTTTTTAAAAATTAAAAAAAATTAAAAAAAATTGTTTAAAAAAATAACAAAAATCAAGTCAACAAAAAATCTTAATCCCCACATATTATATTCAGATAACAGGGTAACACCTTGGGAGAGAACATTATATGTAAAGGAAAAATCAGAATGGTGGATCTTCTTGCTTCATGCCTGCCTGAAATATTCAATCTCCTATAAATCAAAGTTAATCCCAGTTGTAAGGGTAGCATCTACAAACTTTACCTGGAGTTCATCTTTTGCTATTGCATCACTCTGTATAATTTGTCAGAGATAAGGGGAAGATCTCTTACCTAATATACTCATGAATCAACATGCGTTCATTCAGTATCTGACAATAAGAAATCTCACCAACCTCAATCTTCCCGCTGCATATGCCGATTTCAGTATATTCATTTGTTTGTGTGTAAAATTCCAATTCTGGTTCGATGCTGAGCCAGCCAATTAAGGCTGCAACCACACAACAAAGACTTCTCGATATAGAAACTCAAATTGCAGAGTTAAAGATCCAACTTTATCTTTTTTGTCAAGAGGGTAAAGGGAAGAAGTTGTTCCTGTGAAAAAGCGAGGGAATGTATCTTACTTCATCCAAGAAATTTCAGAAAGGCAGGCCAACAAAGCATTTTTGCAGATTTACTTGACTTATGTAACCGTGAGTTTATCCAGATAATACAGCAAAAAGTAACCAGGTTCATGGAACAGGAGAAATATAGGAAGGCATGGCGAAACTAAGGAAAAGCGAACTCCCGATTCTAACTCTATAAATGCAAAGGAATAGAGTCAGATTGCCATTATTATACTCTATCCCTGCAGTGTAATCTCAAGTTGATACATTTTGATTCCTTGCATAATATAAGACAAAAGATACATTTAAATCTATACCAAATACCCCATTTTGAACCATTCAGTTAACTTAGGGTTTATCTACTATTTTTAGACTCTAATGAATTCTTTAGGTTTCTGTAGAAACTTATCCTCCCCCATTCTGCCATACATCCAACCACTAGCCCACGAAAAGATAAAGAGAAATCTCATGTGGGGCCTCAAACTCAAACGTCTCGTCTTTTCTGTAGTTAGCTTGTCTAAACTACAATAGCGTTACACACCATGTCATTTATGCAATCAAGCTGTAGTCATCTCTGCTCCAGCAAAATTCAACTTGAATTGAATTGCTCTTTACCGGCCATTGGCCTCAATCAACATCCAAGATTCACATTGCTTTTGAAGATATGAATAATCAACAGGGCAAGATTTCAAATTTCAAACTGACTCTGATTTCATAAATATTGATATATGGTTCCTTATTCTCCAACGTCTATAAAAATGGATCAAATGAAATTCAATTTAAAAAATATAATGAGAAACAAATCATTATGTCCCAGGGTTAGGATCTTTGGTTTGAGATAAACTCACATTCAACGATGACAATCCAACAGTGTCAGGGCTTTTCAGCTGATCAAGCTGTTTCTTACCTCGGCGAAGTAAGTACTCAATGTAGAGAAAATTTTTGCGATCTACTTCCTTGGAGTTGCGGCGGAACTCAGTTGATACTATTGATTCAATCTGGCGTCGATCTTCAGCACATTTTGAACGTGCCGCTCGCAAAAACTCTCTGTAAAGACTAAGAACTTGCCTTTGCATCCCAGAGAGTCTTGGCCCCCTAGAAGCTCCCATTGCATCTTCTCAGTGAATCAGGTCCTGGAAATGCTTTCTCTGAATTTGGCAACAGTCACTTGATATTCTTCTCTTAGCTATTTTCCTGACTGAAATGAACATCATAATCATTGAATGGAAAACTGAACCTTCCATGACAACATTGTATGAATAAAGCAAGTAATATTGGAAAAAAGTTCAGAAGGACCAGGTAACAAATTTAGTGATCCTATTATTTGGTTAATTTGACACAAAGACTTCTCATATGGGAGATTGAAAAATCACAACTCAGTCCAAGTTTTGGATTTAAGCAAGCAAGCTCAAGATCATGATTCGTAGAAACATAACTAGGCTGCCAACAATGAGAAAAAAAGAAGTTTAAAGGAAATTGTTGCCACAATCGGTAGTGCTGATGTTCAAAGTTGCGGACAGGACAATTCACAAGGTATTCTCCATATTGAATGTGACAGCACAGTTTTGTGAAAGTATACCCCAAAAGACACCTGATGCCGCATGAGTATGTCTACCGTTATATTGCATTTAGTTGATAAGTTTTTAATCAATGTGGGATTATGCCAGAGTTAACATAAACCCAAATTAGAAGTACAGCCATCAATTTTTATGTTCAAAGTTGTCAACATAAGCTAAAGTGACACTAGGTTTTATGCATTGAAGAATACAGCAAAAGCACATCTTGTAAGAGGGAGTACACCTAGCCTTATATTGCATCTAATTGTTTGGATAATTTGTCTAGCCTTATACTGCATCTAATGGGCAGGGTTTTGCCCAAGGTGAGATCATGGCAAGGTGTAACAGGTGGTATCCTCAAAGAATTAAGCATTTAGTTATTACACTGAATGGAAAATGATCCCAGATGAGAAGTAGAATGACTAATCACTATGAAATAGAAGCAGCTAGGGAATAGTTAAAATTCATGGCAAGTTCAAGCATCAAAGCAGAAAAACCACAGTTAAAACAGCGTTCAAGCTTTCCTCAATTGTTAACATAACAACATATCTACCCTGATGCTAGTTTGTTAAGAATTTCGTAGAACTTGATTTGCTATTCCTAATATTAAAGCCACAAACTCCAAAATATAAGAGAAAGCAACCATTGATCACAGTTTTTCTATTCACATAATTTCGTGCAACCCACCTCTCTCTCTCTCTCTCTCTCTCTCTCCAAATATGTGCGTGTGTGTGTGTATATGTCGGCATAAATTACTGAAATGAAAATAAACGGAAGCATGAAATTGAAAGGAGATGTCCGTACCTGAAAAAATAGACTCTGAAAGAACAATGAAAGAACAAGCAACTTCCCGAAACGTTAGTCTGATTGATTGAAACTTCGCTTTAATTCGAAAACGCTAGCTTCTGATGTGTAGAATTATTGTCCAGACGTACAGCCTTCTGCGGAATCTCTCACGGCAATAGGCATTTTCATACAGTAGCTGTGGTTATCAAGAGCCGACAGACGAGCAGTAGCCCGAGCATCTCGGCCCAGCATTCACCGTGCTTTTCTGAAGGCTCATGACCCGGGTCCGGGTTATCCACAAAAGATCCAAAAGTATCCTCCATTACATAATATGCCGCACAATCGAACCACGGTAAGAAAGCGTTGTGGGCTATATGCCCTGCGCTTGCGCTTTCGAGAAGCATCCTCCATAACACAACAGACGAACAATGGCGCAAGGATAAGAAAGCCTGCGTTTGCCCTTTCATGGGCTCAACCAGGGTGCTGCAAGTGCAGCAGGCTAATGTCAAGCCTTAAAGAACCCATCACTTGGTTTAATTCCTCTTCAATGGCCGAATCATTGGACCCCAGAAGTGAATAGATGATGCATTAGAAATTTCCTTCAGGGCTTTGAGTTTCGGTTTCCGAATCTTGAGATATTGATGAAAAAGCCCATTTAGATCATTTCCCTAGCTGTTAATTATTTCCTTAGGATGGTTGTATTTTTTTTTTAATGATTTAAATTATTTTAATTTTTAAAAATATATGAATATATAATTTTTTAATTTTTAATTTTTTATGTTAACATAAAAAAATCTTTCTTTTCAAAAAAACAAAAAAACCACGGAATTCAAATTATCAAAATGTTTGAGTTGAAAAATCCAACTAGGAGGAATCCCAACTCTTTAACTGACTACAAATTGGTGCTTAATTGCTCAATGGGCAAAATCTCTGACTATTAATTATTATATATATATATATATTCATATTTAATCATTATAACAGGATCATATAAAGTATGAACACAATTTTAGGCACAATTTTGATTATCCTTTTGTTTGTGTTTCAATGAAAATTAATCTCATAATTCAATTACAAAGTAATTCCTACAAGATTAATTATTTTTTAAAAAACTCAAACCGGGCCCTAATGTGAAACATTTGGGTCCGAATCTTCATAAACACATATGTTTAATAATTTTTCAATTAACCACAAGGAAAAAAAAAAGAGAAAAAATTAAGAACAAAAAATTCCAACCAACCTTGCCTAACCGAGATATGAGACTATTTGAATTAAACATCTCATAAACTTGTACCCAAAGTATAGTTTTAACCAAAATAATTAATGGGTAGCAACCCTTGTCAAGAAGGCGGCCAAACCTTGAGTTTCAAGCCTGTCTTGGTTTCATTCTTAATTCCAGCTCCGAAATTGCACTTGGACTGGCTAATTAAGCCATTTGGAGCAAGATTAATGAGTTAATTTCCAAATTAACTTCTAAATATTGCATATTGCATAGAGGAGTATGATATATATACTATGCATGTTTTGATCATCAGTATAATTACAATTGCCGACAATTTCTCTTTTTTTTTTTGTTTGTTAATATATTTTTAAAAATTATCAATAATTTTTTATTTATTGATATATGTAAAAAAAATTAATTATGGATTTTCATCTCTTCATAAAAATTTACTTTAGAGAGAGTTTTAATTTTTTTAATATAAATTTATTTTATCGACTAAAGAAAATAATTACCATAACGTATTTTTTTCATAGTTAATAATGGTAAGTGACAGATTAAAAAATTCATTACTAAATTAGTGATAAAAACATTGGAATCAACCATATGTAAATTATTTAATCTATGCATCAAGAGCTAACATATGTCGGGAAATTTGAGATTTAATTAAACCAAAGAAATATTATGGGAAAAAGGGAAAATAAAATGAAGCAAATCTTGAAGAAGAAGATGACGAAATGTAGAAAGGAAGACGTAGAGAGACTAAGAACATAACAATTTCGTCACGGCTTAATCAATACATATATGTTAGGTTCCCATGCAACTACGTGGAAGGAGTACATGACGAAATGTTTGTATTTCTTATAGACGAATAGTTATATAACACAAGAGATATACGGGTCAATTTGCCTTGGCAAGTGACCTAATTAGGGCTCGTGACAGTCGCAATCTTAGGTATATACGCGACCTAATTGATACAACTCGCCAATAATTTTTGAAAAAGTTGGTGAGATTAAGTGATCAATCTTTTGCATATGGACATGGCGTATCGACCTATTTTCTTTGTGGATATATCAACCTAAAGAGAGATAGAGAGACCGCCGGAGAAGTCTATATAAGCCGGTTGTTGCAGACTGATGAACTGCACAGTTAAAGCATTAGAGACTGGTCAATCCAAATCCTAATCGCTTAAGCTTATAACCCTTGTTGGCCTCTTAATCAATAAGCAAGTGTTTTGAACGCAGAAGAAATCGCTGAAAAAAGCAAGGACGAATGTTAATGGAGTCATCGGTTGTCTCAGAGCTTGAAGGGACGCTTCTGAAAGGCCAAGACCCCTTCTGCTACTTCATGTTGGTAGCGTTTGAGGCGTCGGGTTTGTTCCGGTTTGCGTTACTGTTGATTCTATGGCCGGTGATTCGCTTGCTTGACGTGTTAGGAGCTAGCGACGTTGGGCTTAGAATAATGATCTTTGTGGCCACTGCTGGTGTTCGTGAATCGGAGATTGAGTCGGTGGCGAGAGCTGTTTTACCGAAGTTTTATATGGATGATGTTGATATGGAGGCATGGAGGGTGTTCAGCTCCGGTGATAAGAGGGTGGTGGTGACGAAGACGCCGAGGATCATGGTGGAGAGGTTCGTGAAGGATCATTTACGAGCTGATGAGGTTGTGGGGACTGAGCTCATCGTGAACCGATTTGGGTTCAGTACAGGGCTTGTCAATAATGGTGATATCAGTGCCATGATCACCGGCCGAGTTGCCAAGCTGTTCATCGACGGGAAGCCTACCTTAGGGTTAGGAAGGGCTCCGGCGAGCTCTCGTTCCTTCCTGTCTCTCTGTAAGGTATGCCTTCGTTCTCTATTGGTGCCTCTCTTAATTTCAATAAATTTTGCACGAAAGACATGTTTCATGAACGATGCTTTTGCCAACAGGAAGAAATCCACCCACCGTTTATAGCCATCCCGGAGCTGGAGGATGTCCACGAGCTCCTTCGTCCAATTCCGGTCATCTTCCACGACGGCCGCCTTGTCAAGCGTCCGACGCCGTCTACTGCCCTGCTAATCCTCCTGTGGATACCTTTAGGCATCATACTGGCAGCGATCCGGATTGCCGTGGGCCTGTTGCTGCCAATGTGGACTATCCCGTACATAGCTCACATTTTCGGAGGTAAAGTCATCGTCAAGGGAAAACCGCCGCCGCCGGTCACCGACGGCAATATGGGGGTCTTGTTCGTGTGCACCCACAGAACTCTAATGGACCCTGTGGTGTTATCTACTGTTCTAGGTCGGAAAATCCCAGCTGTAACGTACTCAATCTCGAGATTATCAGAGATATTATCACCAATTCCCACTGTTCGTTTGACGAGAATCCGTCACGTAGACGCAGAGAAAATCAAGAGAGAATTGGCCAACGGCGACTTGGTGGTTTGCCCAGAAGGAACCACTTGCAGAGAACCATTTTTGTTGAGATTCAGTGCCCTTTTCGCTGAATTAACAGATCGGATCATCCCTGTAGCCATGAACTACAGGGTGGGGTTTTTTCATGCAACCACGGCGAGGGGCTGGAAAGGGTTGGATCCGATCTTCTTCTTCATGAACCCTAGACCCGTTTACGAGGTGACCTTCTTGAACCAGTTGCCAGCGGAAGCCACCTGCTCGGCAGGCAAGAGCCCGTACGACGTGGCGAACTACGTACAGAGAATCCTAGCGGCTACGTTAGGGTTTGAATGCACGAACTTTACCAGGAAAGACAAGTACAGGGTGCTTGCAGGGAATGATGGAACAGTTTCTTATACTTCCTTCATGGATCAGATCAAGAAGGTCGTCAGCACCTTCAAGCCTT
The DNA here is from genome assembly GCA_021397835.1 of Moringa oleifera. Classification (NCBI taxonomy): domain Eukaryota; kingdom Viridiplantae; phylum Streptophyta; class Magnoliopsida; order Brassicales; family Moringaceae; genus Moringa; species Moringa oleifera. Next base: position 1,855,889 of record JAJFZO010000882.1, on the reverse strand, counting down.
TCTTCCATTGAAGATGATTTCAAGAATAAGCATAGCTTCTCTTTGACTGTATTTGCTCGTGGGTTTGGCTTTTTTTTTTAAAGAAAAAAAAATTAATTTTGCAAATGAAGAAGAACCGCATTCTTTTGTTTTATTTTAGAAAATTATTGTTTCTAAATTGTTGAATAATGTGGATGGATGTTAATCCCTTATTATTATAATGAAGGGTAAATATCAAAATAACACTTGTACTATTTATATTTTTTAATCATTTTTTTATTTTTTCAATCAATTTTATATATAAAATATGGATTTAATAACCCAAATCAACTTTTATATTTAATTTTTTAAAAATAATTGAAATTAAAAATCATATACTATAAATTTTAATTTAAAAATTTTATTACATGTAAATAAAATATTCAAACCATCATCATAAAAATTTTCATAATTTTAATACTGAAAAATATTTTTTAAAGATTTTATATTATTAAAAATTATTTACAAATTAATTTTAGTAATAAAAAAGTATAGAATTTTTTTCCATAGTAGTTTAAGTGTAAATATACATTTATAAAAAATGTTAAGTTAAAATTTATTGTAAAAAATTTCAATTTAAATTACCTTTTTATAAAAAAATTAAAAGTAAAATTCAATTTAAATTATATATATATAATTGATAAAAAAAAATTATAAAAACTTGAAATGTGAATAGTATCAATTTTATTTTGATATTTACCTTGTATTTTATTATCATTTCATATATATCTATTCCAAACAATGAGATAAGAAAGATAAAAATATTTTCTACTTATTTAAGTTTGTGTTGAGTTTTTTTGTCCTAAATTTAAGGAGTATTTTAATTTATAATATAATAATACAAAAAAATAAATTTTAATTATCGATTTTAGTTAAATTATCATATATTATCATTTTAAAAAATCAATATAATTTAGATCAATAAAGAAGTTTTAATTAAAAAAAAAAGTTCATTTGTAGCACCTACAGATTATTCAAAAAATATTTCAAGCCTTTTTGAGCAAATAATTAATTAAGAGGATAATAAGATTTTGCTAAATGAGTTTAATTTAGAAGAGTTTGAGTAGATAGTTTTTCAAATGCATCTAAACAAGTCTCCAGGGCCTGATGGGTTTGAATTAAGTTTCTATCAAAGATTATGAGAGATACTAAGCAATGATATTTTCTCTTCAGCTATGCACTGGATGCAACAGAAGATATTTCCTCATGGATTAAATAATACCTCTATTGTAGTGATACATAAGTGTGATATGCCCATAAATGTTAAAGAGTTTCTACTAATTACATTATGTAATATTGTTTATAAGGTGATGGCTAAAGTACATGTTAATAGGCTGAAACTTTTACTTCTAAAAATTATGGCTAAACCTCAATATGCATTTGTTCTTGGAAGAACGATTATGAATAATATTTTAGTGACTTTTGAGATTGTGCATTATATGAAAGGGAAGACTAAGGCAAACGAGGAGAGGTGATTTTGAATATTGATATCATTATAGCCTATAATAGAATGTCCTGGTCATTTCGAGAGAATATAATGATCAAATGAGGTTTAGTAAAGGTTGGATCAAGATAATAATGTTACATATCACAACTGTCTCCTATAAAGTTGCTTTTAATGGGAGAGAGATAGGACTTATCAAACTAAAAAAGGATTAAGATAGGGAAATCCTCTATGTCTCTATCTCTTCGTTTTTTATGCAAAATAGCCCTTAATGCTAATTAAGAAGGCTGAAAGAAGGAAGATTTATATGGTTATAAGGTTTATAGTAGAGTAATTCATTATTCATTTACTATTTGCTGACGATTTTTTTTTTTCTTCAAAGCTACTATGAAGGAGGCTAAAAGCATGGTCCAGAGCCTAAGAAACTGTGAATTAATCTTTGGACAGGTAGTTAATTTTCAAAAGTGTAAAATAATGTCTAGCTCAAATGTCCCCGATCATATTAAAGGATTGATATCAAATTAACAAGTTGGGAGTTCATACTGCTATGGACAAAAGCAAATACCAGGGTTTGCCATCTCTTGTTGGTAATAATAAAAATGTTATCTTTAATTTTATTAAGGAAAGAGTTTAGAGGAGGTTTCATAGTTGGAAAAATAAATTGCTGTTAAGAGTTGAAAATGAGATTTTAATCAAAATTGTTGTTCAGGAAATTCTTACTTATTGCATAAGTGCTTTTTTACTCTTATCTTTATATGTGAGGAGATTTAAAAAATACTAAATTATTTTTGATGGGTTCAAAAATAGAGAGAAATGAATACATTGGATGAGCTGGAAGAGAATGTGTAACAAGGAAAGAGTACAGAGGGATGAGTTTTAGAAGTTTACATGAGTTCAACTTGGCTTTACTAGCTAAGCAGGGATGGAGACTAATTTTTGAATGGAATCTTTAGTAGAAAGACTTTTCAAAGCTATATATTTTCCTACAAAGGACTTCCTAAAGCTTGGTTTGGGGTTGAATCTCAATTTTACTTGGAGAAACACATAGATTGCTAGGCTAATACTTGAGAAAAGCTGCAAGTAGAGAATTGGAAGAGATAACCAGTTATTGGTTTGAAAGGAGATCCTTAGCTAAAGAATCTAAGAAACTTTAGAATTAAATTCCTTGTGGAGTCAGAACTTCAATGCATTTTAATGAAGGAATTAATTAAGGATCTTTTTGGGGAAAGAGATGTTAAAAAGATCCTCAAAATTGTGATTAATAAAAATCTTAAGGAAGATAAAATAATTTAGTACTATAACCAAGATGAAAAATATATGGGTAAATTAAGATATAGAGTAGCAATAGGTGAACCAAACCATGAGGATGTTAAAAGAAGCTGAAACTTTATCTGCAATTTGAAACTACCTCCAAAGGTAAAAGACTTCTTATGGAGATTATGCCGGGACTACCTACCTATAAGAGAAAAGTTGTTAACCCGAGGCTATGAGTTGAATGAAGAATGTGCATTCTGTAGAGCAGAGTTTGAAGATTTATGGCACATCTTTATGAGGTGCCTTTTTGCCAAAAGTTATTGGTTGAAAGTAAAATTCACTGAAATACTAGTTTTTAATGAAGGCTTTGTCGAATTTTTTTTTAAATTCTAGAAGTTTTAGTGCCACCTTAATACTTAAAGATAATATGATGCTATAGATTATCAAGACTTCTAAAAACATTAAAATCTGTAATAAAGGCTAGGATGAAATTTATGAAAGCATGGAAAGCAGTAAAGGTACTCATTGGTGGTGTTAAAGAAAAAGCTACTAAAAGCCAATCTGTAGATGAAAGAAGCACTTCATTGGCTTGCTGAAAGGTAACATTAATGCTGCGATTTTTAATAATATGAATCTAGTAGGTATGGCCTTGGTTATAAGGAATGATCATGAAGAGCTTATAAAGGTATATCCAAAACACTAAGGGCAGTATGTTCCTTAAAGAAGCAGAGGCCTGGGCTTTGAATGAAGTTACTAGTTAATCTCAGATGAATTATTTCAAATAAATAGTTTTTGAATTAGGCTCTATGGAAGTAATATAGGCAATGAAATCAAATGCTGAAAATTTATTTGAATTTAGTATTTGATTAGCGATTGTAAATTTATTTTTCTTAATATGAATAATTTTTCTGTTAACTATATAAATAGACTTGCTAATATGGCTATCATATTTACATGCTAGTCTGATTATTTAGGATGGACCGACTATCTTTATAAAAGCTTATCTAATATCTAATATTAGTTAAATGAAAGATTCATTATTTTTGTTTTCAAAAAAGAATTAAAAAATTAGTTTGACCTCACTTTACTTAAGCTATCAAATGGATAAAATTATTGTATATCTTTTCCAAATTTGTGTATACTATGCACATAACATTACAATTGACCCTTTCAAACAATAGATAGCTTGAAATTAATTAATTAATATTAGTTTGAGAATAATTTTTCATTTTTTTAGCCAATTAAGGATTCATATTATTTCTCTCTTCAACTAGTTGTCATGTTATTTCAAGAATAAAGTTGATTTTTTTATTATAATTTAACATGATATCTGATTTAGTTTTTAAATTTTATATTAATTACATATAATTTGCTTTTGAATAAAAATGGTTCAATAATTAGAATTAAAAGGTTTTTTTTTTTTTACAAATTCCATATCCTATGAGTTAGACAGAAAAGGTCTTGGCATGGGTTTTTTTAAAAAAATAAAAAATAAAAATATTTAAAATAAAAACAAGTGATGGAAATTGTACATGGGCCCATGTAGGGCCCAAGGTCCATTACCCATGTTGTTGGCCCACATCTTTAAATAACTTTGGACTTCCCTTCAATAATTAAACAAGGCACATGCCCACTTTGGAACTTTAGGACACTGTCCTTTGTGTCTATCCAATTAGGATTATTTAAAATTTAATTATTATTCATGTAACAACTCAAATATCATAAAAATAAAATATAATTAAGACAACTAATTCTATTTTTAGCATTATTGTTATTGTCAAAGTATAGTATTGCAAATAGAACTCAACGAATTCAAACCCAAAATCTTACTATAACTAGAAAAAACTTAATCGCTAAGATAAAATGCAATAATTTCAAGATCGATCTTGTTGAATAGTGATCCAAGACAATTTGCCATGTTACGTGTTTTGACACGTTGTTTATGTGGAATGTCCGGTTGTCATTTGCTTATGCACGTCGCCACGACCTCGAGACAAATATTAGATTAACAAGGTCTAATTGACCCTTAATTTGTTGGTTTGTTTTCAATTATACCTTCTAGAATCATGCTCGTGTTGTCATTAAGCTACTATTTATCTCCCGTGACGTGCTTGAAAAGTTCTCGGTTTGGTTAATTTGGTGGGCGGGATAAAATTACCATTTAATTATTCATTTTTATAATTATTTTATTTTTAAAAAATTATTTATTTAATCTATCCATTGAATCGATTGATAAATTTGGTTCATATTAGATTTCACTTTAATTTTTTATAAAAATTAAAAATATTTTTGTTATTAAAATATCTCAAAATTGATTCAAAAAATTTTATATTCCATTATGAATCCCATCTTTCAAAATTAAAATTTTAAACTCATGGGATATTTTTTTAAAGAATTTTTTAAAATTTTTCATATTGTAAAATTAAAATATATTTTTTAATTAGTTAAAATTTAAAAATTTTTAATAATGATTTAAATATCTCTTTATGTTCTTAAAAAATCAAAATAAAATTCGTTGTATATATAAATTTTTCGTTTAAATATTTCAAATATTAACATTTTTAATAACACTTAAATTAAACTAAATTAAACCATCAATATATGTTATTAATGCAACTGTTAAAATTATTTTTAAGGGGTAAAATAAAAAGTGAATTTAATTCAGATTATATATATATTTATATTTATTCACCCATATTATTAATTTGCATATTCATGTTTGATAAGGAAGATTTGACTAAATTAATCACTAATTTTCCCCTAATTCAATCTTCCAAAGTACCCTTAAATGTGAAAGTAATGTAACTTTCAAAATTAACCCGAGTCCTTAAACCAAAATTCGACACGTTTTTATTATTTAATCACAACATGTTACATGGTCAAGTCAACGGTTTTTTAATAATAATAGTGACTAATTAATATTAATTATTTGATAATAATTCAATAAGATATCGAAGGGAAAGAATCTCAACACTATTGAGCATAAACCATATGAATATTAATAGGTCGAGTCAATGTAACAAATTAATTGATTAATTAATTTATATATCACATACTTTAATTAATTTTTAATTTATAGGGATCTAAAAGGACAATTTAGGGTATAGTTTTTTAATTTAATTTGATAAATTTAAGTCAAAGTTCTTAAACTTTGGGTTTAGATGGTTAGCTAATATCTAGCCGGTGAGCTAACTAAGACTATATGTTAATGAATTAAAAGGTTGTGAGTCATGGGTCCATGAGAATACTCAACTTGAAGACGAAATCTTTAGGGGGAAAAAGGAACAAAAAGATTTTGACGATTTTAAATTAAGAAACCTTTTAGAGGAAGAGATAACTTGCTCGGATCATATTCGTTTAAAATATAATCTTTTGATTAGTCAAAGTAATAAAGGTAAATGGTTTCCAACGCCGAAGAATAGAGAACTTTCCATGTGATTGGTAAGAGGGAAAGTGCCGGGAAACGGAGAAAATAAAATAAAAGATAAAAAAAGAAGGTAGATTATTAATATTTCTTATTTTGTAATAATTGTTTAAAAATAATAAAAATAAATTATATTTATTTTTAAATTTAAACTTTAATATTATTAATGGAATGGATTATATATTTTATATTTTAATTTAATTTAAATTTAACGTTGATTCAATCCATTGTGAAAAATAATTTTATCATTATTGAAATCTCAATAATAACACAACTGTAAATTTTCTTTTAAGTCCGTGAATTGAATTATAATATTTTTTATTTATAATTAATTTTTAAAAATATATTTTTAAAATTCAAAAATTATGATTTTTTGTGATTATAGTTTATTTTTTATATTTAAAATTTAAGTTAAATTTTATTATATAAGATTTTTAATTTTTATATTTTTAATTTTTTAGTTTTTCAATTAAATTTAAGCATAAAAATTATAATTAATTTAATTGATAAATATAAAATGAAATATCATGTGTTGTTATATTTGTCCAAAACTTTAATTCTTTTTCACTTTTTCCTTTCACTTTTTCCTTTTTTTCCCCCTTTTTACACTTTTTTTTTCTTTCCAACTAATCACTAAAAGTTTTTTTGGGTAGCAAAAGTTCATGAAAAATTAAAAGATAAAAAAGCAAATGAATTGTATTAATTAATTAATTTACTACAAATAATAATGATTTAATTATTTTTATAATGCACTTCAAGTGGCAATTTACATGCTACAAGGGAAGTTTCCCAGGAATCAGTCATGCACGTGAACTTTCCAGTGCAGGCAATAATTTTGACAATAAAAAATAATAAAAAACGAAAACCCAAATAAAGTATAGCTTATTAATTATTAAAAAATAAAAATTAGAGTGTACCCACTTGATTATTTCTTTAAATCTCAGATTTACAGGCTTTGACATTATTGCTTGTCATGTGAATTCAAAATTAATTAATTAATTAAATTAAAGCTTAATTTTCTATTTATAATCTCTCAATAGAGAACAACCCAAGAGGTCCGTTTGGTTGTTCAAGCTTTTCAGCACTATGTTTCATGTCGCAATCATGATAGGGCCAAACGCGGCCTCGCAGAAAAAGACAAGGGAGCGTGTGTTGTGTTGGTAATGTGACGTGTCGGAGACCCACTTTGTCCACCTATTTTAAGATCATGACACGGCGTCGTATAACGAGCCACGTTTCGCTCAGTCAGGCACTCGTGCATGGAGCCATTGATAACAATTTTGTCCACATTTTGAGAGTTTTTTATTATTTATTTATTTTTTACGTCACTCAAGAAAAAGCAATGCTTTCTAAAATTTTAATTATTTAATAGAATAAAATTTTAATTAAATTAGGACTTACCAGTGATAATTGAAACTAGCAAGTTGTAGGAATAAATTAGATACGTGCTTCTGCATGATACGATCGTGCAACAAATTGTTGTTCTTTATAATCATGATGCGATGTAAATAATTATATTCGAATCTGAGAAATTTATTTTTGAATTCGGTATGTTATTAAAGCTTTAGAAAAATGCTGTTGTTTTCCCGATTTTATTCGATTTTTTAAACATGAAAGAAATTATCTAAAAATAAATTAATTTCCATTTTTATGAGAACCAAATAAGCAGAAACAGCAAAATGACAGCTGGGATGTGCACCTAGGATAATTCCCTGAGCCATGATCGCACCAGAAAACTGCCCTCATATTCCTCGGCGCAAGTAACCAGCTGCGCTTCAGGTTAATCGGCTCATTGAGTCGCAAGCAACTCCTCGCATGATTAACCGCTCGATTGAGCATTTTAATCTCTAACGATTTGCAAACGGCGTTTTGTTGGAACTAATGAGAATTGTCCACGTGTAGAGAAATTAAAGCGTTGACACCACGCTAACGCGATGGTGCCGTTAATCCACCTTCCAAAGCGTCCCCCTTATAGTTTATATTCGTTTTATCCCATTCATTTTCTCATCTTTCGAACGCCAGCCTCGTCTTACCTTAAGTTTCCTCGGATTTTCTTCGCAGCCTGTGAACTTTCTGTTTCTTTTTGTTTCGTTTGTAGCGGGCTCTCCGAAATGTTCTTTTCTTCGTGAAATTAAGCTTCTTTTTTTTTTTGAATTTCTGAAAGATTCTGTTCTCAGATCTGTAAGAACAGGGGGAATCTATGTCAACGGGCTCGTACTGGTGCTACAGGTGCAGCAGGTTCGTGCGGGTATCGAACCGTGACGCGGTCACGTGCCCGGACTGCCAGAGTGGGTTCGTGGAGGAGATCGAAGAGCCGCCGCGTGGCGTCCACGCGGACTCCCATCGCCACCGCCGCGGCAGCCGGAGGTTTCCTGCTGCCGCGATGTATATGATCGGCGGGGGAGGTGGTGCCGAGTCAACCAACAGCGCCAACGATGACAACCCCGACGGTTCTAGCAGCGACAGCAATCGAAGCGCGGTGTTCCGCAGAACCCGCAGGAACGGCGGCGACAGGTCACCCTTCAACCCGGTAATTGTTATGCGTGGCGGTGCGTCATCGGGGCCGTCAGATGAGTTTGGTGGTGGTGGGCCTACCGGTGATCGAGGTTTCCAACTTTACTATGCTGAAGGTGGGGGATCAAGATTACGGCCTCTACCTCCGAGCATGTCGGAGTTTCTATTGGGGCCTGGGTTTGACCGACTGCTCGACCAGATTTCCCAAATCGAAATCAACAACATTGGCAACAATAATAGCAGGTGTGAGCACCCACCGGCCTCTAAGGCCGCGATAGATTCATTGCCTGCTATAGAGATAGACGCAACCCACCTCGAGACGGAGTCTCAATCGCACTGTGCTGTCTGCAAGGAAGCGTTTACCTTGGGGACGGGAGCTCGCGAGATGCCCTGTAAACACATCTACCATTCAGACTGCATACTTCCCTGGCTCGCCCTCCGCAATTCGTGCCCTGTTTGCCGCCACCAACTGCCCCCTGACGACGATGGCGATGGTACCCCGGAGGAGAGGGGTGCTGTCAGGAGCGAGGAAGATGAGGATGAGGCTGCAGGGCTGACAATTTGGAGGCTTCCAGGAGGTGGATTCGCAGTGGGGAGGTTTGCAGGTGGAAGGAGAGGAGGAGTTGGAGGGGAGAGGGAGATGCCGGTCGTGTATACGGAGATGGACGGTGCCTTCAGCAATGGCGGTTTGCCAAGGAGGATATCATGGGGTTCGAGAGGGAGCAGAGGGAGGGAGAGAGGCGGGTCAGCAGGTCAGTTCTTTCGCAACTTGTTCAGTTGTTTTCGAGGGGTTGGATCTTCTTCCCGGTCAGGTTCCAGGGTATCAAGGAGTAGATCACATTCATTGTTCAATTCGTCCTCGAGTAGAAGGAGGGCTTGGGTTTCAGAGGTTGATAGTGGAGGAAGGAGCTTGTCAGTATTGTGAGGAAGGTGAAGAAGAATTTAGATTCTTTTTTTGCTACTGGGACTCTGGTACCAGGGAAAGAAAGAAAATTTTGGTGGCTAAGGGCAATGGTTATTAGGTGCTGTAACTGTAAATACTATTTAGTAATTGAAATCCAAAAAAAAAAAAAACAATGCAATGGGTATCCCAATTCACAGTTTTCCAGAAGGCTTTGAAGATTTTATGAATCAAGGAAGATTTGGGTTGGTTTTTTAGCAGGCTGAGAAATTGCTAATATGCAGTGAATAAGCTTAGTCTCATGAAACAGCAGCTATACTAAGAAGAGAGAGGAAGATGTAGCAGGAAGTCCACCAGAGAATGGAATTGGAAGCGTTGGGGTACAGAGTTCCGCATTTGGGAAGCAATAAAGTACACAACCTAATGTACCATGGTGGCTTTCTGCAAGTTTGGTGAATTGAACTAGAGGACCTGCCATTTTTTTTTTTACTATCTTCTTTGGATATTATTTTTCAATATTCGTAATTTGAAGTTAGGTTGTAGTCTCTTATTTTTCATTCTCTGATCATTCTTTTCCCAGAAATATATTTATATGAATCAGAATTGCATTGGGTATTCATTTTGTTGATGGACCAGAATATTTATCTGAATTGCTGCATTGGGTTTTCATTTGTTGATGCACCTAGTAGCAGTCATTTAATCTGTGAGCATTTATCAGAAGTACAGTTGTCTGCTGTGTTAAATTTGAAGTTTCCAAGCTTATTGTCTTAGTAAGCTTGATTGCTGATCTCCTTGGAGAAGGAAAAGTTTCTCTCGTTTCATGATTCTTCCTGAGGACTGTTGATTGAGAATCATCACCATTTTGAAAGTGCTTGACATGACAGGAAACAATGCTGAAGGCAGCAGAAGAACAGAATCTCTGAAACTGTAACTTGAAACTGTGTTAGATCCTCCATAAATGGGTACTTTCACATCTGTTCTCATTGGAACATCAAACATTTTGCTGAGTGTTTATGTGAAATGGTGTTCTGTCACAGGTGACTTCAAGCATATGAGTGATTGTCATGAATTTCATATGGAATATGCATCTGGAAAGATCTGAATTTTATGTGTAAAGAAGCTTTACTTTATCTAATAGATTAACTCTTTTTTTTTTTTTTTATGTGAGGAAACAGAGAATCTGCTGAGCTTATGATTGTCCTTGATGCTTGGAGTTTTTGTTTCTTCTGCAACTAAGAAGGAGATGGGGTAATGCAATAATTCATTGTTTGAAGCTTTTAAAGCATGCATCTAAGGGAGACAAAGCAGGGATTGATGAGCTTTTGTTAGCCTGGATTCTTAGAAATGCTGCTCAATCATACAGCTATACCCAACAGGGATGTGGCGTGCTTTTCATCAAGTGTCCCATACCCAAATTGCAATCTGTATAGCTGGAGGCAAATCCCCTCCACCCAATTTTATATTCAAAACGTGCTTATCCCCCTACCAAAGATTATTGCAGATAATCAACCTTCTGCTGATTGGGGTTGTATCCATTTTATATTCAATAATTTTATATAATTTAATCATTGATTTTGTTTGAACCATTAAATATTGATATGTTTTTAAATAATTTCAATGATTTAGATTAACGAAAAAATTATATATATTATTTTTGTAATTGAAATATTTGAGTTGAGAACTCCAACTAAGGAAAACCCTCTTAATAGCTTCGAGAAGATTTGAATATAGACTTCGATTTTTTTCAAGAGATTTGAACATGAATTTGACTTATAAATCAACATTGGCTTGCTAGTAAATTTCGTCTTTTCATTTTGTTTATAATAAAAATGACAACGCATAGGTTAGGCAAGTATCTTAATCAATTTGACAAGTTAAAATAAAATTATATGATTTCGATTTATGTTGACTGAAGTTGTAAATATCCTTTTTATAGGACATGATTCGATCCTCGAAGTTGCGTTGAAGAGGTAATTAGGAGAGAATAAATGTTTGCCAGAACATGTAATTCTTGATTCACCCATCAAGTTTAATTTGGTGCCGGTATGGTTTTTTATTCCATACAAAAGCCTAATTTATGGTTGTCCAATTTCGTAAATTCATGGAGACAGATAAAATTCAATTGTTATGATCTCAAATTGATTAATTTATTAAAATACTGATTTTTTTAAATTTAAATTCTATCCACGAGTTCATAACATTACTGTACTTTATTCATAAGATAAGATGCGCCAAGATTATATAAGATCTATGAAATAATGTCAAGATATTTAATTTAAAAAATTAATAAATATACAGAAATTTTAAAAATTTAAGGTAATTTATCTTATAATATTAATTAAATTATTATATTTAAAAATGATAAATCAAGTTTTGAATATTAAATTAAATTAAATTAAATTAAAAACTTTTGACAAATGAGAATATTTGAACTGAAGTTTTTATATAATAAATTTTGATTTAATTTTTTAATAAATATAAAAAATATTTAAATTATTGACACAAAAAACTTTAATATTTTTAATGCAAAAGATATATATTTAAATTTTTTTATAGACAACTTTTTAAAAAATTTATAAAAAAGTTTTTCATAAAAATTATTAAAATTTAAAAAAATCATTTAAATTATTTGATTTAAATTTTTTAAATATAAAATTTAATTAATAATATAAAATATATACTAAAATTTTATATAATATTTTTCTTAAATTTATATATTTTCATGACATAAAATTCAAACTAAAGAATATCATTGCGGTTGAGATTTGGTTCCATGTTGGGTTTGTGACAAATGCCCTCCCTTTAAAAGAACAAAAGGCCTTGGGCCTAAGCAACATTAATCAAAGAAGGAAATACCCAATGTGGAAATTATAAATTGAGAAATTACACAACAATGTTAATAATGTTTCATTAATTCCGACTTTCCATATTACAATAATACATTTTCTTGTCTCATCGTTAGTCCGATATTTCTACCAAATCGCAATTAAAACAAATTTGATTACATGAGAGTGACTCGTTTAGGTGGTTTAGATTTGGTGGGTTAATCAATTTTTATATAGTAACCAAATAATTAAAATCATCAATGATTATTATCAATCGGTCAACAAAGATAGAGCAATAATGCAACCCTTTTTTCTTTTGTAAAATTTTTTAGTTGATTGGAAAAAGAGACATCCCTCCCTACGCTACCATTTATTAGGAAAATTACAAAACAAATCTAATTGGGTTGTTCGGTTTTAAGTAGCAACGGTTTCGGGTTAATGTCAATAATCAAAATTGAAATCTCATTTTGTATGCTTTGATGGAGAGAGCGCACCATAATTTGATTTTTGTTTTCTTAAAGTAATTATGTGTAGATAGACAAGAATATCACTAATTCAATTTAATACTTTCTTATAATTTATTCCCAAGAAATAACATTTAGGTAAGGTGTCTACCAAAGGGGGAACAAAAATTAAAATAAGATAAAAATATGAATAGATTAATTTATGGGTGATATAAAAAACTTTAAATTAAATATATTTTTCATTTTAAAATTTAACATGTTGATTAAATTAATTATACATTTAGTTTTATTAATTTAATTTAAATTTACATTAACTTCAATATCTATAAAAAATTAATTAGTTATGTTGCTGATGTCTCAAATTAATTCTAATCTTTATTTTAAGTTAATTTTTTAATTTTGAATAATTTTTGACTCATGAACTATTTTTATAAATTTTTTATTTTTATAATATATTATTTTTTTAGAAAATCAGTATTCAAAATTTTTCAAATTTTTTATAATGATATTTTGAACTTTTATTTGCATTTGTGAAATATTTCAAGTGAAATTTCATTGTAAAAAATTCCAAATTGAATACTTTTAAATATAAATATATGATTTAAATTGAAGCAAATTGAAACATTATAAGTCAAAATTTTTTTACAAGATTCTATTTAAATAATCTTTTAAAAAATAACAACATAATTTGTGTTAAATTAAATTTAAACATTATATATTATGCAATTGATTCAATTGATATTTCAATATTTAAAATAAAAAATAGATATAATTTAAATTTTTTATACATCTATTTTTAATTTATTAAAAAATTATTCGAATTTTAAACTTATATTTTTTATAAATTTCTTCTTCTCATTACGAAATTGATTTATTTTGTGTATTACAAGTTAACCCAACAAAAAGAATGATATCATTCAAAATTAAATAATTTCCTATAAAACTCCTAAGAGATAGGAAGAAAATCAAGAAAAACAATTTCATCACATATTTTAAATTTATTATTTTTATTAATTATTATAAAATAATTTCATGGTGTTAATGATCTAGCCTATCGTTATCAAAACCTAGCTAAGTGACCAATTGATAAAAGATATTGTTGGGGTGGACAAGCAATTAATCTGGCTTGACTTAGAGAGGGTAGTACCAAACTAAACATAATGTAATAAGCTACAATTTTCAAAGGAATTCTCTTTTTTCGACATAGCTAGTTGCCAATCCAATTTTGTGTCGTTTTGTGTAGAAACCGTGTTATATGCAAATGGGAAAAAGCTTGATGTGAGTTGAAGAAAATGAAAGCGGTATGGAACAAATTGTATAATTGCTAATTAGCTGTACACGTGAAAAATCCGGACAATGATTTATTACACGAAAACATTATATTATAAAATTGATATTCACTTTCTATAGTAAAAAGTTTATTTTAAAATTATCATAAAGTTTGTTATAAATTATTTTTTAAAATAACGAAACATCAAAACAATATTTTATTGATAAAAGCCTTAAAAAATTTCTCGCATACTCAAGATTCTTAGTGAGATGAGCTCAACCTTGGTGATAAAATAAAGATTTTAATTTTGAGTAGATGACACGTAAAATTTTAATATTTATTTTATGTTTTTAATTAAAATTTTAAATTTAAAAAATAATTAATCAAATTTTTATTTTAAATTTAATTTAATTTAAATATTAACTTAAATATTTATAAAAAATTAAAGATATTTTAATTATTAAAACACTTTATTTTAATTTTATTATTTAAATTTGAATAATTTTTAAAACATAATTTATTTTTTGTAAAGTTTTAAAATATTTAAAAATATAAATAATACTTAAAAAATTATTAAATTTTTTGTGACAATAATTTAAGTATTTTTAAAAAATTTCAAATCAAAATCTATTATGTAAGATCTTTAATTTAAATATCTTTAGTTTTAAAATTTTTTTAAAAAATTCAATTTAATGAGAATTGATAAATGATAATTTTATTTTTAGTTTTTTAAATATGAAAATTTTATTAATAATATAAAATTTTTACAAATTTTTTTATTTTTTTAAATTATAGTATTTAAAAATAAATTTATATAATAGAACCAAAATAATAATGTCTTTATCAAATAAAAAGGATGATTACATGATTGAAAACAAGACTTCAAACAAGATCCATCAATCAAGCAAACTGGCAAAGTTAATTCTATTTTTCTAAAAGAAAAAGAAAAGAAAATTGAAAATATCTTAGTTTACTTGACCCATTGAAACACTAAAAGCTGGCTGATTTTAGAGGGTAAAGTCTTACTTATGCAACAAATTAATTTACAGAAAAAGTTCTAATTATTTTAATTATGCACTAATCAATCCAATTAATTATAATTTATTATAAGAGTCAAAATTAATTTAAGAGATTTCTCATTTCCATGCTTCCACTAATCAACAAAATCTTTTTTTTTTTTTGTCTTGTTTACACCTTCTAGAGAAAAAAAAAAAAAAAAAACCTTTCTAAAAGGGCATGTGGGTTCTTGCTAAAACCTGCCTCCATTCCCACCCACCATCTTAATCCCTAATTATATTAATTAGTATTTTAATTTTACCAATGAGCACCGCCCATTGTTACTTTTTTTTTTTTTGGTTTTAATTATCACGAGCTAAATTTTTATATTTTTATAATTGAATTAAAACTTTAATGAAAAACAATATCAGATTTTATTTTATCACGATGATTTTTTTAATTAAGGTATTTAAGTTAAGGTATCCGATCAATAAATAAAATTTATTTTTTAAATTAATTCATAATCAATAAATTTTTTAGTGATTTTGAGAGAATTTGAATCTTAAACATGACTTGTAAATTAATAATGATATTGTTTTAATTTTAGTTTATATAAATATTATTTATTTTAAAATTAAATAAATTATATTTAATTTAATATTTTTTAATTAAAAAATTTAGTATTGCCTCTCTGACCTGGATTGAGACACATTAGATTCTACATTCATATCATATTCCCTCGTAACTATTTTCATTTACCTTTTGCATTTACTCATGTCAAGTTCGTTTAACATATACATTAAAGATATGAAAATTAAAACTTACTTCCGTTACGTGCTGTTTATTAAAAATATAAAATTTTAAGCTTAAATAAGTCTTATTGATAAAATATATATATTTTAAATTTTGGGTATGTTCGATATTCAAAAGTCTTTTAATTAAAGCAAAGGGAGTTAATAAAATTTAAATTTCTCCAAAGTAACATAGGTTAGGATTTTAAAAATGCTCGTAAACCTATATGAGCAAATGTCAAAATTATACACAAAACACTATAAATTTGCTGTATTATCATCAACCTAATGCAAACCAATCATCAACTTGCAAAATTAAAAATAACAAAAAATCGAAAGAAAGAACATTTGGAATTGTATTTTGAAAATTATCTTCACATAAAAAGTTATTTTTGTAATATTTTTATTTACAAATTTATGTTTTATGCGAGATTTAAAAAATAAATTAATTTGATAAAAATATTACTATCAAATGGGTTAAAAAAAAGTCGGAGAGAGAGAAAAAAAAAATTACACTTTTTTCCGGCCCTAAAAGCATGAACAAGAATCAATCTTGTACGCCAAACAATTATCCCCAAAGCTTTGTACTTGTGCTTGGAAAATCCTAAACCCTTAGCACATCAACCGAGAAACCTAAGAGCTTTGTTCACCACTAGTTGTCACTAGAGCCCATACACGCAGAGATAAGAAAGAAGAGGAAGTTAATGGCTTCGTTTCATGTTCTGCGTCGACTAGTATTTTTCCTCCTCATTTTCCGAGTGAACCATTGTTTTCCTGCTAAACAAACAGTCGTTTTGCCTCTCAAAACCCATGTTCTCTATCATGGGTTGTCTCGGAGAACAGTTTCTTCCTCCTCTCCAGCAAACAAGCTGTATTTTCACCATAACGTGACGTTAACTGTCTCTCTCTCGGTCGGGTCGCCACCACAGAACGTCACCATGGTTCTCGACACTGGGAGTGAGCTCTCATGGCTACACTGCAAAATGGCACCCAACTTACACTCCGTCTTTAACCCGCTTGCGTCCTCTTCCTATTCACCCATCCCTTGCTCCTCGCCTGTTTGCACGACCCGGACCCGGGACCTGCCCATACCCGCTTCATGCGACCAGAAAAAGCTCTGCCATGCCACCATCTCCTATGCCGACGCGTCCTCCACCGAAGGCAACCTCGCGTACGAAGCTTTCTCCATTGGGTCTTTAAGACGAACCGGAACCGTATTCGGGTGCATGGACTCAGGTTTCAGTTCCAACTCCGAAGAGGACGCAAAAACCACCGGCCTAATGGGCATGAACCGTGGGTCGCTATCGTTGGTCAACCAGATGGGTTTTCCGAAATTCTCGTACTGCATTTCGGGTCGGGACTCGTCCGGCATTTTGCTTCTCGGCGACGCGAGTTTCCCCTGGCTTAAACCCCTAAACTACACTCCTCTGGTGCAAATATCGACCCCATTGCCTTACTTCGACCGGCTCGCTTACACTGTCCAACTCGAAGGCATTACAGTTGGCAGGAAGTTGCTGCCGTTACCCAAATCGGTTTTTGTACCGGACCATACCGGAGCAGGTCAAACCATGGTTGACTCCGGTACCCAGTTCACGTTTCTGCTGGGTCCGGTTTACACCGCCTTAAAAACCGAGTTCACGCAACAAACGAGCGGATTGCTGAGACTTCTGGATGACCCAAACTTCGTTTTTCAAGGAGCAATGGATTTATGCTACCTGGTCGAGTCGACGCGAGCGAGTGTGCCAGAGTTGCCGGCAGTCGGATTACTGTTTCATGGCGCTGAGGTGAGTGTATCGGGACAGAGACTCCTGTATCGGGTGCCCGACATGGTGAAGGGTAGTGATTCGGTGTATTGCTTCACGTTTGGGAACTCTGATTTGCTGGGGGCAGAGACGTTCGTGATTGGTCATCATCACCAACAAAACATGTGGGTGGAGTTTGATCTGGTGAAATCCAGGGTAGGATTTGCAGACTTCAGATGCGATCTTGCCGGTCAGCGGTTGGCTTAGTTCTTTAAATTGGACCCACTTGTAAAAATAAGGTCTTCTCTTTGGTTTTGGTCGTATTAGTTTGATTTGATCATGTACCCTACATTGTCCAACCATTGCCCACCTTGGTACGAAAGGTGGGCCATCGATCGACGGTGTATGGTAAAGATAGAGCTCTATCCTACAGGTAAATATTATTATTTTTGGATTTTTAAATTAGTGATTCTCTGAATATCTGAGGGGTAGGGTTAGGTGCAGTGGAGGCCAGAGATAATCAATTTAGTGTTGCTTTTGGGAGCAGTTAAAGTTGTGGGTGCCACTGAGATGTGATTTTTTCTACGGTGCAGATAGATTTGAGGACTGTTGGGTATATGATGTGTCATGCTGCTGCAGTGCGTGTGATCAGAAGTTGGTAGATTCTTCTGTTTGTGTCGGACTAGTTAAGTAATCTGACTTTTCACTAACTGCCACGCTGGCAGTTTTGAAAGCCGCCTGTTTCATTCCGTCATTATCCATCAGCACTTCCATTTTTCTTTTTCATTTATTAAAATCACACGTGTCAGCTGCTAAGAAATCCCGTGGCCCATAATCCAATACGACCCGATTGGACCTCACCTGTTTTCCAAAGCTAAGTTTATAATATGATTTGAATAACTCGTGTTTAATTAAAAAATTAATTAATTTTAATTTTAATTGTTATATATTTTTAAAATAAAATATGAAAAAATATTAATAATTTTTTATTGAAATTTATCCAGACATTTTCATTAATAAATACTAATTAAATAGAATTTTATATAAATTAACTTGACCTGTATCAGATCTTAACAGTCTTCCTTTCAATTTTCAAATCCTTTGACCAACGGGCTAAGCCATTCAACGAAAATTTATTAATTTGGTAGCAAATTTTGAATTTTATTTAGAGAAAAATTAATGTGACACGTTACTTTGACACTCGTGCCGTCTCGGGTCAGGGGTCGTGTAAAAGGGCCGGGTCGACATCTACTACAAGATACGTGATATAATAGTGTGCGGGCTTCCCCTAATGCAAAAAGAGAGTCCATTTGTAGGGCCCATTTTATATGTTTATTGAATTTTTGAATAAACATTAATTAAATAAATTAAAAAGAAAATATCATTTATATTTTTTTGTTGGAAAAATATGCTCATCATCGTATCTATTTATTTTTTAATTGATTTGTATAATAAAAATTTAAAATTAAAATTTATAGTACATTAAATATTATTACATACATAAAATTGCAGTGTTTACTTGGGCAAAATTTGTACCAGGCTTTTATGCAAAAGTCATTAAATATTATTTCAAAAATTGTTTCAATTTATATTTTAAAATAATTAGAATATTCAGGGTAATTTTCATTTTCATTTTCATGGGCTAATTTTAGTATTTACAAATGAGATAAAGATATAATAAGTAATTAATCAATTATCCAATATTAAAAATTATAAAACCAAATTATGGCGAAAATAACTTGGACTAGCAGTTGCAATTTGTTGAAAGATAATGTTTCAATTTCAGATGGTTTCTTTCAATTATTTATAAAATAAAAATTATTTTAAACAATGAATTTTACACTCTCTTTTTCAAGTAAATTTTAATTTTTTAAATGTATATAAATAAATTTTTATTTATTAATTTTATTTAAATTAAATATTAATAATAATTATAAAAAATTAATGATATTTTTATTATCAAAATATTTAAAAATTACTCAAATAAATTTTAAAATTTATTTTAACTTTATTTCTTAAATTTAAATTATTTTCAATTAATGAGTTATTTTTTATAAATTTTTAATAATATTTTAAAAAATTTTAATTTTTGTAATGATATTTGAAATATATATTTATATTTATAAAAAAATTTAACTTTCAAATTTTAAATTTTTTAAAATTTAATTTGATCTAAATTAATTTATTAAATTTTTTTAAAAAATATTTTAAAAGTTAAAATTTGATGGAGAAAAAATAAAATTTAGAATTTTAAATAAAATGTATTTAAAAAATAAAAAAAATAATTTAGAAAAAAAAGGAAAATAAAATGGGGGAGTCACAAAGGCTGAGGAACGTCGTCGTATTAGCAAGAGTTAAGGTTGTTCAAGAAAACCAAACGACTGTGCAAGCTTACAAGGAAAGCGTTGGTTTCTGGCGAAAAGACAGGAGAAGCAGAATCAGAAGAAAGGAGGAAGAGAAAGCCAGCCAACGGGGTCCCAGTCAACTCGCTGTACCTCGTTTCTCTTCAGTCTCCTTCAACTGAGAAATCCTGCGTCTTTCTGGTAAATTCTTCATCTATTGGTCGTTCTACGGCTTGATCCGTTGTGGTTTCTATCCGATTTGTAAGACTTCTGAATATCACGTTTCTGCCTCCTCCTTCTTCTCTTATATCTATCTCTTGTGATTGTTTTAGGGTTCTTAGTGTAAGATTTTGATTTAATTTGTTTATTTTATCACAGGCATAGTTTGTTTGTTGTGTGTGTGCTCTGGAGGCAAATCATTTTTGGGGAATTTTTGATTCACTTTAGCATGCTTTTCAAGAAATTTGCGGAACTGTTTTCAAAATCATGTATTTTCTTGTGCGAGGGAAGATTGACTATTGCTTATTTGGAAGGTTAATGAGCAGTGAGAATGTATTTGGAGGAGTTGCGCTTTAAACTATCATTCTTAGATTTCATGATCACATTTTACTTTGGACAATTAATACGCATTGCAGTACCAATGTTCATCTCATCGAGGTATCTAAGTGTATGTTTTTGAACTTTTGCAGTGTACACAGGCTGTATTGTTGGTCATTTCTTATTCAAGTGCACCTACATATTAGTGAGCACTCTTAGCCGGGGGCTTCTGTACTAAGACCATGAGTTTTGTTTTTCGAGGGACTAGAACAGATTTAGAAAGTGGTTTTTCAGGGTTTATTCCTGAACGGCGTGCTCTGGTATGTTATTACTGCTTTATACATTTGTTTCTCTAAACTTTCTATCTGAATTTGGAGTTTTATATCACATATGCACGTTTCCAACAAAAGTTACTGATATTCTGCTGTCATCAGCGTGTTCATGCTGCACGACCTGTTAATTCAAACTCTCTTGCTTTTCTTGTTACAGGTAATAAATTTGATACTTGTTTATGTTTGGAGTTAGCCATGATTCCTTTTTTTCCCCCCTTTCAATTTTAAGATTTGCATTTTCTGATCTATACATGTTTCTGTGATGCGACAGTTCTTTTGCTGTTCATGATACTGAACTCACACCAGATGTCACCTAACTTTCTGGTATTTTGTTTCACTTAGCATGTAATTGAAGAGTGTTCGTTAGCAATTGAGAATGCTAAATTTTAAATATGTTAACTAGCATTCTAATGTATGCTGATGTGAACTGTACGTGCAGCTCTGGCTTGTTCTTGGGTTCTTTCTAATAGCAACCACCCTAAGGATGTATGCAACTTGTCAACAACTTCAAGCTCAGGCGCAAGCCCATGCTGCTGCAGCAAGTGGTCTTCTTGGCCATACTGAATTGCGGTTGCATATGCCTCCATCCATTGCACTTGCAACTAGAGGGCGTCTCCAAGGCCTCAGACTCCAGCTTGCTCTTCTTGACAGGGAATTTGATGACTTAGGTGTGGCATTTATGATGAGATTGTTGTATCTAAAGTCTAATCATCAGTTTTAGATTCAATATACTTTCTAATCCTTGGCTCCTAATTTAATTTGGTGTATTTGATAAAGGTGGTTCATATAGAGTGGTTGTTTTTCTGCAGATTATGAAACTCTGAGAGCACTTGATTCTGATAATGTTCGTACAACTGCTTCAATGAGTGAGGAAGAGATAAATGCCCTTCCAGTTCATAAGTATAAGGTCTCTGTTCCTCAAGGGTAAGTTCAAGATTTTATTTGTCAGTCTATCTGCTTCAAGAATTCCTCTGTGTTTAACAGGAAACATTGAACCAACATATGTAAGCTTTTTGAAGTTTTGTGGTTATTTTAAATTATAAGCCTTTTGAAATTTCATTGTTCTTTTAAAGGATATACACATACAGTGCTTATAGGCGTGCATTATTGCTTTTGTAGAAAGATCTTTCCCATTATGTTACTAAGTCATCTTCACCTTATATTCTAATACTTTCTCAGCATTCACCTAGCATTCATTTTTCTTTTTCTTATGATATTCAACCAATGAAATATAATCATTTTGGATGATGTCAAGAGTATTCATGGAGATCTTATTATGTAGTATTTGAGAGAGGGAGGGAAAGTGAAAGATCTGGTATAAATGGTGTAATTAATCCTCAAGTTTCTTTTGCATTGATAATGAACCTTCTAACTTCTGTTTGCGAGTGTGAGAGGAGATGTTGGTGGAACTGAGACAGAGAAGAGAAGCAAGTGGCTTTGTTATTTCACTATTATGAATGCTTAGTTGGTGGCCTGCTCTCTACTAAAAGGGGACTATGTTTGCCAAGGGACTGTGGCTAGTCTTACTCTATGAGAGTCTTTTGACTGCTGTTATTGTAACTAATTTGAATACAAGATACTTTTAAAAGCAGAGAAAGAAGTTTATGTCTGAAGTATCTGGTAATGCATATTCCTAGTAGGTCTTATTGGCATTTTTGAGTAGTCATCAATGTTGATTCAGTTTTGTTTGTGCTGTTGACAGTGGCAACTCTTCAGTGCAGCAGGCCTCATCTTCAGCCTCAGCTGAGGTACTAGCTATATTTATTTTGGTTAACTGACACTTTTATGTTGTTTGTCCATGATGTGCTTTGTTTTTTTTTTTTTTTTTTGGAACAAATGATAATATTGCCCAATGGAAATGGTAGTTGTTGTTTTTAATTTGTAAGTTTAGGACCTGCTGTGATCCTACTTTTTGGATGAGCTTTTGCAATGGTTGTGGTTGGTAGCTTCTTTCTGTGTATCCAAATGTTGGGTTGGTGGACAAATTTTCTGTCTTTTGGATGGCTGTAGATTAAATAATTTATCTATCTTATTTTATTTATGGATAGAAATAGAATAGTCTTTCTTAGGTTGATTTTCCTGGCATTTGCTGGTTGGTTAATTTGACAAAATGTTTAGAACTTCTGTTTTGCACCTCTACTTAGGCTAACTAGTTCCAGATGTAAATTGTCCTTGTACTGTATGCTCTCTCTTTTGAGTCTGACAGTCTCTATCATTGGGCATTCTATTAATGTTAGTGAGTCATAGTCAGAGATGACCAGAAAATAATTGTTTGGCAGTAATGAAATTTCCAATTTAGACAAAAGAAAAAAAATAACTTTAAGAACTGCTAAAAAATAGGGGCAGGAAGAAATAAATTATCATATGATGTGTGCATCTTTTATTCCATTCCAAGGTGAATAATTGATACATGTAGGAAAACTTTTAGATTTATTTGACATTATGTATTTTGTCCATCTGAAATCTGGTTTGCCTTTGAGACAACTGTGTATCTTTTGCTATGGCAAACAGCCCTAAGATCTATAGACAATGATATATACTTTATGAGCTGAATCACTCTCTCTGGGGGCTTATTGGGCTTAATGATGCTATATTACTTTTGCCTGAACCTTTAAATGCAAATCAGAAGGGAAGGAGCATTATTGCACGGTTGTGTGCCCTTGGGGTATAGCTAGTGGAAGATGCTATGAATGCTTTATGCTTTTTGGAGCTTAGTGGTATCAAACCAGTTCTCTTTTGGTTGAAATTTTGTTTTCTATGAATTCAATTGTGTTTTCTTATTAGGACTGGCCTTTTTGCTTCTTTCAAAAATATTAGAAAAAACATTTTATATTCTGCAACTAGAGGGTCTAACTTTATTAAGCTCGTTTCATTCAGCAAAAGAAGCAAGATTCTGCTAGCACGGTTGGGAGTGTGAAAGGCTCGGAGGATGGATTGACTTGTAGTGTTTGCTTGGAGCAAGTTAATGTAGGAGAACTTGTTCGAAGCTTGCCTTGCTTGCATCAGGTTAGTTCTCTTCTTCCACTTAACAGCATTTCCTTGATGACGAATGTAAGCTTATCCCCACCTTACAATTTTCAAGGCAGTAAACTGTATTACTTCAATCTAATATGTATCCTGTGTATTGAGTCCCATGTGTCTTACAGTTTCTCAACATGTCATCTCTTTGTTCCAGATATGATAGAATCAATTTAATTATATTTATGCACGCGTATGTATTTGCTAAGCACATCCTTAACTCTATCAAAGTCTTTAAGAAACTATTCACACTTGGTTTTATCTGATATTTGAATTATTCTTATTAATTTAAGGCATTTTAAAGATAACCTTTCCTTTTATACACATGGCAGTAATGTCCTCCATTGTTATCAATGTAATATAGTGGCCAAATGCAAGTTTTTTTAACCTTTTTTTTAATTTAATTTTTCTTTCCCTTAATCCAAGTGCATGATTTTGCAGTTCCATGCTAATTGCATCGACCCGTGGCTGCGGCAACAGGGAACATGCCCTGTTTGTAAATTCAGAGCTGGATCAGGATGGCATGAAACTGAGCAAGGTGGTCAGGATGCTTCCTTCATGGTCTAAATACTAGAAGAAGCCTATATAATAATATATTAATCTATTGACATACCTTCACATATTAGTCCATGGATCAAAACAAGACAACTAATTAGGTCATTGTTAGCATGCTAATTGGCTGTGTAATTTGACTTATGGACATGACTTGAAGTTAAATCTACAATTACCTGATTGCCTGTTGGTGTCATCCTACGTTTTTGTTACAGTAAAAATTGTTTTTTGCAGCCGAAAGCCCGTGACAACATAGTTTCCTCTACTGATAATTCTGATAAAATGGCTGGCAGATTAATTTAAAGATGATGAACAATCTCAATTAAAGATGAACAATCTCAATTCCTCAAATCGTATTTTACTTTAGACTCAGTTTCTCTGAATATATTAGAATTTTAAACTTGATTCACAAATTGACATTTTACAATCTTGCAAAAAAAAACATCCAAATTCACTTCCGTTTCAAATGCTAGCAACTCAAGGCAAACTAGCCGTTTAACAACTAATTTTACCACCAGAAAGGCTACAAGCAAACTGAGAAATACTGGTCAATACCAAATCGTAGCAGACATTGAAAAGGTTAATACTAAGAGCGTTTAAGCTGCAAAGTAGCATAACAGATAGTACTTCCTGTCTCTAATAATATAAATCTCATTAGTTTCATGTATCTATCCAAATAATCAACTATGTCTGTATTTCATCTGTGAGTAATGTGATAGGTCACACTACTTTGCTTTGGCTTTTCCCTTTCCTTGAACTTTCTTGGACCCTAACTTGGCTTGAATACGAGCAGCAGCAGCTGCTTTAGCTTCTTCTCTCCTCTTCTTCTCTTCCTCCTTGGCAGCTGCAGCAAGCTCCCTCTGTTTCTTCAGCTCTCTGATTTTAGGTTTTATCAAACAGAGATGAATTATTGTGTCTTTCAAATTAAGGTTGATCTCAACATGTAGAAAATTTTAATAAATTGATAATCTAAATATGGAAGGAAGAGGAACTCAAGAATGAGAAAGTATGACTTACTCCAGCCTTGCTCTCTCGTCTGAAACGCTGCCCAGACTGGAACCTTTCCTCGGTTTGCAGGCCACTAACTCGACTTCAAAAATAAGAGTTGCGCTGCATCAAAGACAATATTTTTAGTGCATATATTCTTACGAAGTAGAAGCGATCTAAATCATCTCCATACTTACAAAAAAGCAAAAAAAGGCTTCAACAACAATATGTGATAGTATACTGCTTCGTTTTCAGGTGAACATCTCCTAATCTAAAAGATAACTAGAAGAATAACATACTCTGGTGGGATATCCGGTGGCGAGCCTGCACTGCCGTAGGCATATTCTGGTTTGCAAGTTATTTTTGCAACCTCTCCCACCTGGCAGAACTGACTAAATTTAAGAATGTGCAATAGGGACTTGAATTACTCAAAAAGTTGTGCCAGGAAAGATACTGACCTTCATGGTTTTCAATGCAATGTCCCAGGCCTGGATAACTGAGCCCTTCCCAACCTCAAAGGAAAATACCGTATTATCTTCATGGGTGCTATCGAAAACTTCACCAGTTTCAGCAAGAGTGCCTTCATAATGAACTGCCACAAAAATCATGTGTATTGTAATGAGCATTATACACGAAATATATGAATAGGTGAGATTGGAAATTTTCCACTTTTTTTAACCGGCTGATGTTGACCGAAGAAACCACTTCCCCATAGTTTTGGAGAAGTCTCTTGCCACATTGGCCAGCAAGAGGAGTCAGGAAATATATCAGGAACAAAATCAAGCTTCCTTCAATCTGAAAGCTTTCATTTTTCAGTTTCCAACCCACTACCTTCCCCAACACCCGTTTTCTTTTTTTGGAAGTACAAACAGAATCACAAAGTTAAAGCTACTCTGCTATAGAGGTCACCATAATGAAAACATATGCAAATATTAAAAGAGATCAATTTTATCCACAGGCAAAAGGAAACTGAAAGAGAAAAAGGCAACAGATTAATCAATATCAGTCATTGGGCAGAAGTCAATGGACATCCAATGATATGTTAATTTGCTTTATACCAAAAGCATGTTCACAAAGTTATTTAGAATACTTCTTCCAGACTAAAATTTAGTAAATGTTCCACGGTATAAATCCATACCATCAACAAGAGGAAGGTCCTTTGAAGGGGAAATTGCATCTGCTTTAGCTTGCCTCAGGATTGTCTTGAGGACACCTCCATCCCCAGTCAAATCAATTACATCACCCATGGCTTGTAGACTTCCTGCAAGCTGGTAGGCTAAAACAAAAATTGGAAGAAACAAAAGCAGCTTTCAAGACTTTGCAGTAGAAAATTGATCAAACACTTCATGGTTTTGGCAGCAGAGTCAGGTGACAACAAGTGATGACAATATTGACAGGCGACACAGTGCAAGACCTTAAGCAGGCAGAAGGAAGTGTTAAGAACGTTTTCATAAAGGAAAACCAAAAATTACATAAGGAAGACCCATAGAAACAGTGAGGAACTTCAATCCTTAACCTCTTACTGCCTAATTGCAAATGCAAATGAACAACTAAAAGAAAATCACCACTAATTTAGGATTATTAATAAAGTGATATCTATCATAACATAAACATTTAAATTCAGCCAAGAAACTCCATTAGACTGCAATGCAACTAATTCAGCAGAAAATGAGAAATACACGGATATTTAACACATAACAATTTGCACACAACCAGGTCTCAAACATGAATAAGCTGTCTGAGTTAACAAATCAAAGCATCATCCAAGTGGTTTTGTTAAGTCACTGTTTGGTATTTACCACAAAAAGATTAATAGAGATACATACGAGGAGAATGATTTAAAGCATGAGAATTAACACTAAAACAAAACAACTTTTCATAAAGATGAAACGCAAGAAACTCCAGCTACGGAAACAACGAGCAAGATAAACTCTACTAATCATAAAACTTGTGGCTTAGATGGATCATATTAAGTCAATTCTGCAAAGTAAAGACGAGCAAACAGTGCTTTAAAAACTAAATTCGACACAAGAACTGACCTGATTTGACGCGATACTAAAGGATCCGAGCCGAAACGGGGAAATCGGGTTGAACCGTAGGCGGGATGTCGGAAGCAATTGCCGTGGATATCGGTGGCCATAGGCATTCTAAGGGGCTCTCATTGGAAGAGCCTTTGTTTTGTACGCGGAGAAATGGGGAAGATACCACGCGTGCAGGCGGCGCGTGCAAATTCGTCCTCTATCGGCCCTAGCACAAATCCACAAAGGCCCGATATTCCAGACCTTTTATGGGCCTGGATCTTGGCCCATTAAGCCACGAACTTCAAAAAATGGATAATTTAGCCAATTGGGCTCAGTGTCTGGTGGGCTTCTTACTAACATAAGTGATTGTTAAATTAACTATTTCAATTAAAATAAAATACAACGACAAATTATTTATAAAAAAAAGGTTGATAAGAATCTAAATTATCAAGAAAAATATGGGAGAATTAATATAATTTAAAAATATAAATATATTTTAATTTTTTCAAAATGCTTATCTGTAAAAAAATTTAGATTGAATACCCTAATTTCAATTATCGTGAATTTTGCGATTGTAATAAGCTTAAAGACAAAGACAATGAAATATCGGACATTTTGGTATAAAAATTCCAAATATTATTAAATCTTAATCTTGCTTTAAAAAATGTGAATAATAGAGAAAAATTAAAGATATTGACCTTTCGTTACACTTGATCTCCATCTCAATTTTTAAAATTTATTTATTATCTTACACCATTTTAAATTATATAGACAATATTTTTATTAAATTGATTTAATAAAAATATTTTAAAAATAAATATAAAAGATATTGAATTATAATTTTTTCTCAGTTTAAGTTTTGATGTATCGATAGAACCAATTACACATCCAATTTTTTTTATTTTGTTTAAATCAATAATTAATTTAAATAATTATAAAAAGCATAAATTTTTATAGTTAAAATATTTTTAAAATTATTCAAATAATTTTTACAAATTCATTTTGAGTATATTCCTTAAAATCGAAACTTTCAAATAGAAATTTTTTTAATAATTTTTTTATAGTACTCAAAAAATGTTAAAATTTTTCATGATACTAATTTGAATATTTTTTATATTTATAAAAACATTTAAATCAAAATTTATTATATAAAATTTGTAATTTAAAAAATCATTAATATAATTTAAATTCAATTCAATTAAAATATCAAATATTCGATTGATACAATCAATACTTCAAATTATATAAAAATAATAAATATAATTCATTTTTTAATAAAATCTTCATCCTTATCTTTATTTATATCTAACCATAATAAAACAAAACAAATAAAGCGATGATATTGGCAATCATGTTGATGCATAAGGACAAGTATCGCGAAGAAAACAAAGAATTTTTTCGACGAAAGCCCACGGAGAGGGCTTTGTTGAATTTTCATTATGATTATGGTCAAAAAGATCAAGAAAAAGGAACAAAGTGAATTAGATTGATCTCAAAAAGATATGCGGAGAATAATGAAATTAATAGTGCAAACCTTATCATATCAAATAAAAATATGTGAAAAGATATTGCAAATTAAGATTGAGTTGATTCCCAATTTCACTTCCTTCAAGAGAATCATAATTCCTATGTGCTTGGATATGCATGATATGATTTAGAGCTTAGCTTAGGCTTTATGGATCCCTATGATGATTCGGTCTAGGTAAATAATCTAAAAGATAGGTAAAGTTGACTCAAGAATAGAAAATTGAAAAAGATTCGGACCAACAAAAAAATAATAATAATACCCAATTGATCATAAATAAATATTTATGGATTTAATTTGAATAATCACGCTATGTTTTGAATTAAATAATAATTAAAATTTTAATTATTAATTCCATTAAATTATCATGTATTATTTTTTTATGTGCTCAAATTAACAAATAATGCAAATCCATTAAATAAATGTTATTATCTTCACTTTAATTTATATATATATATGGTTTGTTTTAAAATCATTTTTTACCATAAAGTTTTTCATGATTTTAGAATATATCTTTGTGTATATATAATTATTATTATTTTATAAATTTTAAAAAATATTTTTTAAAAATTATATATTATTTATAATTACAATTCAATCCAATAATATTTCATATTCAAATTAAAAATGTTTAATAATTTTCTATCTATATTTAATAATATATCATAAAAAAATAAAATTAATAGTGCTATTCTTTGATTAGTGGATTACAGTTATTTTTCAAAGGCGTGATTAAAAACAGAAGATCTGTTATTTTCACTTTAGTAAATCAATAATTAGATTACATAATGTAAAGCAGTTTTTTCTTCGTCCCTAAATCTTCTAATCTTAAAAGCAAGATTACGTCCCTAAAGTCTTTAGTGCCATTATTAAAAGTTTTAAATATTTAAAGTAACTAACATTTTTTAAATGTGATAAATTAAATTGCAAATTAGTACTTTCTCATATGATGGGATAAGGTATATCCATATATAGTAGTTAAAATAAATAAATAAATAAATAACGATAAATATTGTGTAAAAAAAAAGACTCGCCTTGTAAATTTATTATTAAAATATAAATTTGATGTTACAAATTTAATATTAATAATCTTAAATTTTATTCATTGATGATGAATGTTATTTTAATTTTGTATTAAATATAAATATTATTCATTTTGAATTTTTGTATAAAATTGATTACAATTTTAAAATTTATTATTTATAAATGTGTGAAAAATCAAAATTTTACATAATATTAATAGAATATTTACTAATAAGGCAAATTTAAGAATTAAAGCATACATAATCAAACATAATAATAAAACAAGTGAATAACATAATATTTTTATATTATATATATTTTTAAATTAAAGTATTCAAACGAGCATCCATTCACCTCAAGAATCTAAAATTAACAATTAAAAAAATCTCTCGTAATTTTGAGAGCAATTAAATTTTAGATCTGGGTCGAAATTTACTTACCAGCGAGTTGAATTCTTTAAAAAAATTTTATTATATCAATTTAGTTTTTATATTTTAATATTATTAAATAATAAAATAATTAAAATATTATATCTAAAAACATGTATAGATTTGAAAATAAAGCAAAATTTAGTTTAATTTTAAATTTAAAAATATTATTATCATCTCATTTTTTTAATTATATATCGCGTGGGTAAAATCGGACGGCCCCAGACAAGCCCTGAGGCTTAGCTGGAGAACCCCAAACGCCAACCTCACCAACACAGTAAGAGTAACAATAACACGCATAGTGCCAAGGGTATCCCCTCGTGACTGGTGGGTCCCGTTGGTTCCGCCATGTGACCAACGGTTCACAAAAGCAGACCGGAAAAAGGATTGCCTCTCGTAACAAACCAATGAGAAGCTGCCAGGTGTGCGATATGGGTTGGTTCAAAGCTCATGCGTGTTGCGTTTTGTTTTTATGCGGGGTTGGTGTGAATTCACGCTTTGCGTGCGTGTAGCGTGCGTGTCATTGATGGTGACCGTTGACCAACCAGGGACCTTAGTGTTGCTTTGAAAGTTTTGTCCTTTTTCTAAAGAAGAATTTCTCTGAGATTGGCGCTGGGGCCCGCACCCATAAGAGTTTCTTCTTAAGGGCACGAGCAATAATTATATCATACTGTGCTTATGATGCGGTTGTAAGGTATAACATGATTCCACATTTTTTATTTAATTCTTAAAAATAGTGTCTTTTATTTTAATACTGTTAAAATTTTGTTAATAATTAAAAAATTATTTTTAAATTTATATTGTATCATAAATATTTATCTTTTAAATTATTGTTATCTCACAATTTGATGATTTATTTTAAATTTTAATTGAAAATAAATAAACAAATCTTACATCAATTATTAATTGGAGCACAAAAATGTAAGACAAAATATATAATATTTAACAAAATGACTTTACAGTATCATAACTTTTTACAATTATAAACCCGGATGTGAAAAAAATTATAATTTTATTTATTATTTAATAACTTAGCTCTTAAATAAAATCATAATTAATTAAAAACAAAAATAAAAATAAACTATTTTTAAATGATTAATATTTTTTATTGATCTTAATTGTATTGATTTAAAAAATTAAAAGAGTATGTTTGTAATTTATTACATTAAACTATAAAAAATAAAAGTTTAATATTTAATATTTTAAAAAGATTAATAAAGTTCAAAATAAGGAAAATTTTTAATCTATTTTAAAAGTATTGAGTGGAGACGAGCTATTAAAAAATCTAAAATAAAGCAAATAAATTTATTATTATCTTAATATTATATGTTTATATAAATGTTAGTGACATTAAAATCATCTAATAAGATCTTTTAATCATGAAATTAAAAGTGGGTCAAGATATGTGGGGATGCCCTATTTGGGTCCATGGCATGGAAGAGGATGATGATGACGACATGAGATCCAATTTTTTTCGGGTGGCTTTTTTTTTTAAAAAAATTCTTTTTGTTTCTATTTGGGTCGGGTTAGGGCACGCGAAGCAAAAGGCCAATGATTGATAATTCAAACTGTCAATCTCGGGTTTGTTTGATTGCCTAGAAAGTGCATGAAAATAAGAAAATGGGAAGGAAAAGTAAGGGTTACTTGTTTGACCTCGAAAGTGAGAGAGAGGTGACAAAAGGGCAAGAGAGACGAGACAGCCTCTATGATATATGCCTATACCCAACTTGTCCTAGCCCACAATCAATCACCAAAATGTCATCAATTAGTTTCACATCAAAGTTATCCAAAGATCCTTAAGTATTAAATTTATTCCAAATTATTTAAATATTATAATAATTATAAAATCATTATTAATTTAAATTTATATTGAGTTTTTTACAAAAAAATAAAAAATAAATTTATATTATTAATATAATCTATTAAATTATCAAATATAGTAATATCTTCAAAAATTTAATACAACTCGAATTAGAAAAAATTAATTTCATTTAAAAGTCACTTATGTAACATTTAAATTTTTGTAAAGTATATTTTTTAAAAAATTTCATAATTGCATTATTCCAACAATTTTGGACACCAAGATTTATTTTGTCCACATAGTTTTATAGTTTTTGCATTTTAAAAAATAAAATTTTAAATTTAAACTCAAATTAAATTAAATTAATATGTAATTTCAAAATTTATATAAGTTTATATTTTATTTTAAAACTTCATCAAAATATTTGTACTAAGCTCCAAAAAATCAAAGCCGACTTTGGCAAAAATTTATCAATTAAATGTAATATAAATTTAGAGACATCTATTTTAATTAACCATAATTATATAATTATATTAAAAAGAATAATCTCTTATCAAATATATTTATCAATGATTTTAAATATCAAATAATAATAATAATTTATATAAATTACAAATATTTTATCAATAACTTTTAACATCAACATGACATATTTAACAATTTCATGGAAACAAACTGAACACATTATGCTTCATGGATTGATCAAAATTAGGAAATGAGATTAATTATACAAATGGAAGAATTAGGAATTAAAATTTAGAATGCAAAAATCAAAGGGGTAAAAACGTGTTTTTGGTGAACCCATGTGTGCGTAAGCCATATAAAGGATTTAGAGTCTCTACCCATTCAGTTTGGTGTTGATTTTTTAAAATAAAAAATTATTTTATAATTTATTATATTGATATAATATAATAAATAAATCTTATAATTATTATTTAAATAAATTATTATTAGTAATTTTTAAAACTTATTTTAAATTAATAAAAAATTATGATAAGTTTATTATTTTTTAAAGTTAAAAAAAAAAAAAGGAAAAACCCACCTTAACCTTGGACACTATTACACGCCAGAAGTGCACAGTAGTAAGTCGTGTTTGTGTGTCCGTGTGAGAGTTTTTTTTTACTTAGTTCAGTTACTCAAGCTTTGCTTTATACTTTCCCCAAGATTTCCATTTCCTTCAAGAATTGTCAATATCATTTTCATTTTTTTTAAAAAAATATTTATATTAAAATATAGAAATAAAAATAATTTTATTTGTATTCTTTTTAAAAATATATATATAGTCAGATCTATCATAACACTGCGCTACGCACACCCGCAAGTACGAAAAACAGGGACAACCCAGCTGTAATTTATATGAATGAACGGAAATGCCCTCGTCTAATACCTGGTAATTACTAATATTACCCGTCACATGCTTAAAGAATCTCGATCGTCATGTTACCATCAACCCGGGGCCAACAAACAGAGATAAACAAAACTATAAACTACCTGTATTGAAATGACCCGTTTGCCCCTACCAAGATTTGAGGTCAAAGTGGTCCATCTGCGGTCAAAGGCCCAAAATCTCACTGTACAAAATGGTCATTTTTTTGGGGGCTCCACAGCCTGAAGAATTAATTAATTCTTAATTAAAATTAAAGAAAAATTGCAGCTTTGTCTTTGCCCTCTAGAGCATCCAAAGGGACTTTCTCTGTCCGTCTCGCACGTTGTTAATTTTCTATTAAGATTAATCAAATTAATTTAAAAAGAGGAAAAAATTATTTCAACAACCGAAATTTATGATTATTCAAGTAATAAAAAATTATATTAATTAAATAACAATCACTTGTCAGCGGAAGCACACCAGATCCACACAGAGCTAAGCTGCAACAGTTGAATGGAATCTCTTTCTCTCTCTAGACTTCTAGCAGAGAGAGGAGGAAGAAGAAGAAGAAAGGTTACACACATAGAGATCTCAATGATCAGAGGGGAAATAAGAAGTTGAAGTTGATGGCACTATTGTAGAGGATACGAAGAAATATTAGACTTGATTCTCTATGGAATTTTAGTTGTTCTTCATCTCTGTTTTTACAGAGTAGATAAACACGGGGGGAATGGTGAAAGCTAAAGGTCTTCGTTTCCTTCAATGGAGGATCGTAGCCTTCCCTCTCAAGAAAAAACAATCTAATTTAACCCCAAAAAAGAACAAAAATTAGATATTTATATACATGTATCTATACGTATTATCTTCTTCTTCTTCTTCTTCTTGCTTGGATGCCGAGAAATCAGTTATCAGCCTACCAGGGTTTGTTTTCTCTCTTGACCGAGATCTCAGAGAAACAGATAGAAAACCCATTAAAAAAAGAAGAAGAAAGAAGGGGAAAGCTTTCGGCTTTTGGGCTTTCGGCGTTCCTGTCTTCAAATCTTTTTCCACTTTCTTCTCCCCATTTTCCTTCAGGAATCACTGTAATCCCTCCAGCAAATAAGCATGGTGACACATCTCCTCACGATGTAGAAACGAGCCCTCTGTTCTTTCACCAACCTGGCGCACTTTCTCGTGAACGAACACCTTCTCTGAGACGATGAATTCTTCATGAACGGAGTCGCCGAGGATCGACTTCTCGACGACCCTTCTTTCTTTGAGAGCTTCCATTTCTCATCGAAGTAGAACGCCGGCGGTGCGCTCGCACTAGTAGCCAAAGTGGCAGTCATCTTCACACCAGACCAGAACAAAACAGAACAAAATGCAGAAAAAACAGAGCACTCCCTCTCTCTCTCTCTCCAAGAACCAGCTTCCCCTGAGCTTACTTGCTCTCCAATAGCGGATTCGTTCTCTTTTTTCTTGATTGAAAAGATGGAAAGAGAAAACCAGAGAGTAAAGAGTAAACAACAAGAAGTGGGCGTCCTGCAACTGAGTAATGACACTGAGTCACTGAAGGAGATATAATAGCAGGTTAGGGTTCTTATTTATAATGGGTTAACATTTTTTTTTCTTTTTTTCTTTTTTTTTAAAGAATGGCAGATGGGTGTGGCAGTGGGTATCACCTGGGCCTTCTCTGCCTCGATAGGCCCACCAAATAATATTAAAAATTAATTAAAATCATATTTTATGCAAAGATAATGTTTTTATATTAAGATGGGTTCCCAAGACACACGTCATAAGCTAACTTAATTCAGTGAAAGTGAGAGAGTGAGAGAGAGAGAGAGAGAGAGAGAGAGAGAGAAGCTAATGCAGGAAATCTCACTGAGCTACTGTAAATTTCAAGGTAAGAGAGAAAGTGGGTATTCAAATTTTCTCTCCAATTTTCTATTTCTTTTCCTTTACCATGGAAGGATCTGTGAAAGCTATGGTTAAGATAAAGAGAAAAAGATTACAGAGGATCAAAGTGGAGATTCTGCTTTTCTCCAGTTACTGTAACTGGCAGGGGAAAAAGATCTTTTCTTACAACTTGAAGTTTAAGTGGTCCACTCTAAACTGTTGAATTAATAGTAATATTAACACTTAACAAGAGTTTCCTTATAGCATAATTCAGAGTTCTTGTTTGTTTCCTGTTTGCCCATTTCAATACTTAGGTTAAAAAATGTTTCTTTCTGTTAACATAAAATTGAGTTTCAATGGGAAGAAAAAACCCTAATTTTGTAAGAAAAAACTAGTGGAGTCTAATGGAAGAAACATGACTGTTTGTACTGATTAATTAAAGACCCAAAACTGAATTAAAAGATACAAGAACTCTGGTGAGGAAATAGAGAAATGGGAAACTATGAGCAAAAGGGTCAAAACCTTGTCTGAATTCAGTAAGCTTTGAATATAAAACATAAGAACCAATGCTTCTTTCATGCTTGACATGATCCGAGGCATAGGGTTTCCAAATTTAGCTAAATGGACACTTGATTTTCAAGATTAAGAGGTGGAAATCAATTGGGTATTAAAGAAAACAAAATGGGTATGCAACGATTTTGATTTTTTGATCTTTGGAACTCACCCAGCAACTTCCCCAAAGGTTGAAAAATTCATGGTTTTATCTTCTTGATTTGGTCAAGAATCTTCAGGTGCCAATAGGTGTCAAAGCCACAGCAAAAGAGACACTAAAAAGCTGTCAATTAGAAAGCAATATTTCCTATGAACTGACTCCACCGACTGATCTATGAAGCTTGAACATCTTCTTGGGTTTCTTGTATGAAAACCTTGATTTTGACCCTTTTTGCTCTTCTCATCAATTTACTGCACCGACCATTAGCAGGCTCGAACACCCAGGTGAGTGACTCAGTCTTGGTTAATATGCTCTGCATCGACGAGCTTTTAAGAGATTTTCTGTAAAATTTTATTATCTTTTCTTGATCCCATTTTCACTGTAATGGGTTTTCATTGGAATCTGCGAGATGGGTAACTTTCTGTTTCCTCAAAAAATAAGAACTGGAAGAAGTTTCCTCTCTGGGATTCATGAAAATGGTTAACAGGGCTGCAAGCGGGGAGTCTGCAATTCAGAGAATTAATGACACCGTAAGGACTCAAAACAAGACATACCCGCCACTTCATTTTAACTGATCGCCACTAATTCTTGAGCCTGTTCTGTGAATTTCAAGCTCACTAGTTCCCAACGTAAACTGATGAAACAAAAAAAAGAGTGCCCATTAACTGTTCTATGAAATGCCTGCGTGGGATCAGGGATGTGACCTGTAGGCCTGAACAGAAGCGAGATGGCGTTTTCCCTGTGGTGGGGCTGGGAGTTTCAGCTAATGAAGATGTGGGATCAGATTCACAGCTCAGTGGTGACACATCAATGGCGGCAATGATCAATGAGTGATTGCCATTTTGGGGTTTGGGCATGTTGCAGAAGAGTGGACCTTGGCTGGCATGGGTTGGATCATGGAAATGGTAAGTGATTGAAGTCACGATTTGGGAAGACAGTGATGACTGACGAGAAGTATCATTGGGGACATTGTGTAAATTTGTTTATCATCAGAACAGTGTTGCATAGTTCATCAGATTGAAGTTCTGTGACTCATCATCTCATTGTGAAACTTGTTTGGCAGTACCCTTTTGCCTCCTGCCCCTTCTCTCTCTCTCTCTCTCTCTCTCTCTCTCTCTCTCTCTCTCTTCTTATTAATCACTGTTATAATGTCAACATTAAATAATAATAACAACAATTACGATTAAAATAAATAATATATAAAAAATAAGTTTATAATATAATTTTTTAAAAATAAAATTGTATAATTACAATTAAAATGAATGATACATTAAAACATTAATTTTATGATATAATCTTTAAAAAAAAATCATGTCATTATGATCAAAATAAACAATAGATAAAAAAATATTTGTAGTATGATTTTTGATAAGATAAAATTATACATTTATGATTAAAATAAAAAATATGTTATAAAATATTAACCTTATAATATAATTTTTGAAAAGATAAAATTGCGCTCTCGTTGTTAAGTTCTAAATCTCTATTTGCATAAAAAAATCTTTATTAAATTATTAAATTGTATTTCACTTAAAAAGACAAAATCATGCAATTATCATTAAAACAGATAATATATTCATAAAACCCTAACTTTACAATATGATTTTAAAAAAGGTAAAATCATATGATTACAATCAAAATAGACAAAAATTTGTGATATCATAAATCCTTATATGATAATTTTAAGGATTAATAGATTTTTTATATAAATATAAAAATTATGAAAATAAAGAATTAACGTTGACTTGTTTAATTAATATTAAGAAGCTAAATCCAATGAATTTTAAGTACCCATAATAAACTAGTGATATGTTTTCCGGCTAATGTTGTCCTCTTTTTGAAATTCGGGTAACCTATAAAATGGTCCGCTTAATATGGCTAAAAATGTCGTACTCAATGTATTATGAATAGATACTTTGAATTTGGAAAACAATTTGCTCGACCAACTTACAATATAGTTTTAGCAAAGTTCATATCGCAATCGACACACGATAATGGGTAACGGACATGATCATCCCGTGTCATGGTATTTTGCGACATATAAACACGGAATTTGAATTGAAAATTGCATAATTATGAGTCAATAATTATAGTGTATGATAATTTTGTTATACATTGTGATTTGATATTTATCATGTAAAGCATGCTTAACTTACCTATTATTATATTATATATAAATGATATACATGAATAAGGTACTTTGTTTTATATTGAATTGTATAATTGATGTGAAACTATGATATTAAAGTAAGGATATTTAAGGAAAAAATTTAAAATAATGAAATAATTTATTATTTTTAAAAATAAATTCTTATATTATTTTTATAAATTTCAAAAATATTGAAATTGTGTTTTTTATTAAAAATATAAAAATTAAACAATATACAAATTTTAAACTATTTGTTACTAAAATATTTTTAAAATATAAAATAGTTAATATTTACAATAAATAATATTTATAACATAACATCAACCGAAGCAGCACACCATTCATATTTATCTACACAAAGTCAAATATTAACTAAACTCTAAAAAATGATACTTGGAATTTACTTTATATTTTTAATTATATTATGTATTAAATATTTTAATTTAGTTTAATTTAAAATTTATTTTAAATATTATTAAACAGATTACTCATATTAAAGATGTTGTATAACCAATTTTGATTTAATGTTTTCAAAAAATTTTCAAAGTACTTTTACAAAAAATTTTAAAGCCTTTTGAGTATTAAAAATAAATATTCAAACTTTTATAAAAATAACTCGTCAGTAGAAAATTATTTAAAATTTAATAATAAATTAAAAAAATATAAAATTTATTTAAATTATTTTTAAAATAACTTAATAATAATAATATTTTTTATTTTTTATAAATTTTAAAATTAAATTTTAATTTAAACTAAATTAAAAGTTTTTATGTGCAATTAATACAATCAATACATTGATGTTTAAGTTAAAAAGTGAATCTAGTTTAGGTTTTTCAAAAATATTTATCTTATATTTTTTGAATCGTTCATAAATTTTCAGAATTGTTTTTATTTATTATGATTTTAAGTTAATAAAATTTAAAAAATCATTAACTTTTCTAGAAAAATAAAACAAAAAAAAGGATAATTAATAGAAAAGTGAGTACAGTAAGGTTGGTAGTAAAGCAGTAAAGCTCGTCGTTTAGAGGAGCATAAAGTGGGCAGCCATGATCACATGCGGTGCACTTTGATGCCGTATCGTGAAGCGGGCCCATCTTTTAAAATTAACTTTTAATTGAGTGCGTTGATATTTTAAGTTCTCTTCTGTGGGAAAACACACGTGTCTCTGGTCAACGGGACCAAAAGTCTTTACTGGCTCTTTTCTTTTTGGTCAACCGTCAACAGGTTCATGAGCCAGAGAGAATCTGCTGCTTAACACTTAAAAAAAAAAAAAAAAAGAGATTTTTATTAATTTTATTATAACTTATTAAATTAATTTATAAAAAGAAAAATTGAAATGGATAATGTGAACGCTGGCTTTGTTTCGATTCTGTTCCCATTATTCAGGATAAATTAACAAAAAAAAAAAGAAATTAATTAAAAATTAACAAAGTATTTGTGAACTTTTTTTTGAGTTTATTAAGGTGAAATTATATCTAACTTTAGTTTTTTTAAATTAAAATAATTTATAATTTTTTTGTTCATTTAATAATACATGTGAGAAGTGGGGAATCCTTTTTGCTGAAATGATTTATGTTAATTTTTTTAAAACAGAAAATAAAATAATTAGTTTTGTAATTTATTTTTTGTAAAAGAACGAAAAAAAAATAGTTATGAAAATCAACATGATCTAATGTGAGGGCAAATTTAGTATGTTCTGATTGATATTTCTTTATTATTGTAATATTTAATATAATAATTATATATGAGATTAAAATTTTTTATTGATTTGATTTGTATTAAGTATTTTTAATAAAAAATATATAATATTTTTATAATTTATTATATTAATATAAAAATTAAATATTTTTTAAAATTATTTGTTTTAATGAATTAAATATGATATCACTTCTTCAAAATCTTGTATTAAAAAAAAGATTGATTCAATTATATGATCAAAATTTTTTTTAAAAAAATTACCCGTTGAATAAGTGCATCTCCTTTTCAATGAACACATTTCTTTTCTAATGTACACAAGAAACCCTAAATCAAAAGTGTAACGGAAGTAAACAAACACTATATATTCTTATTGTATCCAATTATTAGCAATGTTTTCGGCTCACTTTACCACAAGTTGTAGACTACATTCCATGAACGAATTAAAAGCGTTTAGGATAGAAAATGAATCGGATCTCTTTTCTGGTGGCCAAAGTTTCGTCAAATAATTAGCCCTAAGATACAAAACGAAGCAATTCCCCTTTTCCGACAAAATAATCAATAAGGAGCAACTCCCTTATATAATGCCAATTTCATTGGGTATAAGAATCTATTTTACATTTTCTTCAATTCTTTATTTTTCAATTATAGGGTATTTTTGTTTTACTTGTTGCTTGGACCACTTAATTAGACCTGTCAAAGCTTAATTAGTTAATTTAATTAAGCTCAACGAACACATGATCATCCGAACAAAATAAAGAATGACAAGGCAGGATCTATGACCATATGGGGCGGCTGTTCCCATGTTAATTAAGCTTAAAACCTAGTTTTATACTCAATTAATTACAATGACTTGTAATTCCCTAATTGGGTTCATTTTCTTTCTAATGCAAAGTACTGAATCACATTGCCTCCCACTTTGTAGTCTAACATTTATAGTTTAATGTTCCCTCTTAGGATCAATGGTACATCGGCTAAACCCTAATTTTTCTTTTTGCGGCTAAACCCTAATTTGTTGCTGGTAGCTTTCTCTTGTCTCACACTTTTAAATGCATGTCCTTGCATTTATCTTTGATCCAATATAGCCAATAGGGTTCTATTCAAAGAATTCAATTAAGCTTCCGGATGCAAGAAAGTGAAAACAACACAAACATCAATACAGGTAGTTTAGTTAATTATTCGATAATTAAATCACTAATTGCTTTGTCTGCCTTAATTACCTCGCAATCATAAATTTCATTGTCAACTAATTAAGTGAAGAGCCAGTTTTTTTTTTTTATTTAAATAGTTTGATTAATTCAAATTCAATGGATTGTTTATATCAAGTGGGATATCAAAAACCAGCAAACCCTAGTTCACTCTTAAACATGATCCGGCCAAAACTGCTCAAGAAAACAACACAAGCAAAACAAAAACCACTACAAATTCAATTAGTCAAATTGCTTGTATGAGATTAGGGTGAATTGGATTGAATTAATGAAAATCGAGGGAGCAAGAGGCGTTAGTCTCCACATGGCCCTAAAGTGTCATGTTCTTTCCGTTGCCCTAAACAATGTGAATCATATAAGGGCTACAAGCAATGTGTCATTTTTTTTTCTTTGATAATTGAGGTATCTAGTTGAGAAATTCGACTAACAAATTTAGATTCCTTTTTCTTGGACGTTAAATTAACGATCAAAAAAACTTTCGTTGATTTAAAAAAAAAACTTATATATCAATTATTGATCAATTAGAAGAGTAATTAAGTAAAATCCGGTTTAGTGTATGACCAATTGGTTCAGCTAAGTGTATTATAGTCAAAATTAATCAGAAGATATCCCGTTTTATGATCTTACTTGGTAGAAGAATTAAAAACAAGTACCCTTCACAAAGACGCACGAAATCTTCTTTCTCCATAAACGCGAAGGATTTGATATGGTGAATTATATAGCAAATCCCACTTCAATGGAGATTATGCTTCGTTCACAATTTAACGAGTTAATTTACTTACTAGAAAGCCAAGAAGATCACCATCTTTCCATGAGCTAAAGAAGTTTAAGGTTAGCAAGAACATTGCATCTTCACCAGAAACCCTAGACTACCTTCCATGAACTGATCAAAGTCAAAATTAAACCCACAAAGATCAATTCACATGTCGCTTTACCCATATGCTGATATTGTATAATAGATCATAGTTTCCGAGCATGTTGACGAATACTATATGATACAGAAAAGGCAGCAGTTCCCTTAGGGCATGCCATGTTTATCGGACAAGGGTTTTGCAATAATGATTAAGAAACATCCGTAAGATTTTGTTAGTTCTAAATGTTTCAACAATGGTATCTTTGTTTCGATCTTCACTAATCAAATTAAGCTTCCTCATATACATGAACTGCAAGAAGATCTAACTGCAAATTGGAGTTATTTTTTTTAAAATGAATATTTTAAATTATTAAAATACCTTTTAAATTTTAATTAAAAAAATTAATAGATACTCGGATCAATAAAAGTTTTTATTATTAAACTCGAGTACATGAAAATATAAACCGTAACTATAGGTTAGTGGATCACTAACCTTATTCTCAATGTTGGATTGTCATCAACCGGATTCATCACATGCCCCCATGTGAGCAAAACCCTCGAATCGGCGGCATTACATATGATTATTCGCATAACCATGAAGAACTCTCAACCACAAAAACCAGACGGAAAGATAAAGAAACAGAAAGAGAAAGAAGAAGAAAACAAGAGAAATATATAAATCTCAGTCCATATAATTTACTTTGGAAGATATAAATATAAAGTGTGATATCTTTGTTTATGGCAATTTAATTAATTAATTTGTTTTTCTTCGTATTCTTTGTTAATTCAGATGCAACAAGTAATTTCATGTTTGCCGTGATCATTTGATAATATTATACTATACAGAATAGATATTAATATGATCAAATGTGAATTATTTTGTTTGAAATTCTGCTAGTTGATTGATCTTTTGATCCCCTGATTGCTTGCAATGGGATTAGAGGAGATTTTGTGTCGGTTATTGGCCAACTATGTAAATCTTTAGAAAAAAATAAACTTATAGAAATAATTTTATAAAATTAAATAATTCTCTTTTTTCCTTTTTATATGATATTTTTTTAAATTTTGTTGTATAAATAATATTATTTTAAAGATAAAGATCTTTTGCTGATTTGAACTAATGTTGAGTTATTTTAATTTTTTTTGTAATTTTATAATGATAGTATAAAATAATAGTAATTATAAATTTTATTAAATTATCACATATCATAATTAATTTAAATTAACAAAAAATTATAATCGATTATTTTAAATACATGTGATTAATAGGCTTGATTGGTCAAAATAGGTCGAAATCAAATATGTAACACATGAAAACCCAAAAAGGTTAAAATGTTCTACGATTCTTCTTTGTCTACCACATGAAAGGAATCAATTGGACCGCATATGGGATCATGGAGTCGTTAAGCCCTACTAATTAAACAAAATTTACCTAATTGATTGAAGATTTTGTCTTCAATTGTTCTAGTTGCTTTATTATTTTACGTTGTACCACTACCATAGAGATCTTTAGCATCAAATACATATAGGTTTTGGTATTTTCCAATAATTTTATACACGTTTTAAGGATGTTCTTAATAATCTTCTAACAAAGCCATTCTTCACTAATTACTTAATACTAATTTTAGATTCTATCTATTAAGAAAATATTGTCGTTTTCTCGTTAATTTAATCACAATTCCGCTAAGAAGAATCTTACCTCAGTAAATCATGCATTATGTCCGCAGCCAAGAGGTCACTTGACACTAAATAATACTAATTTAATCGCGATTTTAGCAAATTAATCAACCGACTTGGCATGAGACATAAGAATATGATTCGAATCAGTCCGTTAATCGTTCACATGCTACCCATGTGAGATTACGTTAAATTAAACCTTAGAATTAATATTTACTTCTCTTGGAACAATATCGCTAACATAAAGATTAATCGCATTGTTGGCTTCTTACAGAACAATGAAACTGTATATCAATTGATAATTAATGCAATCTAATTCATCTCCGAACGTGATTATATTGATCGATTTAGTGATCTTTTGTTTCATTGTGATTGTTATTGGAGAGATTTAATGCCGGGTTTGATTTGTCTAAGCATCTTCGACAAAGATCATGGATTAATTTGTTTAAAACACGTCGGTTCCAAGCTTTGTGAATCTATACTTTGGATTTAATATAATCAAATGATTAACAACTTTAGTGATGATAATCATAATATATGGACCGTATTTTTTATTTGTTGATTAATACCTTATGCGCACATGTTAGAAGATTTTGTGGGAGAAGAAAAATGTGACAAGAAAATGATATATTTTTAATTTTTTGAATTACTAATATAATATATAGTATTTATTTGCTTT
Source organism: Moringa oleifera (assembly GCA_021397835.1). Taxonomy (NCBI): domain Eukaryota; kingdom Viridiplantae; phylum Streptophyta; class Magnoliopsida; order Brassicales; family Moringaceae; genus Moringa; species Moringa oleifera. The sequence continues at coordinate 1,811,466 of JAJFZO010000882.1, read as the reverse complement.
TATAAGATAGCAAGGTGCTAATGTTCGGTGTATAAGGATAAAAAATAGTGTTATCCAATCTATCTAAATATATATATATATTTTGATAAAAGAAGGTACCCTTTTGAAGGCAAACCAAAATATTATACTTTAAATAAAATAATTTAATTTATTATTAGGGTGAATTTCAGGGTTTATTATGACTTGCGAACTCGGGTTGATATCACATCTAAAGGCCGCAATTCTTAACGGCTCAATAGGCCTGTGTGGTACCTTTAGCACAGAAATTGAGGCCCAAGACCAAGCCCAAGCCCATAATAAGTGATCCGGCCTGGCCCGACCCGGCCCATAAGGTTCTATTGAATTGCCTAAAAAGTACTGAATGTTTTCCTCAAATGACAATCAAGTCCTCTGAAGTGGTCAGAGTTAAATTATTGTACCATACGGAAATAAGAGGCAAAACAAAGGGCGAGTGATTAAAGGTTAAATGCTGGTGTACTAATGGTCTGGTCTAGTGGGTGAGTTTTGCTTTGGATTCTCTTTTTCAACCCATATGCACTTTTATGCTCTCACTGCTTCTTCTTTGAAAAGAAAAATAAGGGTCAAAAGCCTTGGGAAAGGTCTTTATTTTGTGGGTTTTGGGTAAGTTTGTGTATATATAGAGGAAACCAATTGCAAATTGACAAGCAAAAAGATATCAAAAGAGAGAAAGAGAAAGAGAAAGAGAAAGAGAAAGAGAAAGAGTAGGCTATCCTATCCAAAAATGATGATTTTGTCACATTTTATGGTTAATTAGTTTAAATTTGTATAGATGGTATGTAATTTTATTTTTATTCATACTATATTCGTTAGAGTTTATGAATTTATGTGAAAGCTCACTCTAAATTGATTAATTGTTTTGAGAAAATATTGATGTGTAATTAATTTAATAAAATAAAATATTTTAAACGTTAGAATTTGATTGATAATATAAAACAAACATAATTGAAAATTTTATAATGTATATTTTTATATTTTAAATAATAATATAATAAATTATAAAAATATCTATTTATCATTATTTTTAAAAAAAAAAATCAACATGAATTGAGACCTAAAGACAGGCCTTTTTTATTGGAGGAAGAAGCAAAAGCTATTTAATTAAGCTAAGTGGGTGATGATGCAATGGGATGGATTTGCTTTATTGATGAACATTAGTCAACCAAGAGGGAATCCACTTTGACTTTAGTTATATGTCCTCCAATCCCCTCTTGACACGTGCGCAAAACCAATTGGAAAGCTTCATGTTTCATAGTAACGGAGAGACTGACAAGATTATAGTAAGACATTTTCTTAGATGAAGGCATCACATCAAGATGGAACGACATGGTCAGAGATTTTTATTTTTTTTTGGGAGAGAAGAGATCAGAGAAAGTGTTTACAAAAGTAATAAAAATCTTAAACACAATCATACTTCGTAACCCACCTTTTGGCTTTCGCGTTGCATGGCATCATCATCACCATCACCATGAAACTGAAGATCACAGTCACCCCTTTTCTCTCTCGCTCTCATTCTAGATCTCTGAAGATGATCTCAAAATCCATCTGTCAATGACATTAGTTGACAGTACTGTTTTAACTAAAAGAACTCTTCAATAATGAGAGAGAGAGAGAGGAGATCTTGTTCTCGAGTTGCCCAAGAAACTGCGTCAAAAGAGGAACCGAAATGGAAAAAATGGTGCATGTGGGCAGTTTCCTTGATGGCATAACAACAGCCCCATATTAGTTGTCAACACTCTTAACTTCAGATTCCTCTTTCTCATGTCTCGATGACAGATCTCATTTCGTCGCCATGATCACACCATTACCTAAAAATTCTTCATTAACACCTTCGTACAACTCCTTATTTCTATCACCTTTGGCTTTTGGGTACTAAGTAGCACCATTATAACCCGCTACGTTTTGTGTTTGTTTCGGTGGAAAATTAATTGGGGGTACATGTGAAAGGAACCAGAAAGGGCAAAAGACATCGAAAGTGTGGAAGAAGAAGAGATAGCGTGTGAAATGTACACAGGAGAGAAATTTTCATATCAAGTACTACGTACTACAGCTGAAATAAGGCTATACGACGTGGTAGGCTGATAACATTTAGGTTTCCATTTAGAGTAAGCTAGTTACATGGCCTCTGTGCAGATCTCTAAGCGGTGATCGATCGGCGAGATTTCTGGGCTGCGTTTTGACAAATCTTTTCAGTGATTCTAACCAGGCTGCTTCCCAGAAAGAAGTAGATTAACAGGTTCTTCTGGCCACAATAAATCATTGATCATTAAGCATCAGTGACATACACATTGATATGGTTCTATGTTTATGTTGTTTACTTATGGGTATATGTGTGTATGGTTTAGTGAGGACCAGGGTCATGTAGATCTTGAAAAGAGGACAAGGTTGCAGGCCACCAAAGGAGCAGGCAGTCCCCACAGGCTTCAAAAGAAAAGATTTCAAGAAAATCCATGTTGAATTGATGAAGCACTCTGTCCTACTTTCTCAGTGACGATTGCATGAGTTTTGCTGATGATCAGATTCAGACCCTCTTAATTAATTTCTTTCTCCATTTTCACTTCTGGGTCTTCATTGTAAACAGAGATGGTGAAGAGAGAGCGACACAGAAGAGCCTCTCTAGGGTATCGTTCTCCAGTGTCAAGACTGCAGAAGAAACACATAGAGATTGATTTGACTATGGCCAGTACAAGGTTTCTTAATTTGCCTATCTACTGCTAAGACAACACCATTATAATCCTCTAGCTAGGGGTTTAACGCATGGTCACAGATGATATAATGAGTGATCCCGACCTTTTCAATCCCAAAAACCAGATCATAATTGAAACTTTGACGGGTTCAGTTTTCTGGTAAACGAACATCGACTAGCAAACCAGGTCCAAGCTCGAATCGCAAACATTAGTTCATAATTAGAACATTCAGGAGTTCAGTTTGCTGATAAGCAATTAATGTCTATTTGTAGGATAAGTTCAGGGTTTGAATCCTCTCAAAGCCATTGGAGGTTTTCTTTATTGTTAACTTCAGGTACCAAGGAGTATTAATCTATTAGTCGGATTTCTTAACCCGAATACCTCCATTATTAAAAACGAAAAAACTAATTCAGAAGATGAGGTTTATACTGTCTTAAGATCAAAACAATACTGTTATCATAATTCACACAAACTCTTACATTGTTGATTATTAACCTCGTGATCCTATGTTGTACAAACAAAAAGGGTAAAAATAGACGATAAGTGTTCCTCGCTTTTTCTCGAGAAAACAATCATATCCAATGTTGTCCTTAAGTTTCTCATATGAAGAGCTAGCTGCATGTGGGCAGTGGGAGTTTTCAGCTTTTATGCTAGAATGGAATATATTGGTACCAGATTTGCTGTTAGCATGTCAATGAAACTTGGTGGGTCCTTTATACAAACAGGCTAATGGGTATAAAAAGGCACTATACCTACAGAAAAGGTTCTTAATAAGCTTGGTTATAAGTGGGATCCTGTGAGCTGAGCTTGCTATTTGCTTCACTGATTAGTTGGTCTCCCACAGTTCTCTGTAGGGTATACCATCCCTTAACAGGTTACTTAGTTTCCCTAGCTAGCCACCTTTGGAAGTGAGCTCTCTCTGAAACTTCCATTGAAAACCCTAATTAGGCGTCACTCTCTTGGCCAGAGGACCAGAGGCGATCGTAATTTGAAGTGTAGAATTAAATAAATGTAAAGAAGAAGAAGAAGGGATGGAAGGAGCAGCGTGTTCTGTGCGATGGAGGGATTTGTGTGTGGGCAATAAGTTCCACTTCTTCGTGCTCGACGCCAATCTTATTGTCCGTACACTTGCAGCCACATCAATGTCACATCACTTCTCTTCTCTTTTGCATTATGTCAATAGATATATATGGACATAAATTGTACGGATATACATGGAATGGTAGAAGTACAATGATTATTGACTTTCAAAGAGATTGAAAGTGTGAAAATTTTAGAAGTTAATTTGATCCGGATGTAAGCTGCTGGACTGAGTTTAACTTCATGAATAAGTTCTTGGTCTGGATTGGGACGAGCCAGGAGTGGATACCAATACCCTTATATTAATAATCATGTTCTGAAATTTAAGTCAGCAACAAATACTTAAGAGGGTCAGAGTATATAGAGTGATCATAGAATGCTTGCCATGTTTACTACGTTGAATTTTTGACCTTTCATGTCTTCAGAAGAAGGATTGAAATATTTTGAAAGCTAGTAAGGTGTCGTTGTAAAATGTCTGTCATGGGTCATGTGCATCTCGGACCCCTCTAAATCTATATATATTTTAGTAGACGAAAGAGAAGTTATGATTAATTTATTTAGACCTTTCATTCATGATTGTGATGGAAAGAGTTTTGAGTGTGCTTGTAAACAAAAGATCGATCATTTATAACATGACTATCATCATATACTAAGAAAATGCCATAATGTAATTTAATCAAATTCTGGATATGTATGATTAACCACAGCCTAAGGCTTACGATTCTAATGTCATAGTGGCAAGAGCAAGTAATAGACTAGTTAGCTAGGAAATTAATTAATGATCTTAATTACTATGCCGTAACTTTTTTCAATTGGGTATGATTGGATTGGTACAAATTCTTTGAAACTAACCCCATAAACGTGGGTGACATAAAAACGAATTACATCAGCCTCTCCTTGTATTGATTCTTCAATGTTGATCCTAAGAGTATAATGAATTATCAGAAAAATATGAAAGAACATGATAATAAAATCAAATTCATCATTGTATGCTTGTAAAGTTGGATGAATTTGCCATTGGGACCATATGTAGATAAAATATAGCTACCTGGATGGACTAATTAATCTAAAGTGAAAAAAGAGACACTAAACAAGGAAAAAGTTATAAGCATATGGTTCCAGAAGTAGAATAGATACTTATATGGGTAGATAGATCTAAGAAGTTGGATTAGGCCAAACGTCAAAACTTAAAAAAATAGCAAAAGAGGCCATAAACTTGCAACAGAGAAAGCTTAAAGAGGAACCCAGAATGGAAAATGAAGGATCCCAACAAGGAACCTGAAACCCTAATGGGAGGGGGTTGTGAGAGAGAGAGAGAGAGAGCGGGGTGAGTGGTCAGGGCCCTGTCAATTCCAAGCACCACTTGAAAATGCTTGTAGAGGACGCAACATATCCTCTAAACCTAAACGCCACCATTACTGGGTAAGTTGCAGTTTCCAATCTCTCTACCTCTCTCTCTCTCTCTCTCTCTGTCTCTCTGGCACACAGATTAGCTATTATTTGGTGTTACATCTGTTGAAAGAAAGAAACAGAAGGATATGGTCAGTGAGGATTGAAAGAGAAGGATATGGTCAGTGAGGATTACAGAGTTTTGGTAATTTTGGTACCTAGGATTACGATGTTTAACTGTTGTGGGTACACCCATCTCTCTTTCTCTCTCTCACTCCTTCTTCTCTGACAAAACTCACAGAACCAACCAATCCTTTTATCTCTTTTATTCATTGCTCACATACCCTTATCTTCCTTCTACTGAGTCTGTATATTTATACCCTTCAAATCTCTTCTTCAAGTCCTCACTTCTCACAGACATTTCTTCTCTCTTCTTTCTCCTTTAAGTTCATTATTTATTTTGCCTTTGTCTTGCTAGTGCAGCAGTGCTATTCTTCTTGTTCAATCATCTTTACTTTAAGATATTTGATTGTCTCAGATATGCATAGAGAACACCATCAATAACTTTTCTATCCAAGTGGGTCTATTTTCTTTCACATACCCAGATATAGGTTTGAGCTTTCGAGAACTATTTTTTTTTTTTAATACCTAATGGACTTTCCTTTTCCTGATTTTCTAAGATTTTTTCTCCACTTTTCCTTCATTGGTTGAGATTTAGGGTTAGGGTTAGGGTTCCTCACCCAGTGTTCTTTCTTTTTTGTTTTATATTGTTTTTCTCCTCTTTCTTTGCATGGAGCTGATGAGGCTGATGATGCCAAAGATCTAACAATACACCAGTCACTGTTTGCCGATGGAGCATCATCAAGATTCACAAATTAAACTCTTTAGGGCTAGTGAGTGGTGGGCAACGGATTAGTGCCCTTTTTGTGGTCCCTTCTGCTTCATTACACTAGCTCTCTTTGATATGAGAATCTTGATGATGCTGCAGCGGCAATAAATGGCTATACTCTCTCGTCCTCTTGAATCCACTCTTTCAGCAAAATACCCACAAGTGATCATTGATCGATTAAGATCCACAAGGTAAGATACCATTACCAGAAGCTGAACTCTTGTTCTCTTACTCAAAAAAAAAGGTTCAAGCTTTTTCTCTTTCATGTTCTGGCAGAAGCATTCTTGAACTTGTAAGAACATTAGGGTTTTGTGAGGTGTTGGCCATGACCCATTCGATAACTTGAAGAAATATGGCGAGTTCAGTGAAGATTTCTATTTATCCGAGGGTGTTTTCTCTGAATCCTGATCAGTACTTGTTCTGTGCAGCTGTCACCTGGGCTCAGTAAGTATGTCGGTCCCTTGTGCGCCAAAGAAAAATCATGAACTGCATTTGCATCTCGGATACTTAGCTTCACTGTCCTTTTCTCTGCTCTTTTCTTCAGTTCTACTTGTAGATCCTAAATATTTCACTTTTTCTTTCAGATCTGTGATGACCAGCTTTTAATGATGATGCCATTGGAATTTATTAGGTGGTCTCACTTACCATCATCTTGTTCTTACAGGACGTGGAATTTATTCTTGAAGTTTGGTTGTGCTCCCACATGATTGATGTACTTCTCTGAACTAACTGCAATCTTGACGTCTTTTTCCTTTTTAATTTCTTCTGGGTATTATCAAAATTTTCCTACATAAACTAACATCTCTACAAGCTTTATGTTATTTTCTTGCTACAAAGAAAGATTTTGGGCCCTTGAGTTTCCTTTCACCGAGAAAAAGAATGTCCACCAGCTTTCTGCAACTTTTATGTAACTCTTTAGAGATCATAAGATACTTTCGGTTCGCTGTTCTTGGGTATCATTACTTACCGTAGAGATTATAGACTAAGAATTGTTAACTATGTTTTATTTATTCATTTTTATTGATGATTTTCAATAAAACTGTCAACTAAGTTCTATCCATTTATGGACTATTTTTTATAAAACTATGAGGTTTGAAAATTGCACTTCTTTGATCACTTTTTATTGGATTATCTATACAAATTTATAAGCTTTTAAGCTCTTGTTCCAGAATTCCAATCCAAAATTTTCCAGTCTTTATTTCTTTCTTATTTAAATTTCTAGCTCCGATTCTTCATGTCCATGTGAAATCATCAACTAATTTCCATGAATTTCCTCAATTTCCCATTTCACCATTTTCAATTCTTTACTTGATGTGTATATCATCATATTGTCTTCTCTACTCTGGCAGAGGGTGACCTGAAGCCATGGATGTACCCATCCAAGCTTGTACTGGATCAGAAGAATTGAAAAGTGGATGATGTAATGTAAAATTTTGTTGATTGGAAACTTGTATCTGCCAGCTTGTGTAAAACTGACAGGAATCCCTGTTTGACGTCCTGGATCAGGAATGGAGCTTCACTCAGTTCATTTCCCTTTAAGCTTTCTCAGTCCCTTCTATGTTAACATTCCATTTTTCTCTCTAACCAAACAAAAAAGTGTAAAGAAACTGTCCTCCATTCTCTATGGGCTCAATTTAGTTCCATTCAGGCCCATTTTGGGCCGATCAGAGATTGCTATTTTGGCCGAACAGCATAAGCCCAGGCTTGAAAAGATGATTAGCTGTGGCCCAATGGAAGTCCCATCAATGGCAGAAACTGGTGCTCTCCATTGACATCCCCATGCCTGCCTGTCACAGGTTGATCTCATTATGACGGAAGAAAAAACGATCAGACTGTGAAAAGTATAATTGCATGGTCACCCCTGTGCTGTGTCCGAACCTGTAACTTACAGGCTCTTCCTTGTCTGAAATGTTCTTTTGTTTAAACACACAGACACCCATCTGAAACAGATTCAGGAGTTACCATTTGCTCTCTGGGTTTCGTTTTCTGGTTTTTCTCGGAGCGTTGATGTGTTACTAGGGAAACTTGTCGTTTTATGTTTTCTGCAGCAAAAGGCAGAAACAGATCAAAGAAAGTTTTCTGCATTTTCTTGAATGATTCATCCATTCGTGGGATTATATACATCTCAAAAAAGTACAAAACGCGACGAAAAGTAACAGAAAGACAGAACCCTTTTTAAGTTCATAATTCTACATCTGAACAACCTCCTACACATGACCTCAAGCGTACGCTTCTCTTCTGGGTGCGGCAACCGCGAAGAACACCTCCAGGTCAGGCGGTTGAAAGTAACCGTTCTTGGGTGGGTTTCGCTTTTGAGGACAAACCCTTTTCTTCTTTGGCGCTGCTGGACATGCTGGAACCGCCGGTATCCTACAACCGCCATGCCTCGGCGTCCTGCACCCGTCCTCCACCACCCCGACGTACCTCTCCGCCTCATCAACCTCCATTATCGCACTGTATATAACGCTGTTTCAATCTAGATTGCACAGCACCCACCAAAACTACAAGGACAACAACATCAACAGTACAAAATCAACCAAGTATGGAGAACTAGAAGCCGGCAAGTACATACAGTTAATGGAATTCATATATAAAGCTTTGTTTTTTTTATTATTTTCCATTTTTATGACAAAACTGGCTTGCTCTGGAAGGTACTAGTTAGGACTCATCTAAACGTGTGGAGGAAGGAGCTACCGACCAATTGTGGTGGGACCAGCTGGGGAAATTAATGCTTACGTGGCAGGAGGATTGACACGTGGCCACTTAAAAGTACGGCCTTTTGGCGGGGGAAGAGGGTAGGTTGGGCGCGAGAGGGTTCGTGATTGGGTTTGAATCACAGCCACACGTTCGCTAATGGCAAGTGCGCCTGGTAATAGACCGTAAAGGAGGGTCACCTGTTAACTACACTTTTCTTGGAACTACGTCGTTTGGAATGGAAACCGCGGATGAATTTGGTTGCCTCACGTGGCCATTTCTGATTGGGCTTTGACCCCGCCCATACAAAATGAGGTTTGGGCCTTGCAGTGTAGCTTTCGTCCACTTGTTATATTTAGCCCAACGAACAGTAGTGTCAATTTTTAATAATAATACATATCTTTAATCGCTATAAAATATTAATTTATATTTAATATTTTTTTAGATTATACATACGGATATTACAAATCATTTAATAAAATCATGATGATTTTATTTATAAATTATAATTTATATATAAAAAATTTATATTAATAAAATTATTTAAAGTAAAAGTTTTATTTAAAAATATTGATTAGATTATTATACAAATGATATTTTAATTTTATTTGATTAATTTTTTAAAAATTGATGATTTAAAATATTTAAATAAAATTTTAATTTAAAATTTTTAAGATGTAAAATATATTTGAAATATTATCATGACAAATTTTAAAATATATATTTTAAATATTCATGCTATTAAAGTTTGAAAAATCATAAAAATAGTGTATAAGTCCTTTAAATTTAAGAGAGAAATTTTAAACAGGATATAGAATTTATTTGACTTATTTTTAAGTATAATAATAATCAAATATTTTTATATTTTTAATTTTTTGAATCTAAATTTAAATTAAAAAATTAGATATATATAATTGACGAAATGGATACATTAAGATATTTTAAAATTTTAAAAATTTTTATATTTATCCAATATTTTCTGGAAAATAAAATTACTTACTTTTTTTTTGAAAAAAATAAGATTAGAGAACTTATTGACTCAACTTTGAAAATTTTTATTTAATATATAAGAACAAAGTGAGTAGGAATAAATAGGAATTTCATCTTTTCTTATTTTTTAAAAAAGAAAATGGAACAGGTTCAGGTAATGCTTTTTTCAGTTCAGCGGTCCGACCAATCCGGTTTGGGACTGGACCTGTTACCTTTGCTTAAGCTTCCTTGCTGTGGTGGACTGGACTCTGGTTACAGATTCCTCAAGTTTAACGAGAAGTGCATCGACCTTCCTCTTTCTTCTGTCCCACTCTGCGCGTTTGTGTGTGTGTGTGAGAGAGAGAAAGTGAAGAATGCCATTCACCTTGCAAATACAGAGACAATCAGATTACAATCTGTTCTCGCCTTCTACTCCCATCGTCATCGACAATGGCGCCTCCTATTTCCGCATCGGGTAATATCCCAACATCACAAACCCTAATTCGTTCTTACACTGTGTGCGCGTTGATGTATCTATGCATGTGTGTATGTATATGCATGTGCCTTTGTGTTTTTATGCGTATTTTGGCTATGTACCCTTTTCAATTTGTCAATTGTATGTGTGAGTGTTTTTCTCCTCCTCCAGATGGGCAGGAGAGAGTGATCCTCGCGTTATCTTCCGCAACATTGTTCAAAGACCTCGACACAAAGCCACTGGTACTCGCTCTTTTCTTCTTTTTCCTAGAAAAAATATAGAGTTTTTATTTATATGTGGGTATGTGCGTATGTATGCTTCGGGTTTCGATTTTTGCTGCGAGAATAGAGAAGTTTAAAAAAGCAGGTATTGAAGCTCTACTGTGTTTGTCACATGAGTACACATATGAATTGAAAAAATCAGCTTAAGAAGAAATCTCCTGTTGTATGTAGCTTCAATTCTAAGTCCTGAGAATTTGAAAGCAAAAAAGAGAAAAAGAAGAAAATTGGATAGCACTTTTACTTCTTATCTATTTTCTTGTAGCAGAAGGTGAAAGCAAACTTGCTGTTGATTTGAATTTGCCTTGTAATTGAAAGCTGATTGGTTAAGTTTCATTTTGGGTATGAGGAGACTATTTAAATATTTCATTTTCTTGTCTGTAATGCAGGTGAAACTGTTACTATTGTTGGTGACCAGAATCCTGCATTGTTGAAGTACTTTGATTGTACCCGCTCAGGACCTCGCTCAGCTTTTGATAGCAACGTTGTTTATCAGTTTGAGATTATGGAATATGTATGCAATCTTTTTACGTCACTTGCTCTAATTTTATTTTAATTTCTATACATTTACTAGGCTCAAATTATGGTTTGGGTTAGCCTAAACCCTAATAACATTCTTTTCTGCAAAGTTTCTTTTATTGATGAGGAAGAAATATGAATTATGATTTCCTTTGTACTTTATGAATGAAAACTAGCTCAGTGAATGGGACAAGAAAGAGAAAATGAAAACTAATGCGAAGTTGAAATACTGTTACTTACAGCTTTTGCAGTGGCTGTAAAAGATGAAATTGACTAACCGCTTTGTTATAAATTTTACATGGGAAACTATGGTAATGTCGATTGAAGAAATATATCTCTTAAAAAGGTTGATGGTCACAGCGACACAGACAACTTATAAGTTTGAAAGTTATACAGTAGGCTGTTCTTCTTTGTTAATCATTACAGTTTTTTTTGGGAAACTTTGCACACTGAAAGCCTTTAACATCA